>JAMWET010005595.1:115000-147500 GCA_024036415.1 Prochilodus magdalenae
AGCTATATTGTGAAAACTCCGATATACCATTTGTCCACCACACAAAAAAAAAGATCTGCAGTGATCCTGTGGTGAACCCTCATCATCTACAGCCTTGGTCATCATTCTGGAATATTCATATTAATAAAATGCATCACGCTGCCAATAACTTCATTCATCTATCAACGTGATGTTATTACTGAAAACGTCGATTGCGAAGTTTTTATCAGTCATCATGTCACTAATAAGCAGTATTAGATTTGTATTATGTTATCTGAGTATCTCCTTCTAATTACCCAACCGGAGAAGAAGGGACAATTGATCAGCTCCATTGATCAGGCATTTCTCCAGCCAGGAAGCTAATGGTATTGCTTATTTGATGGCCAGTGTTTACAGGACGCCCGATGACTACTTATGCCTGTACAGACTATCACTGACCGCCCACTGGGCCTTCTTTTCTAAGGGCTCTTCATTCAGACAGTTGAGGAATGTTTTGGAGTCCTTGCCCTGCGTGGGTTACCATGAGCCAGAATCCTTAGTCATTTTCACGCCCATGCTTTGTTTTCCACTGGGTGTGGAGCAAGGTTGGAGCGGGATGTTTTTACAGTGTTTAGTCTCGTCTGATTTGCTGCACGACCGTCACCTCTGAACTGAAGTAGTATTCCAAAAACAAAAGCGAAGTGGTGGTGAATTGGGTTGCGATGTTGGCGATGCTGGAAATCAGCTTAACGCTGATTGTTTTCACTTTGACATAAATTCCCTACTTTAGATTGCCCTGGCCTAGAACGAATGGAGCATCTGTAGTGCAGCAGGTCAAGTTGAACTGCATTTACACAAGCCAGATCTCTCCAAACTGCCAATTTTGAATATTGCCGAGTTGGAATATCTGGCTGCACCCAAGTTCCAACCAATCATTTTTGAATTTTAATAGGACCAACAGAAGAAACGTTGCTTGTATGTTGCAACGGAAGGCATTGCCGCCTAAAACTGTCCAAAGATGTGCTGAGAAAATGTCCAGGACACCCTTTGACCTGTGGTTAGGACCCCCTTTACCTCCAGAGTTGGTATTAGCTGGGTGGGGGATCATTTATTAAGGGAGCCAGCAAAGAAAGTTGGGAGTCTAAAGCTATAATTGTATGATATACAGTTACAATTGTGCAACATACTCTGGGCTTCAGAGGTTCCACTGGGCTTCAGAGTGGAACAACAGAAGCATAGAAGAGTCAAACCAGGAACTTTAAACATTTGGTGCCGCCTTTTCCGATTTTCTAGTTCCGATTACCTTTGCCTTGGATGAAGGGAGCAGTTGTAGTTCAGCAGTTCAACTTGAATCTCTCCAAACCTCCAATTTTTGCAGGCCAGAGTTTGAATATCTCCCTGGACCCTAGTTTCAACCGGCTGTATTGTATTTTAATAACACTGACAGGACAAATGTTGCTTTGCTAAGCTATTTCAACCCTTAAGTGGCATTCCGGCCTGAACTAGCATTTCGCCCCAGTTCAAAGACAACAAGTGTCTCCAAAATGACGTTACAGGTGAGGGCAAAGACCTAATCTATCAAAGTGCAACCTAAAAGCTATTTCAGTTTGTTACAAGCGATTTTAGTCAGTTTTAGTCAACTCAAAAAATAAGTTTGATTGATGGAGGCCTGATTGAAGTCATTTATAGGTTAAATAAACCTGATTAAATTGCTTGTAAGAAATGAGAGTCATCGGGAGTCATTTTGTTTGGCTCAATGAGATGCACTGGGGTTCAAACATTCTACCTACAGTTCTGGGTTCATAACACACCTACCCCCTTAACTAACTAACCCCAGAAAGATGGGGGTTTCTATTAAAGTGTCTAGTGAGCAGTCCTTTTTCACTTTTCCAAATGAACCTTCATTCGTCTGGTCCTGTTCCACCAGCTACCACTAGGTGTGATAGACTAAACTACACCCAAAGCAGATATAGGTCTATATATAGCCCCTGTAACTCATATACCTTAACACAGTCCTTTACTTGTGTGTGTATATATAGGTAGGGTGTGTGTAGGAACTGTAGCGAGTGGGTGGGCACGTGAGGGTGGATCACCAGTTAAGACGTTAGATTAGAGGATACACTCCTAAATTACAGTGGATTGGGAGAGCAGTGGGTGGGCTGCTTAACACCGTGCCCACTCTTAGGAAGGAAAACAGTGGTTAATAGTCTGGGTGAACCACTGTGGGCCCCAATGCATAGTAGCATAACAGTCGGAATGCTGTTGTGGAATGATCCTTGTTTATGTGCAGACCACTCCGAACAAGATTAGTATGTTAAGGTGCACCCACAGGTGTTAAGTTGGATGCGTGCAGTTTGTATAATCTATAATCTACACAAGAAAGCATTGGCCAATAGAACGGGATGCTCTGGAGGAGCCACAGATTAGTGTAGGGTCACCATGCCCATTTCCAATCCCTGGTTATTGTCCAATGAAAAACAAGTATCTCCACTTTTGTCCATTTTTACTTTTATGCATCATTTGAACACATGAGCTGCTGTTTACACTGAGTGAGAACCTCATGAATAATCGACCAACTGAAATGGCCCAAAACTGGACCAAAAGACGTCTGGTTCCATTGACTTCCATTAAAGTTAAACAAGGTTTTTGGCCTCTCCTGTAAAATTGTTTTTCTTTGGACAGCGACGATACATATTTCTATATTTCTATATTAGAGCAGTTGGAAGAGTTGGATAGGGGTCGCATCACTGGTCTCCAGGATCTCCTGGATAGTCTTATAAACCAATCACCGTAGCGCACTGTTCATGGCAGTGGATACAACAAGGCACGCACCAGTGACATGAAGCATCTGGGAGACCTACATGAACCACAAGGAGAACCGACGACCTGTCTGACATTAACACCACGTCACTGTCACCAAAGTCTGCAGTGGTGTCGTACCAGACTGTCATGGAGCGACTCAGAATGGCAGCGGGTCATCTTCAGTGAAGAGTCCCACTTTAGTCTTGGTGGGGACACCCAACGAATCTGTGTGTGGAGGCTCCATGGTCTGCTCCAAGATGAACAGTCTGTTGTAATACGTCCAGAAGACCTGGTATCACTCCACCTCCACCCCTACCGCACCATCTAGGTGAGGATATTCAAGCTGCATGGGATGGATTATCACAGGACACCATTAGGAACCTCTACAGCTCCATACCGAGACGTCTGGTGTGTTGGGTTAGCCAACATGGCGGCCCGACGCCATACTGAGAGACAGACTTCTGTACGTGTAGCTCAATAAATATTGATCATATCAGTCTAAATTTATCATCAGTTATTGATCCTGGTCACCTTTATCTTCCTTCCCAACACCACCGCACTCCCACACCTCCTTCTGGGTGCAGCTGTTCTTGTTGTGTAGTTGTGTGTTTTGGTATGTGTAGAGTAGACCATTCTGGTTGTTACTGAGTAGTCACTGGGTAATAAGCCTTGGGACGCACTAAGCTTGGGATTCTGGGAAGTCTTTTGTGCCCATAAGGATAAACCATAATGGGGATCATTTTCCATAAATGGTGAACAAAACACCAACATGCTTTATATGGCAGTTTGGACTGAACTTGGAAATGAACGGAAAGTCCCTGCATGTGTGCGGGTGGTGTGTTGTAAAGCATCGAGTGTGGTGCTTCATGTTATCTCTAAAGGAACAGGACCACCTTGGCAAGTTTAGAAGGGCACCAATGGGAAGGCCCTCTAAAGTTTATCTGTTCCTAATCCCCACTGCAGAGGCTTTTAAGACTGTAGTTTAATGAAAGAGGGAGAGAGAGAGGGATGGGGCGGGGGGGAGGTGGAGATGGGGTGGGGATAGACGTCTTGTTTTCTGCTCAAGACAACGATCTTTTTCATTTGTATTCCTAATGTGGCAGCTCTGTCTCCAAAGCCAATCTTCCACAGATCTGTTTCTCATCACAAGCCATTAGCTCACTTCGAACTCCCCACGAGCCCAGAGAGCGCACTCCTATTCGGCTTGCTTTGGTTAAAGTACACATCCATCCATCTCTTTAAATATGGAGCAAGCTTAGCAAGACCAGCACAACTCCGGGTTTTGGAAGGTGACCAATTCTGCTAGCTTCTCGGTACTACAACATTGACCTGGGAGAAGCTAAACTGGAACACCGTACACTACGTAAAGTGAAGGAGACCGAAAAACCCGAAACCATCGGAAATACATCACTACCAAACAATTTTGCTCAACAGATAAAGAATACAACCTCTACCTGAGTACGTCCGCCATCTTCCTGCCCGCCAACAGCCGAAAGTGGGACCAGCAAGGACGAGTCGATTCCAAAAGAGTAAGTCTTTGGGTCGATAGTTCGAGTCAGGTTTTGTCCAAAGAGTCGAGAGTCAGAGTCGATTCCAGGAAGCCCAGAATCGTGCTTTACAACACTGGAAGCCAGCAAAGGTGCATACTCACTGTGCTGAATCGATGGTTCTCTGCTCGATGCATTTTGCCTGTGACTCCAATGATGTCTTGACAAACACACTGAACACTGTACTTGGTAGAAGTGAACTGAACAGGTCTAAACACACACACACTGAACACTGTACTAGGTAGAAGTGAACTAAACACTTCTAAACACACACACTGAACACTGTACTAGGTAGAACTGAACTAAACCCTACCTCGACACTTTACTGGCTTCTATAGAGCATTGTATACTGTTCCAGTGTTCCATTTCACCCCTGGTCTATTTATTACTAATTACACTATTTGTCCTCAAGTGTGCAATATATTCTTCTATGAAAAGCTATCCAAGAATGTGCAACAACGAACTGCTACCTCACCTGTCTATTGTCCGGTTAGAATATACAGTTATAGTGATTTATAGTGAAAAATATAGTGATTTATTATATTGAAATATTTTTCAGGCAACGTTTATATATCTGTAGTAGTTTAATTTTACTTTTTATTTGTATTTTTTTCCCTCTGTCTCTCATAATTCTGCATTTTATATATTTTAGCTGAACGTTTCATTATTTTGTGTGTAAAGTGCCATTGGATTGCTGCTCAATTCTATTGTACACTGTGCAATGACGATAAAGGCATCACATTTTATAATCATACTCCAAACTCAAACTGAATCAGTGACAAAGCAGAACAAATTTGAGCCTACTGCTGGAGAAAGTGGCAAATGTACATACATGCATTATACAGTAGAAAAAATAATAATTATATATATATATATATCTTAGCTGTTGTATTTGAAGGCTGACCCACTTGGGTGGATCAATGAAAATGGTCTGAAATGACTAGGTATGAAAACTTGTTAAAAGGGGATTTCACTAGTGTCTGCATACTGGAATTACTGGGAGGTAGACCAAGATGTTCTAGAGAGGGTCAGAGCACATCAAAGTTGGTGATAGGTCTGCTTCTGTCTCTAACGGCTCAAAATATATCTTTGCAGGAAGTGGTTAGAAATGCACTTCCTGTCTGAGAACTGTTTGCAGCACAGCTGGTTCATCCTCCTGTAAAGAGCTAGTTCAGTATTTTTCTTCAGATTTTTTTCTTTACTTTTATTCTAGAGTAAAGCATTAGGGTAAACATATCTATAAATAGCCATGGCAAAACCTGGGAAACACTTCAGTTTTAGAATTACAGTAATTGTCTGCTCAGGTATTCAATGCTTGAATATTAGCTGACTATCAACCTGTTCTAACTTTTTTAAAAACTTGCTGTCAGGAACAAAGAACTAGGCGCAATGCTAGCAGAGCTAAAAGACAAGTGAGCTTTATTATACAAACCAGGGACTTTACACACCAACAGAAACCGAGTCAATAATGCAAAAGGACAACACCTGGTCATGAGTCGAGTAAGACAGGCAAGGGTCTTACTTAATCCAAGATGGCAGACGAGAAAGCCAAACGAAGTCAAAGGGACAGAAACAGGGTCAAATAGCGGAGAAGCTAACAACAGGCGAACTGATCCAAAGCGAAAAAATGAAAGGAGAGGTCAAAGGGAGAACAGGGTCAAAGCCAGAGATCAGAGATGTAGGAAGTAGAATGCTCAGAGTTGGAAACAGGTGTTAGGCAAAACTTCGCAAAGTGTGAGTGTTTGCATGTGCCTTAAATACAGGAAGTGAGTGATTGTTGACAGTCTCAGGTGACCTAGAGCGTATCTGATTGGATAGTTGAGTGCATGTGGGTATGACGTCATCGGGCTGTGCATTCTGGGAAGTGGAGTCTAGAGGATCGTCAGAGTCAGCCAGACCCATTGCCGTGACGCTCACTAAGATTTGCAGTAGAAATGATTTTTGTGAATTCTATTTTGCACATTACTTACTCACTGGTGGATTAGAAGTGTTGTACACACGGTGACCCCATCTTCCATCACCACCACCATTGTGAACTCCTAGCTGACAAGTTTCTCTACAGTGAATCATTTCAATTAGTTTATTTTACATTACTTTTTGGAAAATCTGAGGAATTCCTTTACGACAAATGAAATTCCTTCTTTTTTCCCTCTACAAAGATAGAAATTTTGGAATTACAAATTTAGTTCCAATGTATATCTTAATAAAAAACAGATTTAAAGGTCGTGAACTATTCATTGCGGGATGAAGACGGTAAGTGTAAACGCAGTAAACGCAGTAAACATGCTCTGCGCACTAAGTGACTCTTTGCCAACCCTGAAAGGGAAAGGCTAGCAGGGAAGCGGGTAATTATCTTGAAACTGGAACGCAGCCATGCCGTGATTTATTGCGTTCTTCTGGCTGTTTGGCAGTGCGGGGTGGTGCCTTTATTGTTCACCCTCTTTTAGTGTGATAGTGACTCATTGGTCTGTACAAATGCATGCGTGTGTTGAAGTTCTTTGCCACCCAAATGAAATGAAATGCTATGAAGACTGTATGAGAATGAGAGTAATATTACCAGGGTGTGCATAAATGAAACTAATAACCTTTGCATTAAGTTGGAAAAGAGAAGTACCAATGGGGAAAAAAGAGTATCAGAGCAAAAAGAGAAAGAGGAAGCCAGCTGTGGCTTCTTTTCTTTTCCAGGGATGGAAACCACAGGCATGGTCGTTGGACCCCACCATAAGTGATAGGAAGTGATCTCATTGAGGCTTCTGAAAGTTTCCTCTGCTACTGAGTAGTCTGTGGAAGAACATGAAGCAACGGGATGTTCCAAATCCAAACGTGCACAGTTTACCTTAGAGCCTAAATGTGGTCAATCAGCCAAGATATCGTTGCTGTCCATAGATAAACAGGTCTCCAAAAACTCAAAAACGTTACAACATTTATGGTATTTAGCTGACGCTCTTATCCAGAACGACTTACAAGGTTAATCATATTACTGGTAGGCTAGTGTAGTGTTAGGAGTCTTGCCCAAGGACTCTTAGCATGGTCACCCAGACCAGGATTTGAACCCCAGTCTCCCACGTGTGGTGGTGGCTCCCTGGCAGGTAGCGGTGTTATCCACTGAGCTATAGTCATAGTTATAATGGAAGTCAAAGGAACCAATTGGAAATGGAAGCAAATTTGGGCCATTCAGCATGAAAGTTGTACAGAGCAGGACATGTGATCAAATGATGCACCAATTAAAACTGGAGATACATGTTTTTCATTGGACAGTGATTACATATTTGATCGCCGCACTGCAGTAATGAAATTCTAAGGTCACTACTTTAGCATGCATCATGAAAACTTTGATATGGGTAATGTTTATTGGGTACACATACAGAAGTCTCTCAGTATGGCGTCAGGCCTCCATGTTTACTAACCCAACATGCCAGATGTCTCGGTATGGAGCTTTAGAGGTTCATAACAGTGTCCTGTGAAAATCCATCCCATGCAGCGTGAACATCCTCACACAGTTCTTGCGGATGGTGCGATAGGGGTGGAGGTGGAGAGACACCAGGTCTTCTGAACATGTGACGCATGACAACAAACCCTTCATCTCAGCACTGAGTTACTCCATGACAGTCTGATATGACACCATTGCAGTTTTTGGTGATGGTGACATGGTGTTAAGGACGGTTGTCTGCAATCGTGGCTGTTGGGTCGTTGGAAACCTACTCACCAAGTTTCATTCCTCTCAGTTGATTCCTTCTGGGTCATTTGCCGCACAGTGTCTATTTGAGATTACTTGACTACAGGACTTCCACAGATTACTACTTAGAGTTAAATGCATTGGCCGCATAGTTCCAGTGGAAAACTAATACAGGGAACTTCAGCCATCCGATCATCTCTTGGCTATTTTTAGGGTGAGAAGGAAAATCTGTAGATTTGATCAGGCCTGGTGGGCAAGATGAGCTTGTGGTACCAGATGGATGGCTGGGCAGAGATAGACAAACAACCCCAGACATGAGCCTCAGGGCAGGACCAGTAAATCCCTCAACCAGTCAAACTTCCCTGTGACCCAAACCTCCCCAGGCTATTGGCTGAAGATGTGTCAACGGACTGGCAGGTGACGTGACAGCCTCTTCATCAAAGCCCAGCTGGTCATGTGAGAGTAACACCAAGGTTGTGACACGCAAGATACCATGGGCATGGTTTGACACTGAGGGTGACCCCAGAGGACGTCATGAATTCCACAAGACACAGCCATCTTTCTGTAAAACGTAAAAACTGTTATAATGTTAAGCTGGTAGCATCTATGGTGGCATCTAGAACCAACACCTCCATCAGTCTGAAAACAATTCACAATGCATAGAGCCCTGTGAGCGTACAAGTCATTCTTAGGGTCTTCATTGTACACTCGTGGTATTAGGTAGAACAGTTATCTTTACTAAAGAACCCTTAAGGTACCATGTATTTTGAGTGTGTAGATGTCAAATGTGAGGTAACACCAAATGTTTAGGTTAGTACTTTGGGTTACACGGTGGTGGGTTCCAAGGTAATGTCACTAAATTACAATGAACGGGCTCTAGATATTACCTGGTTAACGAAACTAAGTTCAATTCAGCTTTAACAATAGAAACCTAAATTAACTTGTCTTTATATGTTACATCCATTCAGAAAAACCTAACCTAACCTCAACCCAAAGCCCAACCCAGTCCCTAACCTCAACCCAAAACCTAATCCTAATCCTAACCTCAACCCAAAACCCAACCCAATCCCTAACCTCAACCCAAAACCCAACCCAATCCCTAACCTCAACCCAAAACCTAATCCTAATCCTAATCCTAACCTCAACCCAAAACCTAATCCTAATCCTAACCTCAATCCAAAACCTAATCCTAACCTCAACCCAAAGCTCAATCCAAAACCTAATCCTAACCTTAACCCAAAGCCCAACCCAAAGCCCAACCCAATCCCTAACCTCAATCCAAAACCTAATCCTAACCTTAACCCAAAGCCCAACCCAATCCCTAACCTCAACCCAAAACCTAATCCTAATCCTAACCTCAACCCAAAACCCAACCCAATCCCTAACCTCAACCCAAAACCTAATCCTAATCCTAACCTCAACCCAAAGCCCAACCCAATCCCTAACCTCAACCCAAAACCTAAACCTAACCTCAACCCAAAACCCAACCCAATCCCTAACCTCAACCCAAAACCTAATCCTAACCTTAACCCAAAGCCCAACCCAATCCCTAACCTCAACCCAAAAACCTAATCCTAACCTCAACTCAAAACTCAACTTAATCCCTAACCTCAATCCAAAAGCTAATCCTAATCTCAACACTAAACTTCATCCTAACCATAAACCCAACCCAGAACCTAATCCTAACCCTAACCTCAACCCAAAACCCAACCCAATCCCTAACGCCAACCCAAAACTTAATCCTAACCCTAACCTCATCCCAAAACCCAACCCAATCCTTAATGCCAACCCAAAACATAATCCTAACCTCAATCCAAAACCTAATCCTAACCCTAACCTCAACTTAAAACTCAACTCAAGCCATAACCTCGATCCAAAAACTAATCCTAACCTCAACACTAAACCTCATCCTAACCATAACCCCAACCCAAAACCTAATCATAACCCTAACCTCAACCCAAAACCCAACCCAATCCTTAACCTCAACGCAAAACTTAATCCTAACCCTAACCGTAAACTCCAACCTAGAACCTAATGCTAACCTCAACCCAAAATCCAACCCAATCCCTAATCCTAACCCAAAACCTCATCCTAATTTTCACCAAAATTTAATCCAGTTAAACTTCAGTTACAGGATGGTGTCAGTAGTCTACAGAAGTAGTCTAATCACAAAATTCATTACTACATCAAAAATTTTATCTTAATCTTGAAAGCTAGACTCAACAGCAGTTACATGACTTTGAATTCAGTGTTTTGAATCCCAGGAGCTATGGCATACACACAGGGCATATTGCAAATACCTGAGGTTTATTTAACTTCATAGCTAGAACCTCCTACAGCCTCCTCATTTCAGCACATAGTTAGACTGACTTGAGTAAATATAAGTATCACCTATTCCGTCCAAAACACTACACCGCCCATCAGATATTTTACTCCACACATGTCTGGAAAGGTTGAAGTTGTAATAATAAGCCATGACGAATTTGTTCTCAAATTAGCTTTCAGTTTTCAACTCCAATGAACCTGACAATGTTAGCACAGTGGACATGTGACCTATTATCACGGTCTTGTCTCAGTGATTGTCTATTTACATCTTTATTTACTCCCCCTCTTCACCTAGCTTTTTGTTGTAAGTGCTAACTAGCCCCGTTTGCCTCACTAAAAGAGAACTCTGGGAGATGTTGGATTGTAGAAATCCATCTACATTCTATTCAGTTTATTGAGAGGGCAAGTACAGCCATATGCAATAAGATGTTCCCAGATCCCAATGGGAAAGATGAGTTTCCAACTGTTGGGAACCAATAATTGAGACAAGTGAGGACATCTCCTTGAACTTGCAAAGCCAGCACTGTGTAGTCAATTCAGCTTGCAGAAAGGAATTCAAAGCCACAAGTAAACACAGAGTCACGAGTCAACAGTGACTCCAATATGATTTCCCTTCCACCCTTAAGGCAGCTGTAGAACTTTACAGTGTAGTGACATGGTTGTCTGTCGTGATTGTCCATGTCCCCATTTGGAAGGAATTTTTTTCCCATAGAGAATGAATAGGATTGAAAAACATGTGCCTATCTAACCTACTTCCACTCAACATAGAGACACCATATCGAATACACTGGCTCGGGGCACAGCGTTTGAGTGTTTGATTGACCCGCACTCGTTCGCTTCTTCTTTTTTTTTCGCATCCTTCGTTCCTTCCATAGAGTCCCAGTCATTTTTGGACCCACCTAAAGCCATCATTTTCTTTAGCCAGAGAGGCGCATGACTTCACATACACACTAAGTGCAGGTCCCCAAGCGCTAATCCACAGCCATACTGACCCGCACTCCTCTATCTGTCATTTATTCATCCCTCGTTCCTGCCATAGAGTCCCAGTCATTTTTGGACCCACCTAAGCACGGTTGTTTCCTTCGCCCGAGAGCCACCAGACTTCCCATGCTCACTAAGGGGAGATTCCCAAGCACTAACCCACAGCCATACTGACCCGCACTCCTCTATCTGCCATTTATTCATCCCTCGTTCCTGCCATAGAGACCCAGCCATTTCTGGACCCACCCAAAGCCATCATTTTCTTTGGCCCGAGAGACACCAGACTTCCTATGTTCACTAAGAGGAGGTTCCCAAGCACTAACCCACAGCCATACTGACCCGCACTCCTCTTTCTGTCGTTTATTCATCCCTCTTTCCTTCCATAGAGTCCCAGTCATTTTTGGACCCACCTAAAGCCATCATTTTCGTTCGCCCGAGAGGCGGTTGACTTTACATACACACTAAGTGCAGGTGCCCAAGCACTAATCCACAGGTATAGTGACCTGCACTACTCTATCTGTCGTTTATTCATCCCTCATTCCTCCCATAGAGTCCCAGTCATTTTTGGACCCACCTAAGCACGGTTGTTTCCTTCGCCCGAGAGCCACCAGACTTCCCATGCTCACTAAGAGGAGGTTCCCAAGCACTAACCCACAGCCATACTGACCCGCACTCATCTATCTGTCATTTATTCATCCCTCGTTCCTGCCATAGAGTCCCAGTCATTTTTGGAGCCACCTAAGCGCGGCTGTTTCCTTCGCCCGAGAGCCACCAGACTTTCCATGCTCACTAAGGGGAGGTTCCCCAGCACTAACCCACAGCCATACTGACCGGCACTCCTCTATCTGTTGTTTATTAATCCCTCGTTCCTCCCATTTTCGACTCAAACCAAGCAGTAATGCTTTCCTTCACATGAGAGCCCCCAAACTTCACATACTCACTAAGGGCAGCCCCCAGACGCTAATCCACGGTCATACCGACCCGCACTCATTTACTCCCTCGTTCCTCACTGAGCAAGCTGCGCAACCATCCCGCGTTTCCTTCAGGAAATGCACTTTTCTAGTTTATAAATAAGAGTCTCTAAACGGTTCTAGATACTTGAGTGTAAGAATCTTATTGATCAGTGTAGTCGTCATATGAAGGGACATCATGCTCCACATCTACTTTAAACAGAGCATGTTCTGCCAAGCTAACCACTGAGATCCCCAGGCACGACCTGAATGTTGAGGACGAGTTGGTATTCCTGTAAGCCGTGTAATGAGAAGTTGCCTTTTGCCTACTGTAAAGGCCTCTCATGTGAGGCTGGAACAAAAACCAGTCCTCAGCGAAGTATTTTTGGCGCGCCGCAGTGCCACTGTGTTATTAAAAAAGCCATCTGCGCCTGTGTTTAGTGCAGCATATTGAAGAGCAGCTTCTGGGCTGGGCTTGGGTGGGTTCTCTTCTGTGGTCTGGCCTCTGGAACTTAGGACATTTCTGCCCTGTCTCTGGCGTTTTATGTGGCTGGTGAAAACGACTCGAGTCCACCTTGGAACTTCTTGGCGTTTGCCCTCACTTGAGGGAACAGATGAGCAGCTACCGGCTAGAACAAACATCCACACTCATCTATATATAAAAGGTTCTCTAAATGGTTCTAAATGGTTCTATATATAGGTATATGTACATATAGAAGTACTTTGTAGTTCTACAATTACAGACTGTAGTCCATCTGTTTCTCTGTATACTTTGTTATCCTGTTCTTCAATGGTCAGGACCCCCACAGGACCACCACAGGACCATGAAGTAACAACGCTGCTGTATGTATAGAGGTGTATAGATGTATAGAGAATGTAGTGATGAAAAAATAATGTTGGTGATAAATAAAGGAGTGAATTGAAGAGAAAATGTTGGGGTAAGGATAAAGGAATGGATGAAAGAAGGAACAGTGTTGGCCTGTGGATAAAAGAATGAGTTGACAAATGAGCAATGTTAGTGTATGGATATAGGAAAGGATGGATAAAGAATGAACAGGTAAAGGAACAGTGTTGGTGTATAGATAAGGAATGACTGAAGGAACAGTGTTGGGGTATGTTTAATGGAATGTGCTAATGAAGGAACAGTGTTGGGGTATGTTTAATGGAATGCGCTAATGAAGGAACAGTGTTGGGGTATGTATAATGGAAAACATGAATGAAGGAACAGTGTTGGTGTACGGATAAGGGAATGAGCGGAAGAAGGAACAGTGTTGGGGTATGTTTAATGGAATGCGCTAATGAAGGAACAGTGTTGGTGTATGTTTAATGGAATGTGCTAATGAAGGAACAGTGCTGGGGTATGTTTAATGGAATGCGCTAATGAAGGAACAGTGTTGGGGTATGTATAATGGAATGCGCTAATGAAGGAACAGTGTTGGTGTACGGATAAAGGAATGGATGGAAGAAGGAACAGTGTTGGTGTATGTAATGGAAAACATGAATGAACAGTGTTGGTGTACGGATAAAGGAATGAATGGAAGAAGACACAGTGTTGGGGTATGTTTAATGGAATGCGCTAATGAAGGAACAGTGTTGGTGTATGTTTAATGGAATACATGAATGAAGGAACAGTGTTGGGGTATGTTTAATGGAATGCACTAATGAAGGAACAGTGTTGGGGTATGTTTAATGGAATGCGCTAATGAAGGAACAGTGTTGGGGTATGTTTAATGGAATGCGCTAATGAAGAAACAGTGTTGGTGTATGTATAATGGAATGCGCTAATGAAGGAACAGTGTTGGTGTATGTTTAATGGAATGCGCTAATGAAGAAACAGTGTTGGTGTATGTTTAATGGAATGCGCTAATGAAGGAACAGTGTTGGTGTATGTTTAATGATATGCGCTAATGAAGGAACAGTGTTGGTGTATGTTTAATGGAATGCGCTAATGAAGGAACAGTGTTGGTGTATGTTTAATGGAATGCACTAATGAAGGAACAGTGTTGGGGTATGTTTAATGGAATGCACTAATGAAGGAACAGTGTTGGGGTATGTTTAATGATATGCGCTAATGAAGGAACAGTGTTGGGGTATGTTTAATGGAATGTGCTAATGAAGGAACAGTGTTGGGGTATGTTTAATGGAATGTACTAATGAAGGAACAGTGTTGGGGTATGTTTAATGGAATGCGCTAATGAAGGAACAGTGTTGGTGTACGGATAAAGGAATGAGCGGAAGAAGGAACAGTGTTGGGGTATGTTTAATGATATGCGCTAATGAAGGAACAGTGTTGGGGTATGTTTAATGGAATGCGCTAATGAAGGAACAGTGTTGGTGTATGTTTAATGGAATGTGCTAATGAAGGAACAGTGTTGGTGTATGTTTAATGGAATACATGAATGAAGGAACAGTGTTGGGGTATGTTTAATGGAATGCGCTAATGAAGGAACAGTGTTGGTGTACGGATAAAGGAATGAACGGAAGAAGAAATAGTGTTGGGGTATGTTTAATGGAATGTGCTAATGAAGGAACAGTGTTGGGGTATGTTTAATGGAATGTGCTGATAAAGGAACAGTGTTGGGGTATGTTTAATGATATGCGCTAATGAAGGAACAGTGTTGGGGTATGTTTAATGGAATGGGCTAATGAAGGAACAGTGTTGGTGTATGTATACTGGAATGCGCTAATGAAGAAACAGTGTTGGTGATGGATGAAGGAATGAAGTGGTGACCGGTATCGGTGACTTGCTAGCGGTTGGTTATGCTGGTTAGCTTGAGCTCGCTAAATTTCTCGGACTCTGTTTTGTGTGGGCGGGGCCAGAGATGCCAGCCTTGTGACTGGTTAGGAAATGCTGATGACCCAGGATAGGGACCACCCAGTGGTCTCACTCCTGAACGCACTCCTGAACGCACTGCCTGAACCCCTACCTACTGTACTGAGTTACCACCCAACAGCTTCAGCATTAACACCTACCCAACACCGCGCCAGCCAATCAAACACTGGCCATTGTTAGCGCTGAGGGTAAAGTTAGGGTTGGAGCCGGACAGCGGGGCAACCCTGAACATCTGATCCAGCTTCTGCAGACCTCAGCAGATGTTCCCCCCACCGGCCTCGCTGCGCGCGCTGCTGTTTGCTCTGTTCCCCCCTGCGGGTTAAACGGGGGAACAGCCGCTTCCAACCGCTGTATGGAGGGAACGTCTGGCACGAGACTAAACGAGACCGGATCCCGTTCATCCCACCTTATGGAGCTGTTGTAGTTACGGAGGGGTTACGCCGTATGACTGACAAGCATTAGCAATAAGCGCAGCGCGGCTACGTTCGTGTGCGTGCGCGCGTACGCTCGTGCTCGTTTTTGTATGCGCCCCAGTGTGTGTATGTGTGTGTGTGTGTGTGCTCGAGGTCCGCACGCGCGTGCCCAAGTTCTCTCTCTCTCTCTCTCTCTCTCTCTCTCTTTCTCTCTAATCAGCGCGTGAGGAGCAGGAGGCGGGGCCCAGAGAGCTTCAGTGTAACGCGATAGCCGTGCACCTCCGAAACTCTCCCTTGCGCTCTCTCTCTCTCTCCGTCACTCGCTCGCGCACGCTCCTCTCGCGCACACACACACTCTCCAAGCAGCAGCTCGGCGTGCGCACGCGGGCGGCTCTCACACATGCACACACACGCGCACGAGCACACACACAGACAGACGTACAGAGAGCAATGTTGGTCGGAGCAGCAGGACGAGCCGGAGCCGGACTGCTGTAGCGCGCTGAACACTCCTCGCGCGAAGACCTCCAGAGAACGGGTGCACGCGCGGAGCCCATCTCTAACCGGGAGCCGGAGCTTTCAGTCTAGGAGAGTTCCAGTCAAGCCTGTGAAGGCAGAGCTGCCGCTCCACCACTGACTGGATATGCCGGTTGCGCCGAGGACGGTGTAGCGGTTGTTTCGTACCCCGGTGACAGCCAGCCATGTGGTGAACGCGCAGTAAACGGGCTGCGGTCACCGACAACTGAACTTCTCCTCCTCGCGGACACTTTAGCAGGCTTGACCCAGAGCAGACGACCCCTCATCCTTTCTTTTCCTCACCGGAGGAGGACGGGACAAGCGGGGAAACATGGATGTGCTACTGTCACTTCACCAGCTCGCGCTCGTCTTGTGCTTCGTCCTGAAAGCGAGCGGACAGGAAGGTAAGCCCGGGCTCCTCCACTCTGCTCTAACCCCGGTCCCCACCTCAGGGCTTCCCCGCTCCGAAGGGGTTGGTCTCCGGCGTCCAGCGGCTGAGGAGTGGAAGTGTTTGTACAGCCGGGGTACCGGCCAGATACTGACCGTTTAGCTTCAAAAGCCTAGTCGTTTCGGCGCGCGCGTGCGTCTCAGCGCGCACGTGAAGATCACCTATGGAGCAACCGAAGCCGTTGATTGGTCCGAAGAGATATAAAACCATTATGCAGATGGACAATCAAAGTTATTTCCAGAGTTTAGGACAGTGTAGCCAAGGTAGAGAAAGTCCTGGAGGAACATTCCAGGCTTTTCCTTCGGAAGTATAAGCAGATATATGGAATTCTGGAAGTGTGTTGTTTGCAGTTGTTGCCAAACAGCCTGTTGGAAGTTTGCATGTCCTTTACAAGTCATAAAATATTTTTTATGTCTTCTATCTAATGTAGGTTAATAACATAATAATAATAATAATAATAATAATAATAATAATAATAATAATAATAATAATAAAAGTCCTAATGGCAAACACTTGTTCATCCCTGAAAGCCGAGGTGGCAATCACTCCTGGGAGGCACTCAAGCAAATGCTTGAATAATGAAACGAATTCATTGACCTTCTTCAAACTGCAGCTTGTCCTCCGCTAGTATTGATCTTAATAAAGAGGCTTTCGATAGGAAAATGAGAAAGAGAGAGAGAGAGAGAGAGAGAGAGGGTGGGGGGGCTTCACTTCGGTCTCCCGCTAGTTCCTTAAGCCACCTCAATGTAACGGCCAAGCAGTCAATGGGTTCCCAGCCTTGGTTGAGACCGCAAGCCTTATGATAACACCACACCGCGATACTTCCAGTGGGCAGTACAGGGTATTAGCATTACCATCATGATTAGCCACGTTGTTGTTAGCCACCTGAGGCACCGTGGCGATGCGAACCTAATTGTAGGAAATGTTCAGTGTAGCACAAATGAGACTTAGAAGCTGAAAGGAAAGCTTGTAGAAAAAGAAAAAACATGTACCTCCATTTTTACTTTCCATTTCTGACTCATTCGATCACATGAGCTGCTGTTTACACTGTGACGAATGGACCAACACCAATGTTTTTGGTCTCCACTGTGAAGTTGGCATTTTGGAGCTACCTGTTTTCTTTGGACAGTGATGGTATAGTCTTAGAAGTGTTTATCTATTAGCATGCTAGCTTCCTGTAAAGGAACAAAACATTCTTATAGTGCACATTAGCACCTGTAGCTCACGTCACGTCACGCCACAACATGTTCTTCTAATTGTCCTCTGGGAAAAGTTTGGAAATAGCTTGACTATAAAAGGAGCAAAGCCAGGAATATGTCCGAAGTGGTGACTCATGTTGTGGTTTAGCCAGTGTACACGGGTTCGGTGTAGTGCTGACTCAAAGCGCTAATGGACAGCTTCTGGGTGCTGTAAAGAACCACTAAGTGACTATGTACCGCTAGGAGCCTCCAACGATTAGAAGGAACCTGTTTTGGATGTGTTGTTAGCGAGGCGGTTGATTAGCAGGGAGGCTAAACCAAAGCCCCAGGATACTCAGGTGGTGTTGTTGTTGCCTGCTGCCTAGAAAAGTTGAGTTCTGAGGCTTATTAGGTCCTGTTCAGCCAAAGAGAAAGAGCGGTAGGTCGATTGCGAGACCCTTTCTTGGCCAGTCAGCCGAAATGTGCTCGCTCGTGACTCCAGCCTGCAGGCCATGGTGTCATTTCTGGTCATGAGCGATGTGACCAAAATGACCTAAACGCCTTACTGGACTGTCACGACTCGTTAGCAGCACCAGACGGGGCGTCTGGAGTCTTTTCTAATTTAACCTCATAGTTGTCCCGTCTCCCCCGGCTCGTCTGTCTTGCAGCCCACCTGTCCCTTACCCTAACGCTCAACAACAGTCTGCTATAGCTGGGGTTGACTCTGTAGACCCTTGCTCATTTTTCCCTGCAGGGAACCCCTAACACTAACACTGTTGCGACTCAGGTTTCCGGGACGTCCTCGGTTGTCTTTCTGTGATAAGCTCATTTGGTCACCAGCACAGTGAGGCGCTGACTCAGGGGACGATGCCCCGGAGTGGAATTAGCCAGAGCCGCAGAACCTTCCTTTATGGCCTTGGTGGAGAACGGCGAAGGGGCGAGAGCTTTGGAGCTCCTGTAGAGGGGTCCAAACAAGTACCTATCCTGTCTGTATGTAACCCTGGTGTCCCCCTAAAAGACCCCTGGCTCTATCAGGCACACACGTTCATTTGTGCACACGCTCCTGCCGCCGCCGCCGCCGCCACCGAAATGGGAACTGCAATAGTGGGGTATGCTCTTTGATCCTTCTCTTCCGAGCGCCTTCTTGCGAGCGTCGGATGCTACCATGCCAAAAGAGCTGTGAAAACAAGGTCAGGCATTTGCATTTGGGGCCACGAAACAACACCCAGCTGGATCCCTGGCGAGGTGGCAGGCGCTGCGAATCCTCCACACTCCCCACCTCCTCCCCACCACCACCACCCCCGAACACTATAATCGGGGCCAAATTAAAAATAAGAGGGCCATAAATAATGCAGGGTCCCCTCCTACTCGGCATCATCGAAGGCCTTTATGAAAAAAGTGGTGGGTAAGACAGAGATACGGGGGTCTATGGGGCAATAGGGGCCCGTTAAATCACACCGTGGCGCTCTTGTTTTATTTCCAGACGTTTCAGCTCCGGCTCCGAGGAGCCCATGTTTCGGGGGGCTTTGCTTTGAATGTATCGGGGGGAAGAAGACGACTACCTTTGTTAGTGAGCACTGTGATATTGGGCTCTGCAATATTGATATCGCAGAATAGGCAATGTGGATTATGCAGATGGGCCAAGCCATTCCGCTCCTTAGGAGATTCCCTGGCTGGTTTAACGAGCTGAAGCATTTCCCGAAAATCCAGCAGAGGTCCATATAATACCAGCAGGCATTGGTGCATCAAGCGAGGGAACCTTTGTCCATCTTCTGCAGGCTTTGTTTGGGGGCCAAGCAAGTGAAGGGCTCTATAGTGCTCTATAGACTCCAGACTGTGTGGTAATGTGGATCTCCCAGATTGCAGTACCCTACATGAGGCATAGGGGGCAAGCTGTTGTTTGGTTGCATGGCAAATGAAGAAATCATTTCTTTTCCTCTTGTTTCCTTTGTTTCTTTTGTTTTCGCGGCGCGCTAAAAGCAGATAGAACAGCCCAGAGCTGGAGGAAGTGAAGAACTCATTACATTTGACTGAGCTTATTTACCTGATTAGCCTAAATAGCTAAACTCCAACAAAGAGAACTAATCATTCGCTGAAGCCCTAAATACCCCGTCCAGATTCCAGCAGCTGGAGCTCTCGGGTCCTCTGGTCTGTTCATTTCCATGCCAAGCGCTTGCAATCGCAATGAAAGCCAGCCAGAAAGACAGAGAGAGACAAAAAGAGAAAGAGAGAGAGAGAGAGAGCAGGAAAGGCTCCTCCATGGCTCGGCGAGGATGAATGGATCAGCGCTGATTTCCTCACCGCGGGTGATAGCACTTTTTAATTAAGGTGCGAATGAGGGAAGAGTGGCGAGAGAGAGAGTGAGAGAGAGAGAGAGAGAAAGAGAGAGAGATGGAGATTTATCATGGCCTCTCCACAGGGCTGCAACTTATCACCACAGTGTTGCCTCGGCTGAGATAATGCTGTTAATAGAAATTAGCAGAAGCAACAATGCAAACAGAAACACAAACAAATCCTTTTTGGCTTCGGGTCGGGCTGTGGCGGTTCATTCATAAATACGCTGCATATGTGTATATATATATAAATATATATATATATATATATATATATATATATATATATATATATATATATATATATATATATATATACAGGGGTTGGACAATGAAACTGAAACACCTGGTTTTAGACCACAGTCATTTATTAGTATGGTGTAGGGCCTCCTTTTGCGGCCAATACAGCGTCAGTTGGTCTTGGGAATGACATATACTGCGTCCTGCACAGTGGTCAGAGGGAGTTTAAGCCATTCCTCTTGCAGGATAGTGGCCAGGTCACTACGTGATGCTGGTGGAGGTTCGTCCTTCTTGGTGGTATGCTGACATTACCCTGGATACCGTGGCTCTTGATACATCACAAAGACTTGCTGTCTTGGTCACAGATGCGCCAGCAAGACGTGCAACAACAATCTGTCCTCTTTTGAACTCTGGTATGTCACCCATAATGCTGTGTGCATTGCAGTATTTTGAGCAGAACTGTGCTCTTACCTGCTAACTGAACCTTCACACTCTGCTCTTACTGGTGCAATGTGCAATTAATGAAGATTGGCCACCAGGCTGGTCCAGTTTAGCCATGAGACCTCCCACACTAAAATGACAGGTGTTTCAGTTTCATTGGCCAACCCCTGTAAATATATATGTATATGTATACATAGATACGAATAGACAGATAGACCTTTGCTAATACTTTTATTGGACATTAATGACAGTTGCCATTTTTGATAACTATAAAAATAAAAATCTTGACAAAAATTGACAGGTGTGTTTTCCATGGCACATACTGTAGGTATCTACAGGGGTTGGACAATGAAACTGAAACACCTGTCGTTTTAGTGTGGGAGGTCTCCTGGCTAAATTGGACCAGCCTGGTGGCCAATCTTCATTAACTGCACATTGCACCAGTAAGAGCAGAGTGTGAAGGTTCAGTTAGCAGGTAAGAGCACAGTTCTGCTCAAAATACTGCAATGCACACAGCATTATGGGTGACATACCAGAGTTCAAAAGAGGACACATTGTTGGTGCACGTCTTGCTGGCGCATCTGTGACCAAGACAGCAAGTCTTTGTGATGTATCAAGAGCCACGGTATCCAGGGTAATGTCAGCATACCACCAAGAAGGACGAACCTCCACCAGCATCACGTAGTGACCTGGCCACTATCCTGCAAGAAGAATGACTTAGAATCCCTCTGACCACTGTGCAGGACGCAGTATATGTCATTCCCAAGACCAACTGACGCTGTATTGGCCGCAAAAGGAGGCCCTACACCATACTAATAAATGATTGTGGTCTAAAACCAGGTGTTTCAGTTTCATTGTCCAACCCCTGTAGATGTAATAGTACGTCCTTTATAAATAACATGTTGTGTAACAACCATCATGTTTTAAGCCTAATCCTAAACCCATTTGTTAACCAGAGATCAGAGTTAACCGGTTTTGCTTGTTACAGTTTGGAAAAAGAGACACCGGCATTCCGTAAAAGTCCTTTACGAAAAGTCCCTGGTCCTCATTAGGCGCCTCACCATCACCATTATCTGGTTTGCTTGTTTTGGACATGACTGAAACCCCAAAACAAACACGGTGTAAACATGTGAGTCTATTGGCTTAGGCAGGACAACACATGTCCTACCAAGTCAGGGAAACATCTGTCCCCTCTGTTTATCCTACACAGTCGGGACAATATTGCCCCGAAAACATACCATGTGGATCCGTACCATGTGGATCCGTCCCCATCCTAACAAACGGTCGGATTATTACAGCCTGCCTTGACAACCCCACCCCCACGGCCCCCACCGTCTCAGAACAAGAAAGGGTAGCACGGTCAAAAAAGTGTCCAGCTTGCAAAATCACCCCCACCCTCCTCTTCGTGGCTCCATCCTCAGGCTTTTCCTCTGATATTCCCATTGCACTGGAAGCAGACAACAGGCAGAAAGAGCCAGGCAGTGCCTCCGCGGTAGCACCGAATGGAAAGATGGAGAGATACGTCTCTCCTTTTGTATTGCCTTAATACAGTTTTAGTTCCCGGGGATGAAAGGGAGACGGCAGTGGATAGAGACGGACACAGCAAAGGGAGGTGTGCAGACACGTGTCGGAGGGGTGTTTGTGCGTTTGCGTTAAGAGGCTTTCGTTCGCCAGTTGAAAAGCTCGGGGTGGGATGTGGCTGTTACATTAAATGCCACCTGGTCTTCTTAAGAGCGCCTTCCTTAAAAGACATAATGGCTCCGGAAATGTCAACACTTGAAAGACCCTCGGCCCCTAACACAGGGATCGGGCTTTCGCCTGTGGTGACTGTCACATCAGCACCTTTGAGAGGCATCGCTCCAGGCAGTAGAGCACCTTCTTGTCTCAATTGGTAGGCCTGCTTGCTGATCATACCCTCTGGTTTGATTTCAGGGTGCTCAAAGAACTCCTTATAATGGGAATTTCGTTATTTCCGTTTGTATAACATTCCACCCCACTGTTCTTTCAGTGCCAATCCGTCAGCACGTGCTAGCAAAGGAAGCACATTTCCAGCGGCTGAGGCTTTGTTGTCTTGACAGGCACCATGACTGAGGCTGTGAGGGTGCCTTTGCAAGCAAAGGATTTCTGGCTTTTCTTTTTCGTCTTGTTTGATTTCCCCTCATTTTCCGTGAACTGGGAATCTCGGGATCGGTAGTTGAGAATGATCTGCCAATGTATTGATCTCGGACTGCTTCCCTAGTTCTAGCATCAAGGCTGTAAAGGGGCTTTTGGATGCAAAAAGGTTTCCGTCTTTTTTCAATTTTGTTTTATTCCCCCTTATTTTATGTTATGTCGGAAAACTGGGAATCTCGGGATTGGAAGTTGAGAATGATCTGCAAATGTATTGATCTTGGACACGCTTCCCGAGTGCTAGCGCCAATCAAAGGCTCAAAAGGTTTCTGACTTTTCCTTTTTATTTAGTTTGATTCCCCCTTATTTTATGTTATGTCGGAAAACTGGGAATCTTGAGATCAAAAATTGAGAATGATCTGCAAATGCATTAAATTCGGACCTGCTTCCCCGGTGCTAGCGGCAAGTCTAAGGCTGTGAGGGTGCTTTTGGATGTATAAAGGTTTCCGTCTTTTTTCAATTTTGTTTGATTCCCACTTATTTTATGTTATGTCGGAAAACTGGGAATCTTGGGATCGGTAGTTGAGAATGATCTGCCAATGTATTAATCTCAGATTCCTTCCCCAGTTCTAGCGCCAAGTCTAAATCTGTGAGGGTGCCTTTGGAAGCAAAAGGTTTCCATCTTTTCCTTTTTATTTTGTTTGATTCCCCCTTATCTTATGTTATGTCGGAAAACTGGGAATCTCAGGATCGGAAGCTGAGAATGATCTGCCAATGTATTGATCTCGGACCTGCTTCCCCAGTGTTAGCGCCAATCAAAGGCTCAAAAGGTTTCCGTCTTTTCCTTTTTATTTAGTTTTATTCCCCCTTATTTTATGTTACCTCGGAAAATTGGGAATTTTGGGATCAGAAATTGAGAATGATTTGCAAATGCATTGATCTTGGGCCTGCTTCCCCAGTGCTAGCGCTAAGTCTAAGGCTGTGAGGGTGGCTTTGGATGCAAAAAGGTTTTCGCCTTTCTTAAAATTCAGTTTGATTTCCTCTTATTTTATGTTACATTGGAAAACTGGGAATCTCGGGATCGGAAGTTGAGAATGATCTGCAAATGCATTGTTTGCGGACTGCTTCCCCAGTGCCAGCACCAAGTACCAAGGCTGTGAGGGTGCTTTTAGACGCAAAAGGTTTCCTTCTTTTCCTTTTTATTTTGTTTGATTCCCCCTTATTTTATGTTATGTCGGAAAATTGGGAATCTTGAGAACAGAAATTGAGAATGATCTGCAAATGCATTGATCTTGGACCTGCTTCCCCCAGTTCTAGCGTCAAGTCTAAGGCCATGAGGGTGGCTTTGGACGCAAAAGGTTTCCGTCTTTTTAAATTTTTGTTTGATTCCCCCTTATTTTATGTTACATCGGAAAACTGGGAATCTCGGGATCGGAAGTTGAGAATGATCTGCAAATGCATTGAACTCTGACCTGCTTCCCCAGTGCTAGCACCAAGTACCAAGGCTGTGAGGGTGCTTTTAGACGCAAAAGGTTTCCATCTTTTCCTTTTTATTTTGTTTGATTCCCGCTTATTTAATGCCACATCGGAAAATTGGGAATTATGGGATCAGAAATTGGGAATGATCTGCAAATGCATTGATCTTGGACCTGCTTCCCCGGTGCTAGCACCAAGTCTAAGGCCATGAGGGTGCCTTTCACAAGAATTCCTATATATTATTTTTATTTCTTCATGTTTAAGTTCCCCTTATTTTCCGTTACCTCATCAATCTGAGAAAGATCTTACAGAGGCACTGATGTTTGACTCCCTGGGACACCGAATAGTCCCTCCTAAGCTGATCCCCAAACCCGCTCTAACCGTAGCGGTATGTTTGTGAGCTTTGCTGAGCTCTATTAAGATGAGGCACTTTGCAATACCAGCTTGACAGCAGTGTTCACCTACATATTTGTGGAAACCTGCCTCAGACCCAGAACCGTCAATCAAATCTCCCCGGTAGTCTGAGCCCGGCATCCCCACGACCCCCTGCCGAGGTGTGCGCTGTGATGTGTCTGTGCGTGCTTCCTCTTTCTTCCCCCGGAGGGTGTAATTTCGGCTATCGCGACCCTTTATCTTAACACACATAGAAACCGTGCCTGTGCACTCCTCACCTGATGGAATGAACACCAGCCATCACATGTAAAACCTCCACCGGATTCTCTCAGGAGACGACCATTAGGAGCTAATACGCCCTAAATGGCTACGCTAACAGACGGTGTAGCACAAAAAAAGAGTACACATGGTTGTCATGGAGAAATGCCTTTGTAAAAGTGTCTGGCTCCTAATCCGAGCTCCATTTAGTATAATAACCGGCAGAATGATAGCCGCTACGTGTGGGGGCTGCAAGCTCAAGGGTTATTATTTGTGCTAGCGTTAATGCTAGGGAGCGCTGGGCGTGTTTGCGGGAGATAACGAGGAGAGGGAGAGGAAATCGCTGGTGTCTGTTCGAGGTGGGGTGCTAGAAAAGAGGCTTTGTTATGCTGGATCTCATTACAGCTTTGGGGGTGACCCTTGAACCCCCAGACAGGGAGTCTGCCTGTCACTTCCTGTCTCAGCTTCGTAGGCATGCTATTGGCAGGCTATTGTTCCTGAGAGAGGGGGGCCGATATGATCAGAGAACCCGGGCTAAATGTTTGCAGACTCCCAACAGTTCCGCCGAGGGAATGCTTAGAACGCTACTTATGGGCTTTGGGGCTGTTTTCGTAGGTTTCAATTGTAGGGTTCTGCGAGCTATTTCAATTACGGGGCTGTAATTATTCTATCTAGGCTAAACAATAGCTAAGTATCTGCCGCCTAATCATCTCTGTTAGCTATTCTTCATGCTACATTTGAGCTGGTAAGTGTTCGGCATTCAGTGGCGTCCCTGAGGTACGGTACATGTAGTCGCTTGTGTGCTTTGTTGAGTAATTTAAATAACCATGGAATGACAAATCACTCCCTCTCTCTTTCCTTCTCTCTATCTTTCAGGTGAAAAATGCGGCGGCCATCTGGATGCCAGCGATGCGGGTTATATCACTTCACCCGGCTACCCTTTGGAGTACCCGCCTCACCAGAACTGCGAGTGGGTTATTACAGCTCCAGAGCCCACCCAGCGCATCGTACTGAACTTCAACCCCCACTTTGAGCTGGAGAGGCTCGACTGCAGGTAGGCAGGCACAGCTGGAGAATGGAATTGTGGGACGAATGAAGGTCGTGACGCTGAATGGCAAAGTAGAAATGGCTCTATACAGCGATAGTGTTGTTGGATGCTGGGATTGGGTATCTTCAAAATGGAGAAACCTCATTCAGTTATAATGTAAGTCAATGGAACCGGACGTCTTACCAAGCAGCTTTGGGCCAGTTCTGTTGGTCCATTCATCACGAAATTCTCACACAGTGCAACCGGTAGCTGCTGTGTTTAAATGACGCATTAAAGTATAACATGTTTTCATCGGACAGTGATCTGGTATGGCTGGTAAGGTCCAATCAATATGGAAGCTTTGTCCTTGATACTGATATCAACTTTAAAGAGCTAAAAGTCTTATACCTCCAATAATATAGAGATAAATAACTGTTTATAATGAATATTTTTATTATTAACTTTCTTCCAGACGTTTACTAGCCTAAGCAGGTGATAAGAAATCAAAATACCGTCAAAAATAAGAAAAAAAATTATGTTTTTTTTGGTAGAGATTTGTTATATACTTGCTATACATTTTACATATAGATTTTTTATTGTTATATATTTTTTTATTATATTGGTATTGTTATATATATAATATTTTTACATACACACCTTCTGGTGTGTCTGGAAGTAATTGATTGTGGTTGGCATTTGAATAGCAAATCCCATTAATACCCATATATATTTATGGATATTCAATATTGGCTAATTTCATTAGCCAGATGATATATTGCCCAGGCCATAGTTCCTAACTCAGGCCATTTACTGTTTAAAGTGAAGGTTAAAATGGTTCCTTGGTCTGGATTTTGGAGGTTCTTTGGAAGCTAAGTAGGTAATTACTCAAGCATGTTCCAGTCTAATCTTTATCTGCCTCATTTGCAGTGCACAGTCCATTACCGCCGACAATCACTGGGACACATTTTTGTACTTTGTAAAACTGGACAAAGCACTAGCTGTCTCAAAACACACTTCTAAGAGAAGCCAACGGACTGAACCATCCATTGAAAGGTTCCTTAGGGAACCAAAGGTGGTTCCTCCATGGCAACACTTCAAAGAGACCTTTTGGTTTGCTTTCGGTTTTACGGTTAATCCTGTACCATGGCTCAAACCTGTAATCAGAGGACTAGAGATTAATATTCCCGTATATGTAAATACATACATTAATGGCAGAATGGCTGTACAGGCATCCGAGACGCTAGATACAGAAGAAGCTCGGTGAGCAGATGGAAGGAGCAGGAGTTGAGGAGGTGGGGATGATAAAGCCAGAGAGGAAAAGAGGAAGGAGGAGGGAGCTAGGTATCGGCAGGGCTGGAGGGAAGCTGAGATGGAGGAGGGTTACGAGACATATAATAGGGTTTGGAGCAAAGCTAAAGGGCTTACGGAAAGATGTGGTGCAGCTGTCAGCAGGAGAGAAGGTTGTCTTGGAGGCTTTCAAGTCCTATTTCTTCCCTCCCTCCAGCTGTATGGAATTAATTCCATTCTTCCCAAAGTTCCCTGCTCACGAGGTGAGGCAGGTGAGTCATCAAGCCCAGGTCAAATGATTGGGTTTAAAGGGAGGGATGATTCCAGGCGGAGGTGTTCATTACGCTAGACCTAGGTGTTACAGATTGGGGGCTGGGGACCCAGTGGTGGAATGGGTAAACACTTTACGCTGAACGCTCTGGCCTTATTTGTGCTTTAATAGTTGTTTATATTTTAATAATAATAATATAGTTTTTCAAAATGCCCCTTGGGGGACAGTCGTGGGCTGGAGGTTAGGGGACCAGTCTTGTGACCGGAGGGTCGTTGGTTCGATTCCCTGATTCTACAGTAACAACTGAGGTACCCTTGAGCAAGGCACCTAACCCCCAACTGCTCCCCGGGTGCCGTGGATAGGGCTGCCCACCGCTCTGGATAAGTGTGCTCACTGCCCCCTTGTGTGTGTGTTCACTAGTGAGTGTGTTTGTGGGTGTTTCACTTCATGGATGGGTTAAATGGAGAGACCAAATTTCCCCACTGTGGGATCAGCAAGGGATTCAAATCAAAATCAGAAAAAAGTCCAAAATAAATTCAATCCATTCAAGAACTTTTGGTTTAAAGAGGTTTCAGCTATGTTGTTTTTATTTTGCCTGTCCATAAATGAGACATGCAAGGCAAGGCAAAGCAAGACAGGGCAAGACAGGGCAAGACAGGGCAAGACAGGGCAAGGCAAGTCAGGGTAAGGCAAGTCAGGGTAAGGCAAGTCAGGGCAAGGCAAGGCAAGGCAAGACAGGGCAAGGCAAGGCAAGGTAAGGCAAGGCAAGGCAAGGCAAGGCAAGGCAAGGCAAGGCAAGGCAAGGCAAGGCAAGGCAAGGAAAAGCAAGGCAAGACAATGCAAGGCAAGGCAAGGCAAGGCAAGGCAAGGCAAGGCAAGGCAAGGCAAGGCAAGGCAAGGCAAGGCAAGGCAAGTTTATTTGTATAGCACCTTTCATACACAAGGGCAGTTCAAAGTGCTTTACATAAAAGGGAGAAAATATAAAGAAATGAGACATTCAAGGCAAGGCAAGGCAAGGCAAGGCAAGACAGGGCAAGGCAAGGCAAGGCAAGACAGGGCAAGACAAGACAAGGCAAGGCAAGGCAAGGCAAGGCAAGGCAAGGCAAGTTTATTTGTATAGCACCTTTTAAGCACAAATCAAATACATTTAAAAATCAAAGAAAAAATCATTAATAAATCAAACTAACATTTTTAAAATCATTAAAATATATATTCAAATCCTTAAAAAAAAAAAAACATTCAACGATTTTTTTTTTTTTTTGACAAACAATAAAGACTTTTATTCAGAAAAATAAACATCTTTCACTAAAATAGCATAGTAGGCCATATTACTGTGTTAATGAATATTAATTTTGGATGTTAATGAATACATTAAAGAAGTGTTTTTTTCCCAGATATTATAAATGTGTTTAATAGAGACCCTTGTTATTGAAAAATGATATTGCTGCTACAGTACAGTGTACACTGCAATGTTACTACAATACTGCAATGAAGATTTGTAGGGCTACACATAATCTAAATGGGACTTACATGGCAACTAATGCAACCCTTACTATGGCTACCGTCAGCTGTCATAACGTGTCAACGAATACTGGTTCAATGAGCCTTTAGACAGGTGCATGTGGACGCCTATCAGGTTTGGAAGGCGTTGAGTACTGTTTGATTTGCATTGAGCTCTAAAACAATTTCCAGGATCACCCCGGTTGATCAAGTTGAACTTAACGCAGCTCATTTGCATATATAGACACTGATTTGCATGTAAGTCATCTACCTGCCCGTATGAGAGTTGTGAAGGCCGATATTGCCAATATGATTATTTCATAATTGGTTTTTGAATGAATGATATTATGACGGTTATTGATGAGACAGTAGACAGTATTACAAAGCCCATTGTGTTCTTCTACAGACTGCACAGCTGGCTCAAACTCTTTCAAAGTCTCCAAATCCAGGAATTTCATTGATTATTCATTGGTGTGCTAGGAAAACAGATAACAGGACATCCTTTAAAGATGCAATTTCATAAAGATGAGCCAGCTATGACTACGCTCCCATTTCCCAATCTCTTTTTGGCATGTTATTGCTTTTTAAAACCACTTTCCTTTTTTACGACATCTTCGAAGCCCATTTCGGACAATTACGGGTATATAAGTCGGGGGGGCAGTAGCGTCTCAATGGCATCCTCCCTGCTATATAAAGAGGAGGATATAAAAAGGAGGAAAACCTGACATTAAAACTGCGCCTCCGTCTTTTTGAACACTGCCCACATTAAACCCCCATCCGTTATTTATTTATAGAATGGGACAAACGGAGCTTTGGCTGCGTTAATGCTTCCAGACTTTTCCCTGTGATTCTGGTGGGTTGAGGAGGGGGGCGGGTGTAGGGGGTTATCCCCAGGCCATAGACAGACAGAGTGAAGGACACACACAAAAAAAAAAAAGCTGACCAAAAACGAAGGCTCGGTGCCCGTCCTTTCATCTGCTCTACCCTCTTCCCTTTTGTTTTGCTTGCAGTAGAGTGGTGCAGATGTGGAGCGTGAGCATGGCTGGCTTCATCTGCTTGGACAGCTCGGTTCCAGCGCTGTTTGTTGTTGAGATTTGAGACCCCCTCCCTCCTCCCCTCATGAGAGCGGGTGTTTGGAGTTAAAGAGAGCTTACTCCGTGAAGGACATTCCCAACAGGAGCCAAAAAGCAGCCGGCTCTGGCGCCGGGTTAACCAAAACCTCGGGCTCTGGGATTGGTCGGATGTAAGGGTTTCTAGGTCAGGGATGGATTTGAGCTGTGTCTGAGGTCCTGTGCTGATATGTGGTAAAGGAGGGGTGAAGGTATGCTAGAAGAGTGCGAGCTGGTGATATGGGGGAGTGGAGGAGGCGTTGGATTGTGATTGGAATTTGATGGAAGGTCGTGCGGCATTTGGTGTTGAAAGTAACAGGGCTTTTACCGTTTGACATGTCATTTGGAACGAATGGGCTCGACCTGTCCATACAAAAAACCAATTTAGTGTAATTACTATGTAATTACTATGTAATTACTATGTAATTACTATGTAATTAATAAGTAGTTACATTAAAATGGCGAGTAAACATGTACACAGAGTCTATCTATTTGAAGTCTACATCAATAGGGAGTTAATAACACATGCATAAGCACTTAATAACATGCTTATAAAGCTTGAACACAAAAATACAAAGTTAATTAACCCATTGCATTGGTGTTCTATTACATATGGAAGTACATAACCATCAGGACTCATGTACAATGAAGCCGGTCTCCTTAATACAACACACAGGCTCTATAACCTGCCAATGAACCTCCATAAGAGCCCAGTTCATGTTAACGACCTTTATATCAATGCTATTGAGACAAGTTGCTTTATAAACTCTCACATGTCCCTTTATTAACGTGCTATCCAATGCTAATGCATATTTTACAAAGCCTCTATGTTGTTAGCTTTCAAATAAGGGGCTTAGCCAGTCAGATCTGCTGGGATCTCCACCAGCCATCTCCTCTAGTCTTTCAGATTCGTCGCCTCTGACTGGACTGGGATTGCCAGAGGTGGAACGTTGTTGATGTTCGCTGGTGTAAGTGGCTGACTCATTTGTGCTGCGTCTGAAACGGAGCTGTTAATGTTACGGCTGCTGTTGCATGCGAGCAGACCACACACAGGATGTGTAAGCCAATACACTCCACATGGCCTCCTAGACCTTCTACTTCTTCCCTCGTTTTCTGGCATACCCAACTGGTACTGCTAAACGGGAAACCTGGACAGGAACAGAGCTCGATCTGAGACTGACGGTGTTGTGGGTGGTGCTTTACTTGGTGCTTGAATTATATATATATATGTATATATATCGTCCCAGTCCAAAGAAAAACGTATCTCCATTTTTGTTGATTTTTATTTTTTTGCTTTGTTTGATCACATGAGCTGCTGTTTACACTGTGTAGAGATTTCATAAAGAATGGACCAACAGAAAGGGCCCAAAGCTGCTTAGGAAGACGTCTGGTTCCATTGACTTCCATTCAAATGAAAGGAGATTTTTGGCCTCTCCTGTAAAGTTGCCATTTTGGAGATACCGGTTTCTCTTTCTCAACTGACCTTAGCTTGGCTAGCAAGTCTACTATTGCAGACGACATACAGTGGTATGAATGCATCAGTCAAACCCAGCTGTCCAGTTGGTGACCATATTCCAGATCTGGTACCTGCGTTAGCTTGATGCTACGCTACATTAAGTGCCTGGCTCCTGACCGTATTCAAACTCCACTAGCTTCTATGGTTCAGGTGACCACAGGGCTGCTGGACAACCAGGTCTGGCCTTTTGCTCATCATCTTACTGGGGAACGTAACATTCCTATCCCCATATTCCAAGACGACAGTCCTTGTAATCCAGATGTGGGAATGCTGCAATCAGCAATCAGGAGCATTCCCACATCTGGACCGAGGGGCGGTCTACCTGGAATGGCCAGTGAAACTAGCCAGGGAAGCCATCCACCAAATCTGGATCAACTGTGCAGTTCTTGGATGCAGGAGTGGCTGGACTTTGATGCGGACCACATCCTGGCAGTTGTCCAGTCCGTGGTCAATCCAATCACAGCTGCTATTGGTGCTCATGGAGGTATTCTGGTCTACAGCTAATGGCTGTCCAGCAAACCCAGGCTTGCCTAGTCTTGTTGGGTCTATCCAGAAGACAGCACCACCTAGCGGTGGGCTTATAAGGGCAACGAGATATTTATGTGGCTCTGTGGAAAAAGAGATGGAGAAAAGCGGAAGCAAACGAGTGAACACGTGTCCGTTTCCTCTCCTCTCTTCGTGCCTCTGTTCTTCTTCTTCTACTGTACAATGAGTCATCGTCAGCGCGCTGGAACGAGGCACGGTGGAACGATCTGGCTTGCCACTTCAAGGAGTGCCATCCCGTTCGCTCTGTACCCCGGCACGGGGTCCAAGGCCCTCCGGTCTCCGAAGGCCTCCAGAGCCGGCGCGGTCCCCCCAGCGCTGTAACCTGATTCGGACCCAGAGCATCCATCCTGCTGAGACTGTGCTCGGAAGG
>JAMWET010005595.1:150000-155000 GCA_024036415.1 Prochilodus magdalenae
CCCAGACCGCTGGGGTTGGGTGGTGATGAAGATTTTTGGTGTATTTTTAATGTTGCTAAAAGCCGTTTGGCCCAAGCAGCTTCCTAACTGTGGTGTTGGCATCGATGGTTTCTGACTGCCTAAGCCCGGGTCTAGAAACCTACCACCCACACCTGGTGCAGGTAATGAAGGTCCTCAGGAGCATCTGAATATTAGAGCCTTGGTCACCCAGACCGCTGGGGTTGGGTGGTGATGAAGATGGTGTAATGTTGCTAAAGCGTTTGGCCCAAGCAGCTTCCTAACTGTGGTGTTGGCATCGATGGTTTCTGACTGCCTAGGCCTGGGTCTACAAACCTACCACCCACACCTGGTGCAGGTAATGAAGGTCCTCAGGAGCATCTGAATATTAGAGCCTTGGTCACCCAGGCCGCTGGGGTTGGGTGGTGATGAAGATGGTGTAATGTTGCTAAAGCGTTTGGCCCAAGCAGCTTCCTAACTGTGGTGTTGGCATCGATGGTTTCTGACTGCCTAGGCCTGGGTCTAGAAACCTACCACCCACACCTGGTGCAGGTAATGAAGGTCCTCAGGAGCATCTGAATATTAGAGCCTTGGTCACCCAGGCCGCTGGGGTTGGGTGGTGATGTAGATGGTGTAATGTTGCTAAAGCGTTTGGCCCAAGCAGTTTCCTAACTGTGGTGTTGGCATCGATGGTTTCTGACTGCCTAGGCCTGGGTCTACAAACCTACCACCCACACCTGGTGCAGGTAATGAAGGTCCTCAGGAGCATCTCAATATTAGAGCCTTGGTCACCCAGACCGCTGGGGTTGGGTGGTGATGAAGATGGTGTAATGTTGCTAAAGCGTTTGGCCCAAGCAGCTTCCTAACTGTGGTGTTGGCATCAATGGTTTCTGACTGCCTAGGCCTGGGTCTAGAAACCTACCACCCACACCTGGTGCAGGTAATGCAGGTCCTCAGGAGCATCTGAATATTAGAGCCTTGGTCACCCAGACCGCTGGGGTTGGGTGGTGATGAAGATGGTGTAATGTTGCTAAAGCGTTTGGCCCTAGCAGCTTCCTAACTGTGGTGTTGGCTTGACCATGCAGTCCAACACCACTGGTCAGCCCAGGGATCAGCCAGCAGTACCAGTGCAGCCCAGCCAGCTCCAGCTCTTGGTAGCTCCAGTGTGGCAGCACTCAAGCAGCCGCCTCATGCAGCCATTTAGCTAGGATGTAGTGTCCCTCGTGTGGCCGGCTCAGGCAGAGATGTAGCTGCAGTGAAGTGTCACTCAAGCCACCAACCCAGACACCCACATAGCTATGATGTGGTGTCACTCAGGCAGCAGGTCCAAGCAGTCTCAAAGCTGCGACGTGGCATTGCTTCAACTCAGCCAACTCATGTAACCACTTAGCTGTGGTGTGGCGTCCCTCAAGTGGCCAGGTCTTGGAGTGTTACAGCTGCAGTGTAGTATCACTCAAGTGGCCAGCCCAGGCAGCCCATAGCTATGATGTGGTGTCTCTCAAGCCATTGGTACAGGCAGCCTTGTAGCTGTGGTGCAGCATCAATGGAGCTGGCAGCCCAGGACGTTTCTGAGCCATGAGGGAAAGTCACTGTTGGCAAATTCCTCCAATGGGGAAACCTCAAAAGCACACCCATGCCTTGGCTCTCACAGCGTTAGGGAACACCAGACTTCAGAGAGAGTGATGAAACTGGCTTCCTCCACCTTCAGCATGTTGCTGGTGAGGTTGGGAGACTCATCATATCTACACAGAAAGTCCCCAACACTAATGACTATGGTAAGTGTTCTCCTCCAAGCATGTGGAGTCAACCAACAACACTGTGATGGCTCAACATGCTTGGAGGAGAACAGTAACCAACTCCCCACCTTGCCATTCAGTATGGTGCTAGTGAAGTAGGGTGGTTAGTGTTCTCCTCCAAGCATGTTGAGCCATCACAGCATTGTTGGTTGACTCCACATGCTTGGAGGAGAACACTAACCATAGTCATTAGTGTTGGGGACTTTCTGTGTAGGTATGACGAGACTCCCCACCTTGCCATTCAGTATGGTGCTAGTGAAGTCGGGTGGTTAGTGTTCTCCTCCAAGCATGTTGAGCCATCACAGCATTGTTGGTTGACTCCACATGCTTGGAGGAGAACACTAACCATAGTCATTAGTGTTGGGGACTTTCTGTGAAGATATGATGAGACTCCCCACCTTGCCATTCAGTATGGTGCTAACGAAGTAGGGTGGTTAGTGTTCTCCTCCAAGCATGTTGAGCCATCACGGCATTGTTGGTTGACTCCACATGCTTGGAGGAGAACACTAAACATAGTCATTAGTGTTGGGGACTTTCTGTGAAGATATGACGAGACTCCCCACCTTGCCATTCAGTATGGTGCTAGTGAAGTAGGGTGGTTAGTGTTCTCCTCCAAGCATGTTGAGCCATCACAGCATTGTTGGATGGCTCAACACGCTTGGAGGTAAACGCCAAACGCTTGCCTTCACTCTTTCAGTTTGCTAGCATCATGTCATAGTAGGAAACCTAGCTACAACACCTCCATCAAGGTGTGGTGGAAACATATGATGGCTAGCATGCTATGCAATGCTAATTCGCCCAAACAAGCTTTCGTTACTTGTTAGCCTCATAGCTCCAGTGCAAAGTTAAAGATGTGGACTTGGGGGTGCGTTTGCGTTTCCACTGATAACGTTAAGGCGGTAAGCTTTATGTAGCCTGTGAAATCTAGAGTGTGGCAAGTTCCTCACCAGTTGTCTACGAGTCTGCACTTCCACACACGTGCAAAACAATGTGCGGTTCTCCTTTCTCAGCGAAAGCTTTCAACACGCCTTCCAAGCGCGGACAGACCCGCTAAGCTATCGACTCGCACAAGTGCGTCAGTAATCTGTAAGCGTAGTGTGATATCACCCACTCACTGCTCTTCCTTTGGGAGGAAGAAGGTGGGATCGATGTGCGTTCCCTGCCCTTAATGAGGAATCAATCGCCCACGAGCATTCACACCAGTGAGGTCATGGTCAGCGAGGTCACCCATCCCTAGGCTTGAGGCTAGAGGGTCGTACTTGGAGCGAGGCTGTCTGTTCTCCAGCTCATTAGACTAAGCTTACCGCCAGTACTGTAACCAACACCGCTGTAAGGCATATGTATATTACAACACCATTCACGTGATTGGATGTTGCCCCCTTATGCTAATTATGCTTGCTAATTATTAGCATTTTATATAGGCTAATTATTTAATTGGAGGAGTTGCCTATTCAGCACATCATTTTGCAATATAGGCCCACACTGTAGGATATTGTGGTGGGACCTGCAAGTCCCCACTTGGAAGTAGCCAGTTCCCAATACTTGGACAATGGAATGTTGTACAGTATCGGATACCTTATGAGCAGGTTGAGTGGAGATGCTCATACGAGCTAGACATAATCTAAGTATTGGGTTATTACACGAGCCTTGGCAGGTCAGGAAAGGACTTCCTAAAGCTGAAATGCTTGATACCCAATTAAGCCAAGGATGTTTTTCAGGACACTCCAATGTCCAAGGATGGGAAATGCATCATGGGAACTCCCAGTAGGAAATCTGTAATTGGTTTAGGCAGGCATGAAATAATCAACAATTGGAATTCCGAATGCGGCGTCCGTGTAAATGTTTTAAAGACTGTGCTAGACTCTTGCTGTTTGAACAAGAGTAATGAGTACCAGCTTCTTCGAGGGAGGGGATACCGACATGCCTGGAACTTTTGCAAGCTACAAATGATAGACTCCGAGAAAGCTAAGGCTGCTGCAACCTCGCATTAGCGTCTGACAGAGCTCCATGCATATGTATGCGTGTAAAAAGCAAACTGATGGTCCTTTTTGAAAAATTGGTGGGCTCCGTCCAGGGGATCGATGGCGCTCGCAGAAGCCTGGGGCTTTTGTCTCGGCGGTCTTCCATGCTCATCTGTAAGTGTCAGCTCCGCATCGGACAGAGATGCTATTTGCTTCCCGGGCCGGATTGAAGATGGCAGGTCTTCCCTTCCCTAAGGAATGCTCCCCGGCATCTACTTAATATTTCAGAGGCACTTATGGCTTATTAGCCGCCCCCCCACACCCTTCCCAGAGGGCCGGGCGTGCGGCTTTCTCTGCAGACTCTTAGCTTTATTTAATTTCAATTTTAGCATCTTGGCCCGAGCGGTGGGAGGACCTGGAACGGGTCCTGAAGCCGCTACGCTAAAAGCAAGACGGAATAGAAATGAGAGGACATTATGTCGTCTAAAATGGGAAATGCTAAATTGCAGTTCTTGCTCAGAGCCACTTTAGATTCGGATGATGAATCTATCCTGTAAGGTGATGAATCGGTGGAACAACCTTAGGATTTGCATTCGCCAGAGAGATTGCCCTTGATTAGCTGTGGAATGAGATTTCCGATAGGCTCGGCTGTGTCCCGATTGCCCATTTGGGGTGATTGTGACTGAGCGTTACAGTGGTCAGCGGTAGTTACCAGACCGGTAGGATGCATGCTGGCCTAGGGGGTAATAAGGGTGGTATGATTTGTCATTGGTTAGTGGTTACTGTGCTATTGGTGATGGTACATAAACCGAGGCATTCTCAGTGGTTTAATGGAAAACGTTCAATTCTATAGACACACACTGAGCCAGAACGTTCTACAGCGTACAGCGGGGTGGTTGGCGTGGCTCGGATAAGCCCATTACCCACCAGGGAGCTACCATAGCATCTGGTAAATGGGGGTTTGATTCCTGGTCTGGGTGACTGTGCTGTGCTACACCAATAAGAGTCCTTGGGCAAGACTCCTAACACTTCATTGGCCTACCTGTAATATGATTACCCTTGTAAGTCTCTCTGGATAAGAGCGTCAGCTAAATGCCATAAATGTAAATGTATAGTGATAGGAACCAGATGTCTGGGAAGTTTCATACCTTAATGATGGAGAGGCAGAACGCTCTAGAACGTTCCAGGAGGAGGCCAAAGCCTCAGTCAAATAAAGTCAGTGGAACCAGACTTCTTTCCAAGCAGC
>JAMWET010005595.1:165000-197500 GCA_024036415.1 Prochilodus magdalenae
GAAAAAAAAGTCAACTGAGTTTAGGGGAAAAGAGAGAAAGGCGGTAAAGGGAGTGGGGGGGGGGGTCGGCTAAACGCTTAACTCTTTTCATCCCTCTGCAAGCATGCCAGGAATGCCCACTTAATTGGACTCTGATCTCCAGTCCTTGGGGAGAAGGCAACAGGAGGAGTGGCCGGCTAGCATTGGCTGCTTGGCACTACACTCATTGTGAAGTGTGCGCTGCCTTCAGCCTGGAGCCTGCTGATGCAAAAGATCAGAGAGGCGGTATCGGACCGTGAGCCGCGCTAGTGCCCGGGCTGAGTTTGCTTTTAAGAGCAGGGCACCATGCGCACAGTCATGGGAGTGTAGCTGCTATGTTATCTACTACAGCATCCTGTACAACTGATCAACAACAAGCAGACTTTGAGTCTGCCGGCCCTGAAACTTCTCGAAACCCACCCAAACTGGGGGATTTGGGGGCCAGTCCAGAATGCTCCTGTATGTTCATCATGCTAAACCATATTTGCAGGAATTGCTCTTTTGGAATACCGGGATAGGAATGTTGTGGTCCTGGGTAAGACGATGATGAGCGAAAGGCAAAACTGTTTCATCCAGCAGCTTAATATAGGCGTAAAAAACTAAGAAAATCTAATTTAAAAATTCCAGAAAAAAATGAAAAATTCTAGAGAAAATGTAAAAATTCAAGAAAAAATGTAAAATTCAAGAAAAAATGTAAAAATTCAAGAAAAAATGTAAAAATTCAAGAAAAAATGTAAAAATTTGAAGTTGAGAGCCTTTGGTTGAAAGTAAAAAATGTAAAAATTCTAATTTTTTTTTTTAAATTCAAGAAAAAAAAATTACATTCAAGAAAAAATGTAAAAATTCAAGAAAAAATGTAAAAATTCAAGAAAAAAAATTAAAATTCAAGAAAAAAAAATTCAAGAAAAAATTTAAAATTCAAGAAAAAACGTAAAAATTCAAGAAAAAAATTAGATTTTTTAAAAATGATCTAAGATAAGCAAGCGAGTCATTGCCAACGGTTTATGATATGCAAACCTTATAGTCTGGAGGAGTGATGTCATGACTGTGCAGACTGTCCCCTGTGGCATGTCTTCTGCTCTGTTTACAAACAATGCTCCGGTGATATCAGTCCACATAATGCCGTACCTCCCGGTTTCCATGAAGAGCGACTGATGGAGATGGATGCCCTTTCCCTGGTTATGGAAAAGCCCTCCCTGTGCTTCTGGGTCGGCGATAAAGCAAACCACGTGTGGGTGTGAAGCTTGTTTCTGCTGGTGTGTGTATGGTCGGCATATGTTTGCGAACGCCTTCGTTCTCTCTCAGGCAGCGAGTGTCTGTTCCCTCCTTTCTGCGCTCCGGAGAAAGACGGCTGTTTGCTTTCACATGTCAGCTTTCGGGGCCAAATAGTTCCGCAAAAGCCACAGTTTACAGGCTGCGAGGAAAACTTCGGAGGCTGCCAGGCACAAGGAAACACGAACCGGGGAAGAAAACACAACCCCCCCCTCCCCCACTTTGGAGAGAGAGAGTTGTTGTTTGTTTAGAATACAGCACAGTCAGAATTTGCGAGTGCGCGAGCACATGGGCGCAACTGCGTCTGTTTACGAGGGGAGGCGTCTTTGATGGAGATTGGGATCTTTTGTAAACACTCGGCTGAGAGGTGTGCCTCTTCTGTACTTCCCTGGGAGCGAGAACGCCAAACCCTCACAAGATCTCGCTGACCAGCAGGAAATCAACACTCTGTGCAGGACCCCAGCTGGACCCGCACACCCGCTGACCCCCGGGAGAATGAGTAATCCTGTTTGCTCGTTTTTCCCATTCCTGTGGGACGGCATATTGCTGGAGTGGGATGTTATATAAGGAAACGGCGATCGCCATTACGGATGTTTCATTCTCCACAGTTTTTGGACGGCCGATCCGTAGTGTAAATAATCTAGGTTGGGTGGACGGCACTAGCTTGAGGACACTCTGAGACACAGCTGGATCATGTAATCTAATGGGAGATACTCCAGCCCGTACGGCCCCTCCAGACTTTGCTGCTGTACAGTTGGCTGGGAAGTTTCCCAATTGCTCCAGATAATTGGCCAGTTGTGTGAACGCTCCTGTATGTTCATCATGCTAAACCATATTTTTACATTTTTTCTTGAATTTTTACATTTTTTCTTGAATTTTTACATTTTTTCTTGAATTTTTACATTTTTTCTTGAATTTTTAAATTTTTTCTTGAATTTTTACATTTTTTCTTGAATTTTTAATTTTTTTCTTGGATTTTCTTAGTTTTTTACGCCTATATTGAGCTGCGGGACAAAATAGGTAGCTTTCCCTCATCATCGTCTTACCCAGGACCACAACATTCCTATCCCGGTATGCTAAAAGAGCAATTCCTGAAAATTTGGTTTAGCATGATGAACATACAGGAGCGTTCACACAACTGGCCAATTATCTGGAGCAATTGGGAAACTTCCCAGCCAACTGTACCACAGCAAAGTCTGGAGGGGCCTTACGGGCTGGAGTATCTCCCATTAGATTACAAGATTGGCCTTCCTCTTTTGACGTCATACGGATGACATCGTGGCAGATTTACCGGATAGGTGCAATGGCCTTTTAGCTCCTGGTGGAAATGGGCTGCCGGGCAAAAGCATGTGGACCATAGTAAACTCAAGCTGCGCCTGTTCCTACTGGCATGGGATGTCCTAGTAGATAACCCCAATGGTGCAACATGTCAGTAGATGGCTCAGTCTTCTCTCTATGGCAATACCCTCCCAATTTTTGGGGGGCTGGATGAAGGGATCAAGAGACCCCATAAAGACAAGACACTCTGGAGTTTATTTTGGATTGGCTCTCTTGAGGTCCTTCAAACAGTCCTCTGTTTGGACGCAAGCCTTCCAAACCCAAGCCCCCCAGTGTTCAAGCCCTCAGATTTGGGGGGCAGATTTGCTATCCCTAATTCTGGGGTTACAGTGACGATAAATCAAGAGCTTGAGATCAAGCTGTAGACGTTTTGGACGTCTCTGATGGTTCAGACCCCTTGTCCGAGTGTCCAGTGGATCTAACAATTGGGAAATCTAATGATGGCAAAACCTGGGTGAGGGTCTTTGGACCAAATGGATGGTCTACTGTTATCATCGTAGCTCCATCACTATATTAATGATATGGCATTTGAGAATAAGACCTTCTTTATGAACCTATGCGTGTGATATTGAAGACCCCCGCCCCCTGTGAAATTCAGTCCGGGACCCCTGACTTTAAAAGTGACTATTCCAGGCTTTACAAGGCGATTCCCAGCGGCACATGCATGCACCGTAGTGCAGATTAAGGGTTGCCAGGAGTTGCCAACAAGGAAATGTTGAGATGTTGGGAGAAGGTCTTTGACGAGAATCCATAGGGCATCCAACGCTATGGTTAACAACCACAGAAGACAGGATGCTACCTCTCAAAGCCAAGATCCTAGATGCCTGAAGTCTTGCAGGCTCATTTTCTCCATATTGACCCCTCAAAGCTCAGGGTGGGTGCCTCCTAAGTGATTGGAGGATGGAGGCCAGTAATCAAAAGCATCGAAACGACTTAACCTGTGACCCATCCGCCTGGCTAATCTTGTTTGTTTGCCACCCCCCACCCATCACCCATCCCTCTCCCTCCAAACCTTCTGTCTTGCACTGGGGAGCAGACCGACACCACCCCCACCCCACCCCTCCAAGAGTCCCCCAGCTCCTCTCCGCTGAGAGAACCCTGCCCTCCCTCATTGCCCCGCTTTTTCTGCCCCAGTTCAGTCACACCAGATTTGAACCCCCCCTACAACACACGCTCGGGTCACGTGGCGTGACGCTGTTGCCACGGTTAGCGTAGGAAGACTTCCCGCTGAGGTGCCTTCGGCTCTGCTGCCTTCTTAGTGCACACACGGGGAGAAACAGGAAGGGCCAATTAGGGCCAGAGGTCTCCGTCGCCCTGGGCGGCATCGGTCCCGCCCCCCCCCACCTGCGGTGGAGCAGTCTGGAGGCCATCCTGGGAGCCCAGTGTGGAATTTACTGCCACTTTAACAACAGCCTCTCTCTCTCTCTCTCTCTCTCTCTCTCTCTCTCTCTCTCTCTCCCTCTCTCTCTCTCTCTCTCTCTCTCTCCCTCACTCTCTCTCCCTCTCTCTCTCTCTCTCTCTCCCTCCCTTGTTTCCTCTCCGCCCACCCAGAAAACAACTGTTATTAAGGCCTACAGCTTTAACTACCTGCCCACCTCTCTTCCGATTGGAGGAAGCTTGACTTTGGAAATTCCCTTTCACTCTCAGCAACGAGAGAACATGAAGTGAGAGTGTGAATACAGTGCTTGATTGACCCGCACTCGTTCGTTTCTCCTTTTTGTTTCGCATCCCTCGTTCCTTCCATAGAGTCCCATTTATTTTTGGACCCCTCTAAAGCCGGCTGTTTCGTTCGGCCTAGAGGCGCAAACCTCACATACACACTAAGGGCAGGTCCCCAAGAACTAATCCACAGCCATACTGACCCGCACTCGTCTATCTGTCGTTTATTCATCCCTCGTTCCTCCCATAGAGTCCTAGTGATTTTTGGACCCCTCTAAAGCCGGCTGCTTCATTCAGCCTAGAGGCGTGAAACTTCACATACATGCTAAGGGCAGGTCCCCAGGCACTAATCCACAGCCATACTGACCCGCACTCCTCTATCTGTCATTTATTCATCTATCGTTCCTCCGATAGAGTCCCAGTCATTTTTTGATCCACCCAAGCGCGGCTGTTTCCTTCGCCCGAGAGCCACCAGACTTAACATGCTCACTAAGGGGAGGTCCCCAAAGGCTAATCCACAGCCATACTGACCCGCACTCGTCTATCTGTCGTTTATTCATCCCTCGTTCCTCCCATAGAGTCCCAGTCATTTTCGTCCCCAACCCATGCAGTAATGCTTGTGTTCGACCGAGACCAATCAAACTTCACGAACTCACTAAGGGGAGGTCCCCAAGCACTAATCCACAGCCATACTGACCCGCACTCCTCTATCTGTCATTTATTCATCCCTCGTTCCTCCCATAGAGTCCCAGTCATTTTCGACCCAAACCAAGCATTAATGCTTTCGTTCGACCGAGAGCCACCAAACTTCACGTACTCACTAAGGGGAGGCCCCCAGATGCTAATCCACAGTCATACCGACCCGCACTTGTTTACTTATCCCTCGTTCCTCGCTGAGCAAGCTGGGCAACCATCCCTCGTTTTTCTAGTTCTAGTTTTCTAGTTGCACTTTTCTAGTTCTTTCTATAGATATGTTCTCAAGATGGCTCACTTACCTTCCGTACATGCACATCATGCAGGCATGTGGATGATAGACTGCACTAACGTACATCACTTTGTTGGGAAATTCAGCATTAAGGGTTTATAACAAGTAGAGTCAAATGAAGTTGGCAAACATAATCTGTTTATTCCATTTGCCTGGATACATCCAAAGAGGGGTTCAGCACTAAAGCCAAATTTGGACTCCAGGATGTTTTGGCTGGACGTCTACGCCAAACAGTTCCCTACTAGACTTGCCTATTGACTTCCTAGACCCTCCTACATTTGAAAGCTACCCAACCTATCCGTAGCCTTTTCCGTCAAAGATCTTGTTGCTCACTTGCAGGCATGATCGCATACTCTAGGGATGTCAGAAGTGTGCCATGTTCTACTCTGCTATATGTGTCACGTTCCCTACTGGGTCAGGCACCCATACTAGGGAGAGTGTGCTTTCCAGCTGTACGCTTGGCAGAAGTGTTTTTAACGGGTTCAGAACTTTTATTACTCGGTCTCGGCTAAATTAAGACATACACCCTGTTAACTGTTTCTTACGACATCCAATTAACCTCGCAAACTTTGACACGGGAATCAAATAAGCAGTTCTCTCCACCGCTGCTGCTGCTGTTGATTAATTTAAGGATGGGTCATTGGGCCGTTCGTCATACGCCTGAGCGGAGGCAGTCGCTGGGTTGAAAGCTGTTCCCGTTTCCTGCTGAGTGAATCAGAGTCCAATGTATTATGCATTATTGGTTTGGCGCTTGAACATAGTGAATAGTATTTTTGGGGATTGGAGTATTGGTGGTGGTGGTGATGGTGGTGGGGGGAATGCTGAAGGCATATAGCTGAGGAAAAACCCTGGGTTAAGGAAAACCCATGGTGCGGATCAAGGCTTCCGGGCAGTCCTCATGTCTTGCAAGGCCCAGCTGGTGATCCTGATCTGGTGTGTGAGAAACTAGAACCCTCCCTTGACTTTTCTAGACCTGCTGAAAGACTGAGGATGGGAAACCAGGGACCAGGAAATGAGACAAGGCATGTAACAGTGGTCTGTGTTGGGATTTATGGAGAAGGCACTGGTTACAAAGGGTTCTTCGTTAGGTTCAGCATTTTGAATGCATTAGCGAAGGTAGAGGAGGGTGCGGTTCTGAAAGGGGGTGGCCAAGATTGGGTTGTGTGCTCCCCTAACGTCCTTATTGGACACCGTAGATGCCACCCTGAAACGTCTGCCATATCATTGGCGTCCACCTCACCTTTAAGAGGAGACCTTCGACCCCTCCCAGCTCCGGTCCTGGCCCCCCGCTCACACGTTCACCCTGGTAGCAATCCCCTTCCGTCGCCATGCCCCCTGCTTGCCTAGGAGTCGCTCACGGGGACAGGGAAAGGAAGGGAAGCCCAGGGAGGGAAAGGAAGCTGTTCGGCGTGTTCACAAACGTGAACTAATAAGCGGTTACAAGGCACTCATGCATAGGGCCCCCCTGCTGGGTGTGTGTGTCTGCCTGACGGCGGCGGCACGCATGGCAAGGTCAAAGAGTGGGAGGCGAAGGGGGAAATAGGGGTAATGGAAGAAGGCTTTGACAGGACGGCCCACTTCTGCAGGGGATCACGGTCAGGCACGGGTCTTACCCAGTAAAGGGAAAGTCCTGGGGACAGTCATGTATTCACAGTGACACACAGTTACCATACAGAGTCTAGTAGATCAGTTCCTCTGTATGTTTCGTCTCCAATGGTTAGGACCCCCATAGGACCACCACAGGGCATGTAGTATGTGGGTGGTGGATCATACTGTTGTGCTGGTGTGAGTGGATGGACACCTCAGTGTCAGTGCTGGACTGAGAATCGTCCACCACTATCCTGCACAACAGTGGGTGGGCAATGTCCTGTGTGCAGTGTCCTGTGGGCAGTGTCCTGTGGGCAGCGTCCTGGGGGCAGCGTCCTGTGGGCAGTGTCCTGTGGGGAGCGTCCTGTGGGCAGCGTCCTGTGGGCAGCGTCCTGAGGGCAGTGTCCTGTGGGCAGCGTCCTGTGGGCAGCGTCCTGAGGGCAGTGTCCTGTGGGCAGCGTCCTGTGGTCAGAGTCCTGTGACCACTTCTGAAAGACTAGAGGATGACCAACACTGCACTGTGCAGCAGCAGATGAGCTATCGTCTCTGACTGTCCATCTATAAGGTGGAGCAGCGAGGTAGGAGTGTCTAATAGAGTGGACAGTGAGTGGACACAGTGTCTCAACACTCCAGCAGCACTGCTGTGTCTGATCCACTCACACCAGCACCACACACACTAACACACCACCACCACGCCAGTGTCACTGCAGTGCTGAGAATGCTCTCATCATTACTGTATCTGTGCTAAGACTGCGATGTCCTCACACTGTGTCGTGTGAGGCATGCGGCGGGTTTCTTGCTGATGTTTAGCAGCCGGAAGGTTGTTATGCATTCCTCCAGCACGGCTTGTGCGGTAGAGCTGCTGCAGCTACCTGCCTCCACACACGCTTGTGCCGTGCTATTAATATCGCGGTTTGTGGGTGCAGCAGGGGAACATGGAGATTAATGTAAAATAAGGAGAGAGTGGGCTCATGGTTCTACGTGTGGATAAGTGCGCGTGGGCGAGCCGGGTATATAGGTTTACAGCATAGTGGAGCTTTGCTAGCATCCTTTTCCGAGATGACTCGGGTGCTCTCGTCCCTGTGTACGTGCAGTAGGTTCTGTAGTGTGTAGGTTAGGTACCAACCCATAATGCCGTGCTCTTGCCTTGGCCCCGGCTGACTCAGCCTTCCTCTGGAAGACGATAAGGCAGTTTGCGGCCGGTGTCAGAAGTTTCTCATCTAGAAATTTGATTGTACTAGATAGATGAGAAGAACCTAAAGAACCTTTCAGTGGATGATTGGAAAGAGATGAGTGAGTATCAAGAACCTTTTCAACATTTAAAGAACCTCTATATAATGTAAAGCTTCTAGGAAGAACCCGTGTTTGGTCTAGAGCAAGCAGGGGTCCACAGATCTGGACCTTGAATCCAGTTTCCAGTCCTAGAGTTTGTCTAGAGAGATGTCTGAGAGAAGAACCTTTGTTAAGTACAGAGAACCTCCACATAATGGAAAGCTTCTAGGTAGGACCCTTGTTGTGTATGAAGCCTTTACATTATGAGATCCATCCATCGAATGTTTTCCTAAAGAACCACTCTTGTAAATGAGACATCTGGTAGAAGAACATCTGTGAAGTTCAGAGAACCTCCACATAACGAAAAACTTCTAAGTAGAACCCTTGTTGGGTATTAAGCCTTTACATTATGAGATCCATCTGTTAAATGTTTTCCTAAAGAACTTCTTAGAGAACCAACTTTGTAAATAAGACATCTGGAAGGAGAACCATTGTGAAGTACAGAGAACCTCCACATAATGGAAAGCTTCTAGGTAGAACCCTTGTTGGGTGTAAAGCCTTTACATTATGAGATCCATCCATCGAATGTTTTCCTAAAGAACTTCTTAGAGAACCACTTTTGTAAATGAGACATCTGGGAGGAGAACCTTTGTGAAGTACAGAGAACCTCCACATAATGGAAAGCTTCTAGGTAGAACCCTTGTTGGGTGTAAAGCCTTTACATTATGAGATCCATCCATTGAATGTTTTCCTAAAGAACTTCTTAGAGAACCACTTTTGTAAATGAGACGTCTGGAAGGAGAACCTTTGTGAAGTGCAGAGAACCTCCACATAATGGAAAGCTTCTAGGTAGAACCCTTGTTGGGTGTAAAGCCTTTACATTATGAGATCCATCCATCGAATGTTTTCTTAAAGAACTTCTTAGAGAACCACTTTTGTAAATAAGAAATCTGGGAGGAGAACTTCTGTGAAGTTCAGAGAACCTCCACATAACGGAAAACTTCTAAGTAGAACTCTTGTTGGGTATGATGCCTTTACATTATGAGATCCATCTGTTAAATGTTTTCCTAAAGAACTTCTTAGAGAACCACTTTTGTAATTGAGACATCTGGGAGAAGAACGTCTGTGAAGTTCAGAGAACCTCCACATAATGGAAAGCTTCTAGGTAGAACCCTTGTTGGGTATGAAGCCTTTACATTATGAGATCCATCCATCGAATGTTTTCCTAAAGAACTTCTTAGAGAACCACTCTTGTAAATGAGACATCTGGTAGAAGAACATCTGTGAAGTTCAGAGAACCTCCACATAACGAAAAACTTCTAAGTAGAACCCTTGTTGGGTATTAAGCCTTTACATTATGAGATCCATCTGTTAAATGTTTTCCTAAAGAACGTCTTAGAGAACCACTTTTGTAAATGAGACATCTGGGAGGAGAACCTTTGTGAAGTACAGAGAACCTCCACATAATGGAAAGCTTCTAGGTAGAACCCTTGTTGGGTGTAAAGCCTTTACATTATGAGATCCATGCATTGAATGTTTTCCTAAAGAACTTCTTAGAGAACCACTTTTGTAAATGAGACATCTGGGAGAAGAACGTCTGTGAAGTTCAGAGAACCTCCACATAATGGTAAGCTTCTAGGTAGAACCCTTGTTGGGTATTAAGCCTTTACATTATGAGATCCATCTGTTAAATGTTTTCCTAAAGAACGTCTTAGAGAACCACTTTTGTAATTGAGACATCTGGTAGAAGAACGTCTGTGAAGTTCAGAGAACCTCCACATAATGGAAAGCTTCTAGGTAGAACCCTTGTTGGGTATTAAGCCTTTACATTATGAGATCCATCAATCAAATGTTTTCCTAAAGAACTTTTTATAGATCCACTTTTGTAAATGAGACATCTGGGAGGAGAACCATTGTGAAGTACAGAGAACCTTCACGTAATGGAAAGCTTCTAGGTTAAACCAGCCTTCATTTGTTCATTCCAGACTTTTGATTGGATTAGCTGCCAGTTCTCTGAGCTTCTAGGCTTCCTGTATATACCCCTACTTATACTTCACCTCATGCTCAGATACCTCCTGCACCGGCCGAGCAGCTCCAGCTTCACGTTTGTGCTTGTATTGATTTTAAAAGCCTGATTTTAACATACATAGCGATTCACAGCTGCAGCTCCAGCGTACCTTTGCGACTCGGAGCTTGAGGCAGAATGTTGGCCCGTGTTCTCTTGCCCTACAGCAGCCTCTCTCTACAACTTAGAGAGCTTTTGCCAGCAGAGCACCTCGATTACGGAATCTGGCGCTATTGGGAATGCTCCCACTTTTCCGTAGCTGTTAAAAACTCGGCTCTTTTAGATCAAGTCTTAAGGATACTTGGATACTTGGTCCAAAGTAAAACAAGTATCTCCAAAAAGGCAACTTCATAAGACAGGCCCAAAACTGACGTCCACATTAATGGAGGTCATTGGAATCCGATATTTCCTCAACCAGTATTGGGTAATTTCTGTTGTTCCATTTGTCATGAAATTCTTATGGAATGTAAACAGCAGGTCATGTGATCAAATGATGCATCAATAATGGTTCTATATTGTTTTATATTGGCCATAGGGCTTGAAGCTTTTTGGACTTTGGGTTATTAATGGAATTGGAACATAGCACTATTGTTTTCAGTTGTGGAGCCTGCAGGACTGGTTCATGCACACGTTGCAGATTCTATCTCCACAACGGTTTAGTAGGTGTGAGTGTTTCCTATGCACGCGTGGGCGTCGTTAACTCGGAAGGAAAAGGTCCCCCTGCTGATCCTTTGTAAGACAGACAGACAGAACCGACCCTGCTTAGTCATGGAGGGCCAGGCTGCTCACTCATTGATGTGCACATCCATAAAAGCCCTCCACGGTGACTAAGGACCCATGCCACGTCTCCAGGTGAGAGCAAAGCACCCGGGAACTTTTGCACGGCCCGCGCAGCTGCCAGAGCTCAAGGTGAGCAACTCGGCACGCATAAATCTGCATAGCAGATGAGGCACAGGCCCCTGCCGCCTCCCACTTAGACTTGTTTGTTTTGTTGTTTATCTCTCCTTCTTGATCTCTCGTTCTCTCTCATTAAGCTGGCCTGTTTCCTCCTCTCGCTCCCGCCTCCCTCTCTCGCCCATTAGGTTCAGTCAGTTTCCCTCTCTCCCCATCCCACTCTGCATTCGGCAGGCGTGCCGCAGCAAAGCTGACAGGGTGGCAATGCGGGGTCCAAGCACTTGCAGGCTTTCCCAGGCTGCTCCGCTCGGGCAACAGTTCCCCAGAGCACCTGGGAAACACATGGAGAATGTTCGGACCGGGTCGGAAAACACACCCCAGATGTTTTCGGAGAAAGTTCTGAAATGTGTATGCAGAGTGCTGGTTGGATGTTTATGCGAGAGTGTATTGTAAAGCTTTTAAATATTCAACATATGGCCGAATGGCTCAGAAGACGTTGTGTCTAGCATGTGTTTCATGTTTCGGTATTAGGAAGTGTGCAACGGACTAGAACTTGGAAGAAAGAAGTGGTTTTTGAAGTATGTATCTGTATATATATATATATATATATATATATATATATATATATATATATATATATATATATATATATATACAGATATTGGATAAGGAGCTAGCACAGCATGTGTGCACCAAAACCTTGACATTTAACTACCATCAGTATCACAACAAAAAATGGCATCCTGTAAAATGATCTTAAATGTAATGTAAATAAGTAATATTTTTAAATTAAGATATTATGAATAGTATGAAACTAATTTTATTATTTCTTTTATTTGTTTAAGTTATTTTAAGTTATTTTATTTATCTAGTGAAATTGCCTTACTCTCTTAGTAGATACGTCTGCTAAGAATATCTGACAATGAACATTTTTATTGGATAAAATGACATAAAACTACATGCATAATTTTTTTTTATTGTGAAATTTATTAACCAGATTCATTTGCAGCAGCTTTTGCCAGCAGAGCACCTCGATTACGGAATATGCTGCTATTGGGAATGCTCCTACTTTTTTCCGTAGCTATTAAAAACTTGGCACTTTTAGATCAAGTCTTAGGGATACTTGATATGTTGTTAGGTAAGGTAATGTCTCCAGAATGGCAACTTTATAAGATAGGCCCAAAACTGACATCCACATTAATGGAAGTCATTGGAATCTGATATTTCCACAACTAGTCTTGGGTAATTTCGGTTGTTTCATTCGTCATTAAACTTTTATAAAAGTGGAGAAACATGTTTTTCACTGGACAGCCATGATATTAAAGGTTCTATATTGTTTTATATTGGTTATAGGGCTTGAAGGTTTTTGGACTTTGGGTTATTATCACACTCTTAGTAGATAAATCTGCTAAGAATATCTGACAATGACATTTATTCGTTTGATAAAATGACGTAAAACTACATGCATAAAATTCTATATTGTGAAAGTTATTCACCAGATTTAAGATATTTTCATTTGCAAAATATCTTTTGTACACTTCAGAAAAACTTTGGGATTGTATTGGCTTCTGGTCAATCCCGGATGTTCTATGCCAGTAATATCACTGTCGGTTATGTCTTGCCAAAGTTATAATTTCATGTTCAACTGTAAAAATTTACATAATTGTATTCATATTTATCTCATCTTTTTATCTTATTTTTTTATCCTTTGTCCACCACAGGTTCGGAGCACTGTTTCCGCAATTTCACCGCTCCCACCGGTGTGATTGAGTCACCCGATTTCCCTGACAAGTACCCTCACAACCTGGAATGCTCCTACATCATCATTGTCCCTCCCCAGACCGAGGTCACACTCACCTTCAAAACCTTCGACCTGGAGAACGACCCCTTGCTGATGGCTGAGGGCGAATGCAAATACGATTGGCTGGAAGTGTGGGATGGCCTGCCCCAGGGTGAGTGCTTCTAGATAACTAGGGCTCTATAAGTGATGATGGATTGGCCGGGGCAGATGGTGCTGCAAATGTGGTAACTTTGGTTCAATGTGGGGTGGGGGACTTAGGAAGTGCTCTGCCTTCCCCCCAGTGACCCAAGGGAATAAGTTGTTCAGTAGATGAATTAATAAGTACCTTAAGAAATAATACGTTATTGAACATTATTCATTTGAAGGTGCTCTGAAACTCCTTTAAAAGCTATACTGAACAAGAAAACTATCGAAATTCAAATATTTGATCAGAGCAACATACAGTTCTTTGCAGCTGGGCTTCAGCCTGTACCACTATGGAAGGTTTTGAGGGGATTACTTAACTTGGACTTGTAGCTAGGCAGTTGCAAAAGTGTTGCTAAAAATTAAGTCTAAGAGAGGAACGAGGGATGAATAAAAAGCACATTGAGGAGTCTGGGTCAGTATGGCTGTGGATTATAGTTTTATTAACCGTGTGAGATCATAAAGTTTGGTGGCTGTAGGTTAAAAGAAATGACAGGGTTTGAGTAGGGACAAAAATGAATGGGACTCTATAGGACAGGAAAAAAGGACAAACAAACAAGTGCGTGTCAGATCAACATGGAATTTGTGCTTGGGTGTCTGCCCTAATAGTGTTAGTGTGAAACAATGTCTGAAAAGTTGAGCAGAAGTACAGTAGATGGGCCGTCACTTTTCCACCCCATTCATTTCAATTGGGAAAAAAGTCTGAATTTAACATTACGTTTTTTATGGAAAGTCTAAGTTGGATCAAAAATATTTTTACACAGACATCATTCCCAATCGGACTGAGCAATTTGGAGTAGGGATAGTGCCAACATCTCGAAAATTGTAGGACTTCCTCTATTGACCTAGGAGAAGAATTGGATAGCACTAGTAGTGTGCATTGAGCAATCACTAGCTATATGAACATTAGCGTGTCTTCTGTGTGGACAAATTCCGCATTTCCGACCTTCCTTCTTTCTTGTTTGTTTCAATAGCAAGCTATTCTTCAACCCGTGACTCTGATAGGTTCCCCTCATTCGAAACAACTAGGAACGATATCATCTTAATTAATCCCCCACTATTAAACTGTACCCTGTACTGGCCAAAGCTGAGAACTGGCAGTCGTTTTTTTCCCCCCACTATAATCTGTTTTTCCAACGGAAATTTATCTCGCTTCTCATATGTAGTACATCATCAGCAGTCCTCTGAGTGGGTGTGAAGTGCTTCTTTTAACTCAAGGTTTCGAGAACGCCAACCCGCTGTTGAGCTTTTCCTCCTTCTCAAGAACACGTGTTGACACCTCCGAAAAGGCCGCCGGCTTCCTCCATTACTTATTTCCTGTTTTTTCCACCTTATAATCTGTCGCCATCCCCTTTCAAGGCCTTTTTTTTCAGTTCCCTGTCCTTATCTGAGGAGGCTCTTCCTTCCTTTTTTGGGAAGAGAAAAGGAGCAATTGTTTTATCTTCCCTGTAGAAAGAGGCAGATAAGGAGGAGAAGATATTTACGCTGAAATTGGTGTCGGTTGAGGCAAGTGTGTGGGGGCGTTCTGGCGGTTAGAACGTTTGGGAGTTTCTCAGGTGTCGTTTATGGGATGTCAGGGATGTAGAGAGTGGGAGATCAGAGGACTGGTTGCATTTGATTTGAGCATTGATAGCGTAGTCGTTCCAACTGACAAATAGACTTATGCCAGACAATCGTTAAGCCAAGAAATTGTCAGTGTTGACAAAAGCATGAACCACTTGTCTGCTTCATCATTGTAGCTTCTTGCTCTCAGTCAAATAGCTCATGGATTCCAGTTACACAACTTGAGTTGTCCCCCTTGTAACCCATTCAAAAGCTGAATTTAGAAAAGCAGGCTACCAGTACAGATTTCATTATAGCGAATTAAGTCCAGTGCAGCTGGGCTTCAACCTGCACCTACTCAAACAGGGCGAAAGATCAAACTGGAAAATGGAAAACAGTGGTATGCGCAATTGAATCTGTCCATTAATCAGCTATGCGGTAAAATAATAAAAAAAGAAGCCATAAACATCTGTTTGTAAATACTTTTGTAGTTAGATAATAGGTTGGCAGTTAATATACTATTCTTTTTTCATACCCGTACATCTAATTTACATACAGTAACTGTCAAAGCAGTCCTATATTCTAGCAGTTATAGCAGTTATATTCTGCCAGTATTTATGGTGGAATGGCAAATTCCCCAGCTTTGGCTTTATCAACGTGGACATCATTGAGGTGCCACCAAGGTTTCAGTTCTCATTATGTGGGCCACTTTTCAGTGCCCATATACCGCAAACAACACCATTATAAAAAGATTCCAAACGGCTGTAAAGATAATTCTACTTAGTCAAATATCTCCGTCCTGCTTTCGATGCAGAATCTAGGGCTTAATGAAGCCATTGGTCCAAATTCTACAATTAGTCCTCAAAATACCAACCACACAAACAAGCGATAAGCCTGTGAGCTAAAGGGGCTGTAAATCAAAGGCTCTGTCGCACAGAACTTGTGAAAGAAGTCTCAGAAAAGCTCCCCTAATCCAGGGTACTGGGTTGGATTGAGGACAGAGGATCACACTATGTCTCGTCAGCCATTCTCAAGAGTAGGGAATATCCTGTCCCTGTCCAGACTAACGTCTTTCAATTTGTTTTAAAGTCAGCCGAAGCTTTTAAACCATGATATTTTTACAGTGGGCAAATCAACATCATCCTTGCCCTTGTCTACTGGGCACCATTAACTGACGCTGTCTTTAATAGCCCATAAAATCTATTTGGTAGATCTGTCGGTATTAGCCAAGCATTCTCAGAGATAATCATTGAGGGCTTCATGAGTGTTGCTCTTTATCATTGAGAATTTGTTGACAAAGTTGAGAGTCGAGATAACTAATACTAAAGCTTTGCCCTCAAGGACAATGTACTGCTCTACTGGCACAGGAGACGTGGAACTATGGAACCTTGAAATGAAGATACTCTTTGGAGGAGGCTAGTGCATAACATATCTATGCCTTGTGGCTAGCGAAAGACTTGCTCTTGATTTTATATGCAACTTGAATAGTGAGGTAAGCAGCTAGCAGGCAGACTCACTAGCTGACGCTGGACATAACCATAGGACAAACAGCCAGTGTCAAAAGAGGCTAGTTAGGCTCCACGAGAACCAATAACTGCTGTGACTGGATTTGGCATGGACTAAACACATTTCTGGATGTAGGCCACATCAATGTTCGAACGCTCTTGTGCCACCAGATTTGGTGGATGCCTTCTCTGGCACAATTCAGAGAGGAATTTTGTGTAAACTGGGATTATTCCCACTGCTGGTAGACCCTATATGACCGTACACTTCCATACCCACAGGTATTGATAGGTCCATCATCCTTGTGTAGCACCGTCTGCCAAAGCCTGAAGTTAATGCCACCTTAGGTTACCCAAAATGACTATATGCTCACTTATATACTGTATATATATATATATAAAACTACATACACCTAAAAACAAAAGTCCTAGACATATTCTATATTGAATTTCTGACATCGACCAAGCAAGATCCCAAGGCTTGCTAAGCCTCGCTCCCTCCTAAACCACCAACTCTCACTCCGTGAATCTATGTACTTCTAGTGCATTCTTTAGGTGTCCATGAGTTTGTGAAGTTCGGCATTAGTAGTGATGCTGTCAGCATTTTTGACAAAAATGAGGGAAGATCTGTATTAACATGGCTATGAAACTTATGGGCAAGGCCCAACAGTAGCAGGGCACACCACCTAGAACAGTACAGTAACCAGATCAACAACCCAAATACATAAACGCCAAAATCAGCTGCATATTAAAGTCATATCGGTCCTGTATATAAAGCAGAGGTGGTAAGCACTTGTCTACAGCCAGCAACTGTCTCCGTTACAGTCCTCGGTTTGAGGGAAGTCTGCTGTCTCCCTTTCAGTTGCCGTTTGGGGTTAGATGGTACACAGTATCCGCCCTCTAGATCTATTATGGTTATTTCAATTCCATCCATGTTTAAGATTTACACAACCAAAGCTGCACTGGGAGCTACTTTCAGACCAGCTGATAGGAACCACAGCTCACCAGTGCTCACTTTGCTTTTCATTCGTAATACAGTGGAGTGTTTGGGGCAGCATGGGCACCAGCCGTAATAAACCTTCATATTGAATAATAGCAAAGGTAGCTCTGGTGAAACAGCAAGACTTGTGGACTTTCTTCAAAAAACGAATAACCGGTAGCCTATGATAACTCATGTGAAACCAGGAAAAGGGGCCTGAAATGAATAGAGCAACCCATTTTATCTGGTATATATGGGGGATTCTTAGTATTTGGTTTCTTGTTTGGCCAACCCCAGTATCATTTCAAGCCACCACCCCTAGGAAATCAATTTGTGTCCACCCAATTTCCAAAATCACCAATTCTGGCACAGCTATTATATTACCTTGTCAGGTTTTCAGCTCTGGAGTCTACCATTATTATTGTGGTACTTTCAAGTGGTTTTATCTGGGTCTACACAAAGAATACATAAAGGAGGTTTTACTCTATATTCATATATAGGTCTAGTAATGGATGGCCTCGGTTTAGTCCGTGTTGGTGATATTAAGCAGGACCTTGAACAGTGCTGTTACTATACAGTGCTTTAGTCCAACTGTATGCCCAAATCCATCAAGTCATCTGTTACTGTGTTAACCTGGCATTTAGCTCTTTGATTTTTCCATCTTTCATGTGAAAGGTAGCTCGTCCAAACTCACTGTACAGCCTTAAGTGTTTCGTGTAAAGCCATGAATGGCTTTCTGAGTGCTGAAGAAAGGAGTGGCTTTCTTCCCTAGACAGGCCAATAATCAGGGATTAACAGTGGAGGATTTTCAAGTCCCGCTAGAAAATCATGAAAGCAAACTCATTGGAATTCAGAGGAAATAGCTGGAGAAGTTTGGAAACATTTCGAGTGCTGAAGATTAGAGCTAGGGGCGGGGTTCCCTTTTTTAGGCATTCATAGGAAAATTGACTCCACTTGTTAAAACCTCCCATGAATAGTTTATGAGATCTCATTAGAAGTTCTTCTAGAACAGTGTGGAGTTTTCAAACTGGTACTCAGAGAGGCCAGACAAGGTGCATTTAGTCCCCAGTGAATAGGGACAGGGTCATAGCCTGGAACATCTAAGGATCTCTGAGGACCAGCTTGAGAAGCACTGCTCCAGAGCATCTCCGTTATGAGAGGCGCTGGTATATGTCCTTCATGGTTCTGGAATGGGGTGGCACAGTGATGCAGAAGGTCCTGGGTTCATTTCCTGGCTTCTCTGGGTGCTCCAGTTTCCTTCCATACTCCAAAGACCATGGAATAGGATAATTGGAGATGCTAGACTGCCCCTGTGATAGACTAGCACCTTGTCCAGAATGTTTCCAGAGCCTTCAGCCCAATAAGCACTGGGATAGACTCCACCACTACCCAGTAGGATAATAGGATTCTGATCTCTTTGTGTGTTTACTTGGCTTTTCCCAACAGTGGCGCCTCTGATTGGACGATACTGCGGCACCAAGATCCCTCCAGAGATCGTGTCCTCAACAGGGCTCCTATCTCTGTCCTTCCACACCGACATGGCGGTGGCCAAAGATGGCTTTTCCGCTCGCTACAACATGACCCGCAAGGAAGTTAGCGACAGTAAGCATGACAAAGATTTTCATTTCCAGAGTCATTTGTCGTTTATTAATGGACTGCCTTATTAGAGCTGCCAGCCAGGCAAGCTAAATGTAATCTGAGAGAGCTTGAGTTGCTCTGTCCTTTCTATCTCTTTATCTATGCATCGTTTATAAGCCCTTATCTGCCTGTCCTGCTTGATCTACATCTTATTCCCATTTCCTAATCTTTCACTTGATGGATCTTTCTCCCTCTGCCTGTCTGTTTACATTGTCTCCCATCCTTCAATGGTAACTCAAGCTCCTCCATTCCGTTGTTAGCATGCTTTGAGTTTCTTCAGTCTTACTGCCTTTGTTATGACACATAGAACCAAGTATTTTGAAAGGTCTCCTGTTACCTTCTAGCTCTGGCTTCCTCTTTCCCAGCATTCCACTGCAGTACCCCCTTCGGAATGGAGTCAGGGAAGATTTCCGACGAGCAGATCACAGCATCCTCTTCTTTCTATGACGGACGCTGGCAGCCTCGGCTGGCCCGCCTCAACAACGAGGACAATGCCTGGACGCCGGCAGAAGACAGCAACAAAGAGTACATCCAGGTAGGGCTCTATTGCGCTCGTTAGCGTCGGTCGGTCTCGACTTCGTTCACCACCAAAGAACATCGCTAAGGTCCCAAATGGCAGCTTAGAGGTCTTGGAACTTTGTCTGCCAAGATTCCTAGCCATGATCTTCTATCGCTAAGTCTGGAATCAGCTATTTGAGTCTAATATAATGCTAATGTTCCACAGGTTCCACACATTTCATAGGTAGTCTTACAAATTAAGACCATTTCCATGGTTAACAAAGCCGTTGGTTGATTTTATAATAAATAATAAATGTTGATAACATAGAAATATAGAATAGCCAAGAAAATTTATATTACTAGCCTTTACCAAACTGCATTTGGACGGTTTCCCTAAAGCAACTCAGCACAAGGATGCTTCTATAGACTACGCATCACAGTGAACGCTCTCTCTACTAGCTAAAATACAAAATACGAAAATCTGCTGTAAGTTTACTGTTCATAATCCAATTGCTGTTCATAATTCCAGTGTCAAAAATGACTATAAATACAGAATTTCAGTTTATGGTTTAATAAGAATGACTTGAACCCTCAGTTCATGTGTTGGTGTCATTAGCTTATTGCAGTTCATTGTGTATATCATAATTTAATATCAGTTTAATAACCATATGACAGTTGAAAGACAATATGGCAAAGAATTCTGGACGTTTTGTGGAAGTTTGGGTTGAAATAGGTCTTCACACTTCCCATTTAAAAAAGAGAACACTAGGAGAACATTCACTGTAGGAGATCAAAAACGGTTCTTGGTGGCATAGCTACCAAAAGACCATATAGGCAGTTTTCTTTCAAACGCTGCAGTTGATATCATATTTAATGGAGCTGTTGAAAGCAGCTTTGTGTTCATGTTTTTGTATTAAGCTAGTTTAATTTTGACCGCTAGGTTACTGTATAGCATTGCGCTATCATCGACAAGTGTCAGATATAAGTAAACACCAAAGAGTCTATTCCTTTCAAAATAAAAGCACAATAAAAACATAAAAGGAGTGAGAGAGTATATGGACCACCGTGACCGACCCACTCGGTGGCTGCTCTTGAGCCTCTTTTGGACTGCGACCCAAGAGCCGCTGTTCTTTTACCAACGCACGCTCACTTGTGCACACAATGAACCCTCGTAGGAGTACTCAATCTTGCCCCTCGGTAGACGGCACGCTCCATGAGCGCTGTGTTTGTTGTCTCGGCGGGGAGTGTTGATGCGCGCAGGGCCGAGTATGACGGTAACCGCTTCGTGATGGATGAGGGCACTCCTCGGGAATCCATGGTTAGCAATCTTCCCCTGTGCCATCGATTTTAGGTCCCTCGTGCTTTCGTTCACCATCCTCTCCAGCATGGCGATTCCGCTCAGGCCTGGAAACACTTGTCTTGTGTTTTTTTTTTTTTTTTGATGGATCAGAGGCCGTATCACCTTGTGCTAAGGTTATTCTCCTTCAAGATACCCTGACGATAAATCATCAATGGAGCTTTATAATGAAAGCTGTAGTGGGCTTGCTGGCATGGGCTAGCAGATCAAATTCTCTGTGTGGACAAGAACAGCTTTGAGCAAAGTGGATTATTTCAAGCCTAAAGTGAGTTTTTCCTTATATTAACTTTGTTGTCCGATACTCTCCCGTCTCCCTTCAGAGAATCAAGCTCCTTATATTAAGAACCGTTCTATTTTGTTCTCGGTTCTCCAGACCAAATGAAATCACCCTTTCCTCCTATAACTTGCTTATCTTTTACAGGTGGACCTGCACTTCCTCAAGGTTCTGACCGGTATTGCCACCCAGGGAGCCATATCTAAAGAGACTCAGAAGTCTTATTATGTCACTACCTTCAAGCTGGAGGTCAGCACCAATGGAGAAGACTGGACGATATACCGATATGGCAAGACCCACAAGGTAAGGAGGGCAAAAACCCTAGTGGTCTTCCTTCCAGTCGCTATATGGCTATGTAACCTGAAGAACACCAAAAAACCCAAACCTCCTCGTACTATGCTTAACTCCAGAAGCCACAGGCTTCCAGGAAAACCATGATCAAATGCCTAATGAAAATGAAAACCTGGGAATTGTTGAAAAGACAAGGGAGCTTCATGTTGATTAATTGCCATGCAGTCATTTTTTAATTGAATGAATTGAAACGAGAGGATGGCAATGTCCCAGAGGAGGATCTAATTGACATGGGAACCTGATGGGGAGTTAGGTGGGGGAGGGGGTGGTTATAATGACCATTGAGAGTTGTGACCTTACTCCCAGGTGACCCCCTCATTGATCTGTGGACAGAGAAAGTGACATGGGAACAGGTTGAGGGATGGTTATCTGGCAGCCTGGGAACAATAGAGGCCTTTCTGCACCCTTATCTCTAAAGGCCATTCGTCATGCCTATGCACTAGCTGCAGTAAACACACCTGCATGACCGGTCACACACCCCCACACCTGGGCTTGTATAGGCCCTCAGCATGGGAGAGGAAAATCTGGGTGTTTGTGTTTGCTGCGGAAGTGTACTATCGGGATCCATGCTAGATTTGTGACCTTTCATCCTCGTCAAGATATATCTTGCTTGATAACAGGGAATCCCTTCTCCTTATGCCACACGTCCATAATTCTTTTCAAAGGAAACTTGTCTTTGGATCATATATTAGCTTCACTGATCTTCCCCGGTGGTTCGCTTGTGGTGGATTACCGGTGACAGGTGGAGGGGTCCTGGATCCGTCTAAGCAATGGGTTCTAGTAGCTTTGATTGGCCATAACTTTAGAAGGAGATGCAACTTTTCAAGTGACGTTGTGGCTAAAATGACTTTAAGTCAAATTAATGGACTTAAATCAAATTGCTGGCGAGAAACCAGAGTTCCCTCAGAGTCTTCTGAAGCCAGACTTCTTGCTTATCCAACATTAGGTCACTTGATACATGGTCATGGCTACCTGTGGTCATGGCTATCTCATTCCTCTTTGTGCCGGTTCATTTCGGGATGTCAACCCTAAGTGGCTCATGGACCAATTGGGTTTAAGATCTGACCAATTACTAACAGACCTCTGAAGGAAGTACACCCCTATGGTATGCAACTTCCCTCTTTTGGTTTCCTACAACTGCTCTAGCCTGTTGTTGACTGCCGATGAGACTGGTCTACTTACTTTGGGTTCTGGGTTACTCTGACTGACCTACAGTTACATTTGCTGGGCTTGCTGAAACTCCATAAGGCCCCAGGTGCCTGCCTCACAGACGGTGCTCCATTAGGCTGGGATTAGCATAACCGCTAATCTCTGCTGTTCTTCTCCCCAGAGTAAATTTCAAGTTCAGGTGCCTAATTTGCAAAGCTATCTTGTTTCATTCACAATTTCTTTTCCTTTGTATTCCATTCCTCCAAGGGTCACCATGTCACGGGACCACTAATCTCACAATATTGGTGCCGGGTACAGTTTAATCATAACCTCAGAAAAGATGCTTAAGCGTATTAACCCCTTCCTCACACTGGGGGGTAGTCCCTGTAATAAATGTGCTGGGATTAACATGGCAGTCGGTTAGCTTTTGATTAAAAGATTAATCTCCCTGTCTGGAAGCGGGTTGAGCATGATTGCTAGATTGCTGGTCCTGACCCGCAGGTTGGATCAGGCTTTATAATGGGCTAAGACCTGGGCCTAAAGCTCTTTCTGCCGTAGATGTTTCCGTTAAGAGTGTAAGTGAGCCCATGCATCATAATATGAACACTCTGGGTTGCTATTGTTCTCTTGAGGGACATGCTGTGGTTTTTGAATGTGTCTAATTAAGGGGGAAGCCCTTTTAATGCTTTTAGCCGAGGAGAATGTGAGAACGGCAAATGCTCAGAGGGAATGGTCATTATTTTAGAAGACATGTTTGTTTTGAGAGATGGGCTGATACTAGGAGGATAGTGCAAGGCTTTCTCTCAAGTTGTTCTGAAAGCACTCTGCTTTGCTGCCCATGCCTGCTGCCCACGTCTCCACTCACAACTTGGTGATAGTAATCAAAATTAGCATGTAGCATGTTGGTTATGTCATGAAATAATCTGTAGTGAAGTTTTGTGTAGTGCCGTAGAGGAACCCCTTATGGTTTGGTAACTCAATTTCAATTGCAGTGGCACTTTGAGAACCAGCTTGCCAGCTTGCCCAGGAAGGCAAAGGTAGGGCTATGAGTTTTCCCCAAGGACCCAGTGGCTTGCTGGCAAGACCTTAGGAACCAGTTTGGAACCAGCTTGCCAGCTTGCACAGATAGGTAAAGGTATGGTTAGGAGCCTTGCCCAAGGACCCAATGGCTTGCTGGCAAGACCTTAGGAACCAGTTTGGGTTCAATCGCAATGGCACCTTGAGAACCAGCTTGCACAGGTAGGCAAAGGTAGGGTTAGGAGTTTTGCCCAAGGACCCGATGGCTTGCTGGCAAGACCTTAGAAACCAGTTTGGAACCAGCTTGCCAGCTTGCACAGGTAGGCAAAGGTAGGGTTAAGAGTTTTGCTCAAGGACCCAATGGCTTGCCGGCAAGACCTTAGGAACTGGTTTGGGTTCAGTCGCAATGGTACCTTGAGAACCAGCTTGCCAGCTTACACAGGTAGGGAAAGGTAGGTTTAGGAGTTATGCCCAGGGACCCAATGGCTTGCTGGCGAGACCTTAGAAACCAGTTTGGATTCAATCGCAATGCCACCTTGAGAACCAGCTTTTCAGCTTGCACAAGTAGGCAAAGGTAGGTTTAGGAGTCTTGCCCAGGGACCCAATGGCTTGCTGGCAAGACCTTAGAAACCAGTTTGGAACCAGCTTGCCAGCTTGCACAGGTAGGCAAAGGTAGGGTTAAGAGTTTTGCTCAAGGACCCAATGGCTTGCCGGCAAGACCTTAGGAACTGGTTTGGGTTCAGTCGCAATGGTACCTTGAGAACCAGCTTGCCAGCTTGCACAGGTAGGGAAAGGTAGGTTTAGGAGTTATGCCCAGGGACCCAATGGCTTGCTGGCAAGACCTTAGGAACCAGTTTGGATTCAATCGCAATGCCACCTTGAGAACCAGCTCGCCAGCTTGCACAGGTAGGGAAAGGTAGGTTTAGGAGTTATGCCCAGGGACCCAATGGCTTGCTGGCAAGACCTTAGAAACCAGTTTGGAATCAGCTTGCCAGCTTGCACAGATAGTTAAAGTTAGGGTTAGGAGTCTTGCCCAAGGACCCAATGGCTTGCTGGCAAGACCTTAGGAACTGGTTTGGATTCAGTCGCAATGCCGCCTTGAGAACCAGCTTGCAAACGTACAGGTAGGTAAAGGTAGTATTGAGAATCTTGCCCAGGGATCCCTACTGGTAGAGTGTAGAGTGCTTCCCAGAACCCTAGTCAGTAGCATTAACCTATCCTAGATCCAATCCTTTTCTCCATATGTGATACAGATGTGCTAACCAAGTGCTAGTGAGAATATCAAAACAAACCCCACTGAATCAGACAATTTCAGTTCCAGGACACTTTCATATGGAACCCTAACGTTGCAAACCAACACAATCCAACTTGACATTATCATAATTTCACGCCACTAAGACCTTAAACATTTGGGGCGATATTTCTGTACAAAAACAGAAATTAGAAGGCACTTATCTCAAGCACTCTCAAGCTTTTTAAAGAAAACGTCGGAGCATGCTTGTAGGTGCCTGAGGCGGCAGTGCTGGAGAAAAGTTAAAAGTCTCAAATCAAAGTTTAAAGAAACCATAGGAGGCAAAGCAGCGAGGTGCCTGTGACTGAACACGGTGGCTTTATCACAGCAAACTCGGAAGTCCAGCCCAGCTGTCAATCATTAGAATATACATCTATCAGTGATCAGTGATGCTGTTGTAGATGAAACCGAAACCTCTGGGAGTGGACCTGCATCTATCGGCAGTCATCGTTTATCGTAGCGTGAAGCATTGTCCTTTTGTGAATGCACTTCTGGTTAGGTGAGTGACCTAACTGAACTCGTTTTGGAGATACGACATTTTGGACAGGCTAACAAAAATCAGATGTGGGTCACTTTTACTTGCTGGCTGAAAATAGACTTAGATACAAATTGGTAAAAAATGGCTCCAGAACAGATGCTAATGGTTGGCTGTAAGGAGTGATCGGATTTGGGTGTTCTAAAGGTACGTCCGTGTGAACGAAGTAGCTGAATTTACACGTGTTCGGAAGCGTGCGGTCATACAAGTCTACCAGCAGTGGCTAAACTAGTGGCTAAATCTGGCCCTACTGAACACTGATGTGGACTACGTCCAGAAACTTGCCCAGTCCATGCCAAATCCAATCACAGCTGTTGGTGATTGGTGCTCATGGAGGTTATAACTGGTGAGCTTACCATGCATCCCATTCTCTACCTGACTACCACTCTAGAATACCCTTATAAGGGTTTATACATGGTGTCAAATTAGTTTATTAATGGTCATTAGGTTATAAACAACAAACAAAGTATTAATAAGCAGTTATAACACATTAATAAAAGGGGCAAACAGTCAGAAGACAAAGAAACCCTCAGTACACATCACAATCGGAGCTCTGGGTTCACTGTTAGTTCACTATTACTATGGGAGTCTATGGAAGCAAGAGGAAAGGAGCCTCCTCAGCAGGGGGTAGGAGCCTCCTTGAGCTCTGTGTGCGCACAAGCCAGACAAGACATCCATCACTTCACAAATAGGAATCTGTCAAAACTGGGACAGGCAACCTAGCGATGCTATTCTGGATGGCTTCCGTTTACGGCCAAGGCTGCTGTTCAAACTTGCATGAGCCAATTAATTGCCTGGACATCGACAACCTCCCGCTCTCACACCCCGCACATGCCCACACTCCCCTCCCTCGTTTACGGCCGACACGCACACAAAGGGTCAAACGTAACCCGTAACAGCCGGAGCGTATACATAAACATTTTGAGGCTCGTATACAGAATGGAGGGAAAATCCCACAGGCCCCCCCCCAACCCCACAGGGCCCGCCCCAGCGAAAAACCCGCAGTCCTGCATCCTGTTTATGACTGAAATTCCTATAAATCCATCTCACACGGCAAGCAATATATCTGTCACACAAGCTTGGCGGCTGCAGAAAGAAACAGCATACAAAGCAATTTGGTTTCTCCTTGGTCCCCGTGCCAGAGACGGGTGGTGGGGGGCTCTGGAAGCGGGGGTAATGGAGAGGGGTCTTGTCATTTTTTACGCTCAGTGACAGAAAGCTCTTTTGGGTTGGGGAGGGCGGGGTAGCACTGCTCAGAAGCGAAGGCTTCAATACATATACGGCATATGAGCACGCGTACGCATGCATGCGGTTTTCCGTCCTTCGTCTCATCTGCCTGAAGCTGGCGAGCGGCCAGCTGGAACCAGCTCCTATTGTCAATGTCTTCATCTGAGCGGAAGACGTGGAGGGTAGCGAGGCACTGGGAAGAAAGTAATATCTTGGAAGCAATGTCTTGAGCTGGATGTTATTTGTTTGGTTATTTGTTGGGTTTTTTTTTTCCCCCTGCAGTAAAGACGGGGGCGTGTTCAATCGCAGGAGGCACCAGGTTTTTATATATATGCTTTCCACAGGTCAGGAATTCTGACCGTAAAACTTCCCCGGACCATAGAGTCAGGAATAGGACACTTGGGCTGGTAGCATATATAGCAAAGGACATCTCATAGTAGGCAAAGTTGGAGTTTCCATGAGCTCCTCAGATCTGTGTAGGTTCCCCCAGGAACCCACCCTCCAAAGATGGGCAAGTCAAACAAATTGGAGATACTAAGTAGGAAACGCTATATTGACCCCTGGGTTGTGTCCACCCTGTGATGGACTGGTCTGCCTGTCCTGCCCAGGGTGTTTCCGGCCTTCGAGCCAATGAGCCCTGGGAAATGCTACAGCATCCCACCCCATGATCCAGGAGGATAGGTGTGTTTGAGTCTGGTCATCTGAACAGTTGCAGGACTAGGAGATTAAGAAGGAGTTGGTACAGTTGGGTTTAGCAGTTGGGATTAGCAGGGCTGTTGGTATAGAACTGTGGGCTGTGTCCGCCCTGTGATGGACTGGTCGGCCTGTCCTGCCCAGGGTGTTTCCGGCCTTCGAGCCAATGAGCCCTGGGAAATGCTACAGCACCCCGCTCCATGATCCAGGAGGATAGGTTTGTTTGAGTCTGGTCATCTGAACAGTTGCAGGACTAGAAGAATAGGAAGGAGTTGGTACAGTTGGGTTTAGCAGTTGGGATTAGCAGGGTATAGAACTATGGGCTGTGTCCGCCCTGTGATGGACTGGTCACCCTGTCCAGGGTGTTTCCGGCCTTTGACCCAATGAGCCCTGGGAAATGATCCAGGAGGATCACAATTGTATCGCAATTTTATAACCTCTAGTGTAGAGTTTCTTAAAAACTCGTATCTTGACTAGACCTGTTTGTCATGTGTATCTTCACTGTCATTCATTTCAGTGAGAACATTGCACTCTACCAGTAGGGACTGGTAGATGGTACCTCAACCCCTTGTCTGTCAACATTCTTTCTTTCTCACATTGCTTCATTCGTTCTCCTCATGCTCGTCTTTCAATCTAGAATGACCCAAACCTTCGGGGTCATCAATACTTAAAGACCTAGGGACCTCCCGTTCCCTGAACAGTCTGCTTGGGACGGCTGACCAACCCAAAGCCTGAGACACCACACACATACACACTTACATACATGCACACTTATGTGGTCGTTATAATTTCATGACCCGTCACAAGTTGGGACATAACATAGCTTCCTAAATTATTCAGTTTACTCCAGCTAGCTTTTTCTTACCGTTAAACCGGACGGGTGGCAGCCTGCTACGTCATGGCGCCACCCGTGCCGTCGTCAGGCAGACTTTGACCTTGTTGAGCAAGTCGAGCTAATAGGTAAAGCAATAGCTTAGCGCACACAAACACAGCTTATCTCTACAGGGACAAACCCATTCCCATATATGGGAAAGATTGGTGGGGGAGTGTTGGATAGCTGCCCATATTTCCCCCATCCAATTAAAGTGTGGTCCATATCCATATTGGTCTCTTTCTTGGCAGCCACACTGCGACGTTCCTGTAAGTATGCTCCCATAATTACAGTTTCTCAGGCAGCTGCTGGGACCATCACCGTAATGTAAATTAGATTTTGGGATTTTCAGTGGTTTACAATCTAACCAAGAAAGCAATCATGGAATGTATGGATGCAGTCTGGTGGATTGAGTATAATCCTCACCATCACCCAAACACACACATATGGCCATATGTTCCCAACTCATTCCTCAGTGAGGAATCTCAGTTTTTTCGTATTAAGGGTCTTCCCCCACTAAAGATGACTCAATCCATAATCCCATGTTCCCCAGACCTTGTCGTTGGGACTAATTAACCTTTGACATCAGTAATTATGTCCTTTGGTGCAGGTCAAAGATCACAGCAGAGCAGCTATCGCTGGAATCTTTCAGCTTAAGGCATGGAAAACCCGGACATGTTTTTGGGGGTTGACTGTTCGGTAGATTTCGGCGGTTTGGATCCTCCACTGCTACCACATCTTTTAGCCAGTGGATTATTCTACTAGTCCAACACATAAGCTCACCAGACAAACAAAACGATTTGGCATGTACTGGACAAGTTTCTGGGTGTAGGCCTCATCAATGTTCAGACACTCTTGCATCAAAGAATTGCGGAGTTGGGCCAGATTTGGTGGATGCCTTCCCTGGACAATTCTGAGGAGAATTCCCTGTAGACTGGGATTTGTGCCACTGCTGGTAGACCGTTGACCGTACTCTTCCATCCACCTACAGATTTAGGCGTTCACTGCACTGAACCACCTCTTCTCACTGTATCTATGGATACTGTCACTCACACCCTACCAGTACTTATAGCCCCATCATCCTCTTGCAGTGCCATCTGCAGGGGCTTGAAGTTCCTACCACTAAATCTGCATTTCCCTTCATCTAAAACTCTTTGGTTGATATGTACCTTGTACTTGTTTCCCTGTTGTTGCCAAAGGAATTTGCCAGCGACTCCCAGTGGCCCCGGGTTCATGTTTGGGCAAATTGTTGCCACGTGACTGGTTGCCGTCGTCTGGGTGTCTGGCGCAAGCCGTCTGTCTTGTTGGTTCATCTGTCTGTCTGGTTCTTCCAGCCACAGCACATTCATGTTCCCAATTTAATGGGGGGGGGTTCCTTGAGTCCGAATGCTCCCTCATTCCAGATTTCACTGCCCCGCTGAACCATTCCGAGCGTAACAGTCCCTGTGGATACAGTGTGTGCTCGCACACACATGCTTAAGCCTTGAAACGGTCATGGAAAAGGCCATGAGGATGGCTAAGAAGGGATAACATGGGGCGGCAGTCTTCCATACGGATTCCTCTGCCCTATAAAACACTAGCTAAACCTCATTTCTCAAGGGGGCATGGCTAGTGGCTACTGGATTAAAGACAAAAGGGAGAGGGCAGGAGACAAGATGGACAAGGATAAATGGGGGAAAGGTAGAAAGAGAATAACAAGAAAACAGGTTCACATCTTGGGTGTGCTGGTCACACAGGTGCACAGGTTCTACTGGTAACACCTGATATGACTTGTGGTACATGGTGTAGAAGTGTATCCCTGCATCAAGTTGCATTGATATGAAGGTGGTACTTCAATTCCATGAAATGTTAGAATTGGTTACATCAGTATTTCATAGATTATGATCCTGGTTTCCGGCCAAAGTGCAATCTTCTGGCTATGTCCAGACGGCATATAGCTTGGCTGAACGTTTTGTACAGTCTGGAATCCACTGTGACAATAACCCAATCCCATTGATTGATCATGACATCCACAAGACATCCATTGTTTTCCTTGAACCCTCAGCAAGAGCTGGGGAATCTGAATGGAACCACCTCTGTGACGGCTTTGTTGGCGTGTTGATCCAGCCCTCATGGATTCCACCATACCTGATGAGGGTATCCCTGTAATTTTCCGAGCCTCCAGCTCCTCGCAGACATTCTTCCCTGTGCTCGTTTGGTTAAAGACGACTCACAGTGGATGAGCACACATGTACGACTTATCAGCCTTTACATCATTCCAAATGAGGAGCTGTACCCGGATGTCCTTCCTCTTCAGTGACAATAGAGCCTCGAGCCACAAACATAACCACGAATTGCATCAGCCTTCCTCAGTGAAGTATATTCCGCGTCCTGAAGTCTGCTTTTCCGTGGCTTCCAGGAAAATAAGGGAGATGTTTCACAGCGGGAACCAGGACATAACAAACCTGTTACTTTATGATGGGGTTTTTGTATTGTTGTGGACGACTTTGGAGGTAATTTCACACAGGGAGTGTAGGGAAGTGATTGGTGTTAGGTCTTTGTTCTCGTAGATGCTCAATCCCTTCTCACACAAAACTTCTTTGGTAAACACTTTGTCATGTCTGTTACTTGGAAAAAACATCCTCCACTATTACTGGTCCCCCTCTGGGCTGGATTCCTTCCGTATTGACCTACGAAAGCAAACAAAAGCATTTGTTCCAGAAACCTTTGGCCAAAGCTAGCCTACTCAAGCTTACGTCACTCCACTTGGCTAAAGGATGGCTCAGGTGGTGACGGAAAAGCTGTTTACTGCTCCGTGAAAACAATGTACGATGAAGCAGAGGGGTTATATTCAAGTAACAGCAGGATATGGTTCATTGAGAAACGCTGATCCCGGAAACTCCTCCGGTACACCCTCATATTGGTCATGCCTCATCAGCCCTTCCTGGCCTGAAGTTCCTCATCCGTTGAAACAGTCATTGGTTTCCTTCTCTTGAAGAACTGTCTGCAGAGCTGAAACTGTTCTCATGGACCTCCAGGAAAGGAGCTGGTGACTATTCCCTCAAGTGCTTTCGCACAAATGGAGGGATCAAGAAGCAATGCCAAAAGTGTCCACTTGGCTAAACAAAGGGTTTATATGAGGAAGCAAAGCAGATGTTGCTTGACCCTAAATGGCCATGCTCCTTATCATGGAGTCTATGATGCACCAGTTCAAACTCAAGAGCTCTAGAGATGTTTCAGTTAACACTATTTTAATGTAATGGCATTATTACATAGTTTATTACATTGTAATTACATGGATTACATTCGTATTCGCTTTGTATTCTGTATTCACAGGTTTGAGTCATAACTTCTACATTTATTTTGTTTGTTTATATGAAAAATATAAAAAAAATACATACATAATACAATGCTAAGGCAACAACAATAACTTTTGTTTTCAAATTCAACTCAACTTTCCAATGAATTTCTCTATAAGCTTCAAATAAAAACATTTCTATTGCTTTCAAGTAATAACTTGTTGTTATAATAATGGTAGATGGACCGCATAGACCAGCAACAGTGGCTAGCAAACTGTTCAAACAGTAGTTCAGTTTTCCTAACTTGCTATTAGCCCAGCACATTTTTTGGAAGCATGTTAGTAGCCAGTCCATGTACACCAACCCCCAACCTGTAAACAGAATCACCTACACCTGTACCTCTATCCAAATGGTGAAGTTTCCATATCTCAAATGCAGCATTGGTCACATACGGTTCCTGTTTACCTAGAACAACATTTTGTTCAGCACCATGTCAATGCTACATAAGTAACTGTGCACGTTTTCCATTTCCCAGACATTCCATGCTAACACAGACCCATCCGAAGTGGTGTTGAACCGAGTTCCTCAGCCGGTTCTGGCCCGTTTTGTCCGCATCAGACCTCAAACCTGGAAGAACGGCATCGCCCTGCGTTTTGAGCTTTACGGATGTCAAATCACAGGTGTGTAGACTGGCCTTTCCTCTTGACCTCATATATTACCACACATATATACAGTCTTTTATAAGCCTCTGCCTTCTAGTAATCTCACATGCCTATACAGCGATGTTCCCTTTTCGTCATCCTCTAGAAATATGGCCATCCATTCTTCATGCACTGTAGTTAGAGTTTAGTGTTGCGGTACGTCAATGTTCGAGTTGTTTAGTGTGCAGTGTCCTTGTTGGTTCTCTGTTTGCACACTTGAATAATTTATGCCGAGCAATGGCTTTTTGAATGACGTTGAATTTAACATTGTCTAGTTCCCAGATGTAGAAGGCAACTCTGCTTTATCTCTGCCAGAAGTGCATCAGATCAGTTTTGGGACAGTTGGGCTAAAAGGGCATTGTAAATATGGGGGCCATCTTTGCCACATCTTTGCCAGATGTAGCCAAAAATCCACTTGCTATCTGAGAACCAGCCTATTTAATGTATGCCAAGGTGAAAAAGTGGCAAAACTGATAACACACTGTGAAAAAGAAGTGTACGGTATTCCGACCAAATACTTTGT
>JAMWET010005595.1:205000-267500 GCA_024036415.1 Prochilodus magdalenae
TGCGAGCGAGGGGTCAAGGGAGTGGAGGAAGGAGGGGGTGGAGTAAACGAGTGCAGTTTCCAACAACATGTGTACATATATTCAAAGGGACTTGACTTGTAGGTGAAGTCGAGCAGTTGTGGTGTTAACCGCCCACACTGGAAGCCAGTAGGTACATCCCATTGGCCGTAAGCCCGATCTCTGCCTGCCATACGTGTAGCAATGACCACCGATAATAGGACTGTACTCAATAACAAAGTTCCCAAAGCTCATTTTATAGAAGCCAATAGACTACCAACATACACTGTTCAATGGCCAACACAATCTGATTGGCTGAGCAGCCATCTAGCCATCATCATTCAGAAGTTCATGGCTTAAGCTATTTGTATAGCAGTTGGATCATGTAATTACAGCTTGTATTAGTTAGTAACTATTGTATTACAGATTTATACAGTAACGTTGTTGTTGTTGTGTGAATACTGCAGATGCTAACGCTTGTTTTTAACTTCTACTGTTGTTGGCCACATTAGCCCAAAAGTCACTATTGGTCATGCCTAAATGATGTGTCTTTAATAACTGTGTAATTACACATCAATAGACAACAATGTATCTACCGATGATGTATTTACCGTTACAGTAGTCAAGCCTATGTGAATACACATCTGTATTAACCTGTTTCAAGTCACGCTGTCTTTATACTCACTGCCATATATGTTATTACACATGCATAACTACTATTTGTCCAATAAGAAATGCCAAGAAAGACGTTCATATATTACATTATCACTGGGAATATAAGCATGTATTCAGAGATTTGACTTTTGCAGTGTTCGGTAATGCTGTATGGATTCTTCAAAACACAGTATTAATAATTAGTTAATAGTGTTGTGTTGAGCCCTAACCACTAGAAGGCAGTATCGTAGTCTGCCTGGGGTTATTAGATAAGTAGTGTAAGGGTAATGTTAGCATTAGCATGCCTACCCTAACCCTAACCCTGGATTTTATACTATGATAGTTTTTCTAAAATAACGTATAATATTAAATGTATTGCCTCGTTTAAAGTATCACAGTACACTAAACCATAACCCCTGTATCTTGATGTGCATCATACTGCCAGGTTCTTGCTAATATACAGCTCTCTTAAATGTACACTTCGGTCACATTTAAATTCATGAATAGACGTTTGTTAGCAAGTTACTCACCTGTTAATGAAATATTTTAATCAGCTACTGGTAAATGAATATATTAGCATTACTTCATAAGATGAACCATGAACCAATACTCCAGCTCTGCTGGCTCCTTTCATCTAGGACTACTTTCAGTAGTGGTTGGTGTAGCTCAGCGGATAACACCACTACCCGCCAAGTAGCCACCACTACATGTGGCAGACTGGGGTTCGAATCCCGGTCTGGGTGATGCTGTGCTACACCAATAAGAGTCCTTGGGCAAGACTCCTAACACTACATTGGCCTACCGGTAATGTGGTTAACCTTGTAAGTCGCTCTGGATAAGAGCGTCAGCTAAATGCCAGAAATGTAAATGTTTCCATATATTGTAGTTCATTAACTGTGTTATTCCGGGTGGTTGCTATTCTTGTCCTAATTTGTTCATTTATTACTTAGAAATAGAAATTGTATACACATTTTAACTTCAGTTATTTTATAAACAAATGATTGAATTCCTGATTGGGCTTACAAATCAAGTAATGTCAACATCTATATAATTATAATAATAATAAAAAACTCTGTTAGTTTATGTCTAGTAAAATATGAAATAAAAAAACAGATAATAGATTGTTCTTATATGGCATTGTTATTTTGAAGTGAAAAATCTTATAGGACAGGTTTCATCATCATCATTATTATTATGATTATTATTATTATTATTCACTATTATAGTGAACAGAAATGGTCACTACTCACTACTATATAGAACACTATCATAGTGAACAGAAATGGTCACTACTCACTACTATATAGAACATTGTTATAGTAAACAGAAATGGTCACTAGTCACTATTATATAGAACACTATTAGAGTGAACAGAAATGGTCACTACTCACTACTATATAGAACACTATTATAGTGAACAGAAATGGTCATTACTCACTACTATATAGAACACTGTTATAGTGAACAGAAATGGTCATTACCCACTACTATATAGAACACTATTAGAGTGAACAGAAATGGTCACTAGTCACAATTATATAGAACACTATTATAGTGAAGAGAAATGGTCATTACCCACTACTATATAGAACACTATTATAGTGAAGAGAAATGGTCACTACTCACTACTATATAGAACACTATTATAGTGAACAGAACTGGTCACTACTTACTACTATATAGAACACTGTTATAGTGAACAGAAATGGTCATTACCCACTACTATATAGAACACTATTAGAGTGAACAGAAATGGTCATAACCCACTACTATATCGAACACTATTATAGTGAACAGAAATGGTCATTACTCACTACTATATAGAACACTGTTATAGTGAACAGAAATGGTCATTACCCACTACTATATAGAACACTATTAGAGTGAACAGAAATGGTCATAACCCACTACTATATAGAACACTATTAGAGTGAACAGAAATGGTCATAACCCACTACTATATAGAACACTATTAGAGTGAACAGAAATGGTCATTACTCACTACTATATAGAACACTATTATAGTGAAGAGAAATGGTCACTAGTCACTACTATATAGAACACTATCTTGGTGAACAGAAATGGTCACTCGTCACCACTATATGGAACACTATTATAGTGAACAGAAATGGTCACTCGTCACCACTATATAGAACACTATTAGAGTGAACAGAAATGGTCACTACTCACTACTATATAAAACACTTTTTTATCACATTATTATTATTATTATTATTATTATTATTATTATTATTATTATTATTAAAGAACGTTATTATGAAGCATTACCAATACAGATTATCGTATCCTGACTTTCCCAGGTCATTACTATTCTTGTTTGCTGTATGTGTATGTGCACAAAAAAGTTTTAAACACTTTATTTCCATAATTACTGGCTATATGCCAAATTTCATTTGGCAAAAAAAAAATTCTCTTAAAAAATCAATCGAATTTCTCATTTGACCAGATGTTTTCAAAATAAACAGGCTTTCTGTTACACTGTAATGCACTGTTCTCCCTGGTAATCAATGCTACAATACAGAACACAGATGCATCAGCTAGACATTAGGTTTAAAGCGCTGCAGGATTCCTTCAACAGTGCAATGGCAGTATCTATTCTAGAACAAAATCAATGCTTGTGTTTTCGCAGTGAAGGTGTAGTGCATTAGGCGGAAACACACACACACACATGCTTCCACTCGCGAGGGGCCGGTTGAAAGTGGCGCCGTCCCCGGCCTTTGCCTTGTCTTGTAGTGCTTACGTTGCTGCCACATCCCAGAAAGGTCAAAATCATTACTCTGGGAGATAAGCTGACCTTTACGCACTGACAGAGCATCTTAATGCAGTGGTGTGGGGCTGTTGTATGTGTGTTTGAATGGGCCGTGTGCACTGATCCGCACTTGTGTAGCAATATTTTGTCACCGTCGCTCAAAGGTGTTTCAGCTTTGGGCTTTTACTTTTATTTTCCAGTTGGTACAGATTTGTATAGCTTTTGGATCATCAAAAATGAGTAATTACAATGTAATTACAGTTTGTTTTGGTTAGTAACTATGGTATTACAGCTTTATACAGTAATAGTTAGAATTTTGTTGTTGTTGTGTGAATACTGCAGATGCTAAAACGCTTGCTTTTAGTTTTTACTGCTTGTTAGCCACATTAGCCCAAAAGTCACCATGTGAAAATAATGGTCAATTAAGTTTTGGAACCTGGAAAACCACAGAAAATACCCCCCACGTGGTACCACCAACATTTGCTTAAAACTAATGCTTAGCAAGCCGTCTAGCATGGAGGCATCCATGTTTTCTCCACACTCAAACTGTTACCTCAACTTTTGCCTTATTTGCCCATCAGAATTCCAAACAGACAAAGCAATTACAAAGATATGGTAGGCATTAAGAGCAGTAAGGCCAACTAGAACAAACGAGAAGAAAAAGAGACAGAGCGACACTGGAGGTGGTTAGTGAGTGGAGGAAGTGACATTAGCTGGCTAATTGCCTCCGAAAAGGCCATGGCGTTGTAGTGATGAGCAGCTCCAGCTGTGGACCGCCTTTCATGACTGTCAGAACTACCGCCTTGGTACCCCGATTGATTTCCATAGCGGGGTTTTTACTCACATGTTCATTATTTTATGCAACAGCCAGGACCACCACTGTGCTTGTTCGGTCCCCTAATCACTATTATATAAAACTATATTATATTATATTCCTACATTACAACATTAGGAGCACTACTTAGAACCCTAATGAACACAAATAGTTATACTGGACAGAAATGGTGCTCTAATCATCATTTCCTACTATAGAACACTATTATAGCCAGTTTGCCCTGCACTATAATATCAGGAGCACTTTAAGAACACTACTATAGTGAACAGGAATGGTTCCTAAACCCTGTTTATACTCTACAAAGTACTATTATAAGGGGCAGAAATGGTCCCCTAAACACTGTTCCCTACACTATAAAATCAGACATACCAGAGAACCTTATCATAGTGAACAGACAAAGTTCTTAATCATTTTCCCCTATTATATAAAATACTATAGAGAAGAGGAATGACCCTTCAATACTCACTACTATATAGAACACTATAGTGAACAGAAATGGTCACTAATCACTACTACAGTATATAGAACACTATTATAGTGAACAGAACTGGTCACTAGTCACTACTATATATAACACAATTTTAGTGAACAGAACTGGTCACTACTATATAGAACACTATTATAGTGAACAGAAATGGTCACTACTCACTACTATATAGAACACTATTATAGTGAACAGAAATAGTCACTACTATATAGAACACTATTATAGTGAACAGAAATGGTCACTCGTCACTACTACATAGAACACTAGTGAACAGAACTGGTTACTAGTTACTACTATATAGAACACTATTATAGTGCACAGAAATGGTCAGTAGTCACTACTATATAGAACACTATTATAGTGAGCAGAAATTGTGCCTAAGCATTGTTCACCACTATATAGAGCACTATTATAGTGAAAAGATATGGTCACTAGTCACTACTATGTAAAACACTATTATAGTGAACAGAAATGTTCACTCATCATTACTATATATAACACTATTATAGTGAACAGAAATGTCCACTACTCACTAATATATAGAACACTATCATAGTGAACAGAAATGTCCACTACTCACTAATATATAGAACACTATCATAGTGAACAGAAATGGCCACTAGTCACTAATATATAGAACACTATCATAGTGAACAGAAATGGCCACTAGTCACTAATATATAGAACACTATCATAGTGAACAGAAATGGCCACTAGTCACTATTATATAGAACACTATTAGAGTGAACAGAAATGGTCACTACTCACTACTATATAGAACACTATTATAGTGAACAGAAATGGTCACTAGTCACTACTATATAGAACACTATTATAGTGAACAGAAATGGTCACTAGTCACTGTTATATAGAACACTATTATAGTGAACAGAAATGGTCACTAGTCACTGTTATATAGAACACTACTATAGTGAACAGAAATGGTCATTACTTACTACTATATCGAACATTATCATAGTGAACAGAAATGTTCACTACTCACTACTATATAGAACACTATTATAGTGAACAGAACTGGTCACTACTCACTACTATATATAACACTATTATAGTAAACAGAACTGGTCACTAGTCACTACTATATAGAACATTATAATGAACAGAAATTGTGCTTAAGCGCTGTTCATCACTATATAGAGCACTACTGTAGTGAACTGACACTAATCATTATTCACTTATATACATATATATACACATATATACATCACTATTACAGAGAACAGAAATTGTCAAACACTATTAGAGAGAACCCAAATTCACTATTCCCTGTTATAAAACACTATTACAGGAAACAAAAATGGTCCCTACATAACCCCTGTTCCCTACAATATAAAGTCAGTCTATTATCTAGAGCACTATTATAGTGAACAGATATAGCCCCCAGTCACCCTTACATGCGTTATCACCTTGTGCACTATGTAATAGTACAGTTAATAGTTGGAATTAAGCGTACATTAAGTAGACCTCGTTCCATCTTATACACTTTACCTATTGCAGTGCAGCAGGGGTGCTCTGGATGTTCCCTGCTGCATGTTTGGATGTCACTGGAAATGGTGTAACTCCATAACGTACGCAGTGAACAGTGAACGCTCTGGTGAACAGGGCGTGATCTTCTTCCTGCTCTGTTTCTATTAGCTGTATTAGTCTTATTGCACTGTATCCTGGAATGATTGCAGGGAGGGTAGGATTGTTAGCCTAATGTTTTGTAGGCTTGTTGCAAACAGTGTCATACCTAGGATTTAATGAGACCTACTTCACCTCTCTCTCTCTCTCCCTCCTCTCACCCCCCCTCTCTCTAGTTCTCTCTCTCTGCTGTGTGAGTTATGACTCCAGAGTTCCTGCAGTGTGTAAAAGTGATTTGTGTCGGTTTGGCGGTTGGGGGATGGCCGGGTGTATTGAGGGTCCTGTGGCTATTTATGTATGTGTGTGTGTGTGTGTGTACAGTTTTCATTTCAGGATCTTGAAGCCTGTCCGGTTTGCCATCTCACACTGGTGTTATGACACAAATTGCTGGATTGGTCCTTGTTATGATGTGATTTTTTTTTTTTGGTCATGTGGCCAAATAGAAGAAAGCAAAAGTGTTTTCAGTTGCTACTGATTACTGTGGCACGTTTGATTTGGTAATGACCACTACAGGTTGAGAACAGGGTGACTCCATTAAGTTTTGTTAAGTGTGTCCTGGTTCTGATTTAACGGTATAACAGATGGGGAAAGATACAGTAGCCAGGCTCTTGAGTCCACACTAGCATGGCAATGAACCATTTGGCTCGACAATAGAAAAGAGGCCAGACTGTCCAGCAACACAGTGAGGCATGCTACTATCACAAAGCTGGAAATTGTAAGATTCGATCAACATATACCATGGTGTGCCCAGTTTTTCACTGAAGCTACATTCATCTGATTAGCAACATGCTAGCAGGTCTACAATGCAAGAGCTTGGGTAGTATGGTAGTGTTCAGTGGTGGATTTTTTATACAAATATGCTAAAATACCTTTAGAACTCCATATAACTGCTAGCAGTTATGCTAATGTTAATTAGCATTATTGTAATATGGTTCTTTTTCCCAACGGTTTGACTTGCAGTTCTGAATCATATTAGTTTTTGCCTCTATATATATTTGCCTCTATATAGTTCTTGTCTCAAAAAAAATAACTTCTAACACACATACTTAATTTATATATATATATTTATATATCTTTTTATATATATATATATATATATATATATATATATATATATATATATATATATGAATGTAACTAAAATGTATCAAGAAATTCTAAAATAAATCTAAGAAAATAGCTAAGTTTTTGCTTTTTCTAGTCAATTTATTTTATTAAATTTTTGGGGTTATTTTGGCCATTTTGTGCTTACCTGTCTTGGCCAAAGTTGAATTTAAATCATGCTTGTTCTTGCCTCCATATTGTTGCTGTCCAAAAAATGAATTTTTAAAAAAAATTTGCTTTCTAAAACTAAATTAAAAAACCTATAAAAAAAACAGATCGGAATTTTTGCAATTTTTTCTGTTTTGGCTAATTTGAGCTCAGCTATCTTGGCCCGCATTATGTATGTATATATATACGAATGTATCCAAAATGTATCAATAAAATCCAAGAAAATAGCTACATTTTTTGCTTTTTCTGGTAATTTTTTTAATTATTTATTTATTTGGGTTTTTGGCCATTTTGTGCTGAGCTGTCTTGGCTAAAGTTGAATCTAAATCATGTTTGTTCTTGCCTCCATATTGTTGCTGTCCAAAAAATGACAAAATCTATAAAGAAAACAGATCCAAATTTTTGCAATTTTTTGTTTTTTGGCTAATTTGAGCTCAGCTATCTTGGCCCACATTACATGACCCAACATTTCCTGATGTTTGCACCAATAGAAATGCCGCCATATTGCTTTAGATAAAACCTCTTTCATTGAAAGTCAATTTTTTGTCCTTTCTTAAGTTACCATTTTGCAAATACTAGCTTTTCTTTGGACAGCGCTGATATCCTGACACGGCCCTGTTTAGCCCAGAGGAGATATGTAGCATAATGACATTCATACAGCGATGCATTTTTTCGAGCATAATTGCTAACATATTTGACTTGCCTTTGAAAGGAACAGCCCCGCTAATGCAAAACGTATCCCTGTCTTTGTTCTGCAGAAACATCCACACTTGCTGCCGAGACGTCCACGTCCACTCGGCCTCCACCGGGAGAAAGCAGCACTGCCCACAAGCTCAGCTCTGGTGAGGAGGCCAACTGTCGCACTTCGTGGCAATCAATCACCTTCCGTTTTATAGCATCGGTCGGGAGATATTTACCTTCTCTGTGAAGCCAAATGACGTGAATGCGCCGAGTATGGATCCAAGCTGTATTAATGCAGCATCTGGAACTTTAGTAACCAATGAGCAACATCTGCTGAATTTCCTAGACATAATGTCTTTCTATGCGTCTTGTTTTAATTAGCCCTCAGAAGTCCAGGCTTATTACTGTTGATCTGACATACATATTACATGCGTAATACATAATGAACGTGAACGTCTTCATTTCAGTGCTGTTGGAATGAAACCATATCTCCAACTCATATCTCCAAAATAATAACTTTACAGTAAAACATAACACATACTTTGCTTTGAATGGAAGTCAATGTAACCAGACGTTCTTTGTCTATGTCTTCAATGGCTTCAGTGTTACCAAATGACCACACAAACATGTCATAGATGGTACTACTTGTCATAAATTAAGCCAATACATGATAATGAGAAAAAATATACATTTTAATTGACAGTTACCTACATATGGACTTTATAACACATGTATAAGCGTTGCATTACATAGTAATAAAGCAATGACTTGAATGTTAATGAATGCAAAGAGTCTAAACTGAAGGTCGCAAGTATATATTCGACTAATGTATACTCTTCCAAACTAGATATCTTCATTATGACTTCATGATGCGTCATAAAAGTGTTATACTTGTAGCAAATGTCAATCAGTTTAAGGTGCCCCATGCAAATGTACTTCATTAAACGTCTTATGTCATTATCATTAATGGCATAATCTGATCTTGAATGCTAATCCATGTGCTATAATGGCTTTACATGGGAAGTCTTCAAATGAAGCGTATATATATATACGAATGTATCCAAAATGTATCAAGAAATTCTAAAAAAAATCTAAGAAAATAGCTTTTTTGCTTTTTCTAGTCAAATTTTTTATTATTTATTTATTTGGGTTTTTGGCTATTTTGTGCTGAGCTGTCTTGGCTAAAGTTGAATCTAAACCATGCTTGTTCTTGCCTCCATATTTTTGCCGTCCAAAAAATGAAAAAATCTATAAAGAAAACAGGTCCGAATTTTTGCAATTTTTTGTTTTTTTGGCTAATTTGAGCTCAGCTATCTTGGCCCACATTATGTGACCCAACATTTCCTGGTATTGGCACCAATAGAAATGCCTCCATATTGCTTTAGATAAAACCTCTTTCATTGAAAGTCAATTTTTTGTCTTCTCTTAAGTTACCATTTTGCAGAAACTAGCTTTTCTTTGGACAGCGCTGATATCCTGACACAGCCCTGTTTAGCCCAGAGGCTTCAAATGAAGCGTAACCCAAATTTCAAAAACGCTTTTATTATGTTGATAAATATCAAAACTATGACTTCAAGGAACTAAATCAGCATTTTTGAGCATGTAGCATTGGTACCATAAAACGCTATGTATTAGCACAAATTAGCATGTTGTAGCACCAAAACTGTAATCAATAAGTTGAACAAATGGTCGTTCGTTAACTCTTTACATTATTAGCAATACTGAACTGGGAATACTGGGAATAACTGCCCATGGTTAACGTCCATAGGCGCTTGAATGTAGATGGTGTGCATGCGTTGTGGGGCGGCTGGGATTGCATAAAGAACGTGTTGGTTCTACATCTAACGAACGTCTTAGCTGAGTTTTTAGCACTAGGCCTTTTGACCCCGCCCCCAATGAACGAGATGATCTATAGCTTAGCCCCCTCTTGAAGTAGATGCTATGGATGCTTTAGCCTTTAATCGATCTGATCCCTGGACCTGAACTGGGTTACGCTTGGAGGAGTCGGTTCTTCTGCTTTGCCCTCACCTCCTTCTAGCCTGAAGGATGAAGCCAAAGGTTAGCAAAGGCTAGATCCGCTGTTAGCATGCAGCGCTACTAGCTAGCTTTGGACTGTTCACCTACGCAGTGCTTATCAGGCAGCTGATAAATATTGAAGCGAGTGTTATCTGAGTGACATGAGGTTGTCCAGATCTTTCCCACCGGCTTTTACATAGAGTATTGATTCCTCTCTCTCTTTCTCTTTCCCTCTCTCTTTCCCTATCTCTCTCGCCCTGCAGGCTCCAGCACCTCTCCTCCATCTCCTGCGGTGCTGTGTGATTTTGAGCAGACTTTGTGTGGTTGGACCGACGACCCAGACGCCGACCTCCGATGGGCTGTACACAGCTCCAGCAGAAGCACAGCCCAGAGCCAAAGTCAAGACCTCTCCATAGGCTCCAACAGTGAGTTCCTCCACTCACGCACACCCAAGTATGCCCACGCACACGCCTACGCAGGAGCAAGCTCATAAATTAGCACGCCCGTGGGCTGGCATTAGCATATTTATACACACATGTACTCGATTGCGTCGTACGAAAACATCTCACGCGCAAAAACACTCGCTAATATAAAATTAATGACTCCAGCTTCTCCTTCCGCTACGCGTACGCTTCTGCCACACTCGGGAGTCACACCGCTGTAACCCGCCCCCAAGAGCCACACTGTGTCACCCGAGAGCCTGGCAGTCGGTTTTTCCCTGTTCAACCAAAATGAGAAGTTTGACTGATCTGAAATCTGCGGCGCTACACCTGGACTCAAACCGCGACGACATGCCCCGCAGTCTGTGCACCACATGTGAGGAATTTGGGAGAGAAAAGTGGGGCGGGGGGGGGCGGCGGATGCTCGGCATACTTTCTCTCTCCTCCCTCTGACAGTCCATCATGTTTCCTTGCTTCCCACCGCATGACGTGTCGCAATCCAGGAGCACACGTGAAGAACAAAGATCCTCCCTGCAGATACGAATGACAGAGCCAACAACAGTGGAGATCAAATATTCAATATTCATCGTTTTTATCCAAGTGTGCTGCATGTAATTTCATCTTTCGGGTTTATTTTTTAATTGGGACATAAATATCCTATTTCACAGGGTTTTTTTTTTTTATATTATGTAATTACACGTTAATAGTCATGCAATAACAATGTAATTACTGGTAAACAGATGACAGTAGTACAGCTGTTGCATTTTCACCACTGCACATCTGTAAATAAAATGTGTGTAATTCAAGGTGGTACTATATCGTCGCTGTCCAAAGAAAAACAAGTATCTCCAAAATGGCAACTTTACAGGAGAGGCCAAAAACCTCATTCAATTTTAATGTAAGTCAATGGAACCAGACGTCTTACCGAGCACTTTTGGGCCATTTCAATTGGTCCATTCATCATGCAAATCTCACAAAGTGTAAACAGGAGCTGCAGTTTTCAAATGATGCATAAAAGTCAAAATGGACATAAATGGAGATACATGTTTTTCATTGGACAGCGACGATATACTGCATTATAGACACACTATATACTGTATATAGAAATATTGTATTCCAGTGTGCACTTTAGATGGCTGGCATTGTGCCAAATTGACTCCTCCACCCCTATATGGAATGCGACACAGTTTCTCATTCGTTTAATAACTTCTATATTTAGAAACAACTGACAATCGTGAATTTTAGCTAAAGCTATATGTTATAGAGTTACAGAAATCGCTAAGGGGAGCTGGTTGCCGCCGGTTGCATTAACTAGACAATGAAGCTTAGCTCATTTGCACCATCTCTCCACAGTCGGTCATGCTTTCGGCCAAACCACTGTAACCAGACGTCCTTTGTCTATGTCTTCAATGTCATAGATGGTACTACTTGTCCTAAATTAAGCCAATACATGATAATGAGGAAAATAATGAATAATTTTAATTGACAGTAACCTACATGTGGACTTTATAACACATGTATAAGCATTGCATTACATAGTAATAAAGCAATGACTTGAATGTTAATGAATGCAAAGAGTCTAAACTGAAGGTCGCAAGTATATAGGACTAATGTATACTGTTCCAAACTAGACATCTTCATTATGATGACTTCATGATGCATCATAACAGTGTTATACATGTAGTAATTGCCAATCAGTTTAAGGTGCCCCATGCAAATGTACTTCATTAAACGTCTTACGTCATTATCATGCTTTCAAACAGTCGGTCATGCTTTCTGCCAAACCACAGAGTTAACTGGTAGAAACAGGTTTTGGGAATGTATTGACAGAGAGAATTTGGGTGACTATTGACTCCTAGTGTGTAAAAACTGGATAACCTTGTAGCTGACTAAGCTATAGAAGCCAGAGTTGGTCGCTCTATACGGTTCAGGTTTTGGATTGAGAAACAAGGAGCCCGGTGTAGCCGCTCCCCTGCCTTGTGGAAGAAAGGGTTAAGGCCCAGGGTCTATAATTGACTTCAAAGCGGGGTATTCCTGTGGAAAAACCGAATTCCTGACTGTGCCTTCCGACCCTTCGACTACCCCGCGGGCCCACGGCTGCATCTCTAAGTAGACTTCCATGTTCTTAAAGCCTCCTTGAAGAAGTAATTCTTCATTTCCCTTTATACATAGCCAGGATCCACAAGCAGCACTTTTGCCATATTAATAAAAGATACCGCTCCTTTAGCCCTGGAATCCCGCCCCCAACCCCTTGTCTCGCTTCCCCCTTTCCACGTTAAGGAGATTGTTATCCCAGCCCTGTTTAAAATTCATCCGTTTAGGTATTTCCAACGTGCTCTCTGAAACATTTACCAAGCCATGGTGGCGAGGCTTTCGGTGGTTAACGAAGGCAGGAGAGCATCTGGCTCGACAAAGTTGGAGGTCACTTGGTCTATGGACCACTTGACCTTGATGTGTCAGGGAGGGGGCCAAGAATTAAACCAGGCACAGATGAAAGAATTCACACCTGTCCTACTACTCTTTCGTCACCGCGAAGGGTGAGAAAGGATTGCGACTTGTGTTGACAAGCCCTCTCCCTCTCTTCTCTTGATCTCTCCTTCTGCTTTATTTTTGCTTTTATGCTGAAGGAGCAGATTAGGACGGTGTCGGCAAATGCACGCAGGAATCGTACAGCTACGAGCTGTCTGCTTAGCAAAGCACGAAACATTAGGGGGGCATTAGGCATAGCAAACAGACACTCAAATCACTTGAGGGGCCCTAGAGCCGAGCCTTGCGGGACACCACTGCTCATGCGAAGCGTTAACACTAATGACAAGATGCTCGGCTTTTCCATGGTGACACGCTTTGACTTTTCCAACAAACCCAGCATGGTGGTTTGTTCGGAAAGCACCGGTAGGAGAGTCATGTGGCGAACATACACGGACTGTCAGCAAAGGCTTGTGGACATACTGTCACAGGCCCGGTTGGCCACATCACCTTCATGCTGGCTTGAATGCACATTGGGCACACGAAGGCTGACATGGAGCAGACCGGTAAAATGTCACCTGCAAGGCAGGGGTCCTCTTCGTTTGGCTCTCAGTGAAGTCACAACCAAGAAATGGGGTTTATTGTCAAGTGGTTATTTGTTCTGTGGGACATTTGGATAATTTGCGATATGGGACATTTCATAACCCTTGTTTAGTGAGTGGAAGGTAGCCCCTTACCATTTTTGATTGGCCCTTCTGGGTCTTGTGGTTGTGATGTATTATCTGGTTCCAGAGATTAGCAATTGGTTTAGGCTCCCTAACTTTCTAGATGGCTTGATACTTTGGTGGTAGAGAGTAACAAGTAACACTTCCACCTCCCAATGCCGTAGACTGGGCTAGCATCTTACCTGGGCAAGCACTCTACACTATGCCAATAAGAGTCCCTGGGCTAGACTCCCAACACAAGCTTAGCCTGCCTGTTTAGGAAATGATCAAATCACAAGTGGCTCTGGATTATAGCGTGTACCAAATACTGTGGTTGGTGTAGCTCAGCGGGTAACACCACTACCCAGGGTGCCACCTCTACATGTGGGAGAATCCCGGTGTGGGTGACTATGCTGTGCTACACCAATAAGAGTCCTTGGGCAAGACTCCTAACGCTACACTGGCCTACCTGCAATTGGGTTAACCTTGTAAGTCGCTCTGGATAAGTCAGCTAAATGCCTAAATGTACTGTAATGTACCAAATGTACCTGGAGGTGACGAACTGTACCTTGACCTAGTGCTGATATGCCTTCTGTCCACAGATTTAGGAAACTACCTGTACATCGAGGCTAGCCCTAAAACACAAGGGAAGAAAGCCAGGCTCTTCAGTCCTGAGGTGGGCCCTGACACCGGCCCTCTGTGCCTGAAGTTCTCCTATCAACTCGAGGATGAGGGAACCCTGCGCATCCTGCTCCGCAATCCGCTCCAAGAAGAAACCCTACTCTGGGCCCTCCATGGCAATCAGGAGCCCATCTGGAAGGAGGGGCGGACTATCATACCTCGATCCCCCAAAGAGTTTCAGGTACGTTAGTCCTGCTAGTGTGGAAGACCAGACTGCTAGCTTCCCTCGCTAGGCCGGCTATATTTATGGTATTTGGATTCCGTGGTAGCCCTGAATATGTCTCTTTCTGGCAGGTGGTCATTGAAGGGGTCTTTGAGAAGGCCACCACGGGCCACATCTGGATCGATAATATCCAAATGAGCTCCAGCACACCATTGGAGGAATGTATCCGTAAGTACTAGAACGCCTTTATTGTTCTTACACCCACTTTCTGCACCTTATCCTGAGCATCTTCCCACCGTATCATCCATCCATGCTCTTTACCATATCTGATGAACCTCATGAGGGGCTTGATGACTGAGTAGAATCTGATTTGCTGTGGGATAACAACGCTGCAATGCCGCATGCTAACGTAAAGTCTTGTCGGCTTGTAATTGGATCCTAAATCTCGTATCTTGCTGGGTTTTTTTGATGGTACGTCTTCATATTTGTCCTTATATGTCCTGGCTATTATGTATCTGCCACATGCCTGAGGTTGCTCGGCATTCCCTTCCCTCTCTATTGACTCCATGTTCCGGTTCTAGCATCTACCACTTCCCTTGTCAGTGTTTCACGCCTCGGATGCTTTGTACTTCCGTCAAGTCGAACAGTCACAGCAGCAATCATCCTGAGCGTCTCAAAATAAAATTAAAACATAAAAGACGAGGGGTGGGGGGGGTAGGGGGGATATGAGTGGCGCATTGCTCGTGATCAAACACAAAATATAGAATGGAATCTAGGCCACAAAGCCCTGCGGGTTCAGATGCTAATCTATATTTCATTATTCTCTCCGCGCCTCTCTTTCTGTATTTGTAAACAGGGTTCTCCGAAACCAAATTTACTCGACGGCCCCAGTGGTCCTGTATTCATCCAGGGCATCGTGGGTTAGGGCCTTTATGAAGTTCAGCCAATAGTTTGGAATCAACTTATGGTAAAATAGTAATGATTTGAGTATGGTTTGTAGAAATTAGCCGTCAACTGATTATTTGATATTCAAAATCATTATCATGTACACATTTGAACTTGCCCCTATAAGAGCCTCAACAAAACATGGCTATTCTAGCAATTCTGGAAATTTCTCCATGTTCTGAAGACTGAACGGAGCTATAGATATTTGGGATTATCACAATATGTTATTGGTATTATGGCAGTAATTGTTAAAACATGCTAGAAACATTCAAAAACTTCTGGAAGCTATGGCGAGCTACCAAGCTATCCTACCTGTTGTTTTAATATGGCTTCCTATTCGCCAGCTACTTGTTCAAAGTTTCTTGTTCCACCTTAAATGGGCTAACGGTGATAAGCTGGTGCTTGAGGCCCTATGATATTAGCATCTGTGCTAATTTTAAGGTGGAATGGCAAAGTTGGAACAAGAAGCTATGGTGATTTAGGCTATCAAGACTATCAAACTACCCTACCTGTTGTTTTAATATGGCTTCCTATTTGCCAGCTACTTGTTCAAAGTTTCTTGTTCCACCTTAAATGGGGTAACGGTGATAAGCTGGTGCTTGAGGCTCTATGATAAAACACCTGCACCATTTTAAGGAGGAATGGCAAAGTTGGAACAAGAAGCTAAGGTGATTTAGGCTATGAAGACTATCAAACTACCCTACTTGTAGTTTTAATATGGCTTCCTTTTCGCCAGCTACTTGTTCAAAGTTTCTTGTTCCACCTTAAATGGGGCAACAGTGATAAGCTAGTGCTTGAGGCTCTATGATATTAGCATCTGCGCTAATTTTAAGGAGGAATGGCAAAGTTGGAACAAGAAGCTATGGTGATTTAGGCTATCAAGACTATCAAGCTATCATACCTGTAACAGCCTACAGTTACATTCTGGTGCTTGAGGCTCTATGATATTAGCATCTGCGCTAATTTTAAGGTGGAATGGCTAAGTTGGAACAAGAAGCTATGGTGATTTAGGCTATCAAGACTATCAAACTATCCTACCTGTTGTTTTAATATGGCTTCCTATTTGCCAGCTACTTGTTCAAAGTTTCCTGTTCCACCTTAAATGGGGCAACAGTGATAAGCTGGTGCTTGAGGCTCTATGATATGAACACCTGCACTAATTTTAAGGTGGAATGGCTAAGTTGGAACAAGAAGCTATGGTGATTTAGGCTATCAAGACTATCAAGCTATCATACCTGTAACAGCCTACAGTTACATTCTGGTGCTTGAGGCTCAATGATATTAGCATCTGCGCTAATTAAAGGAGGAATGGCTAAGTTGGAACAAGAAGCTGTGGTGATTTAAGCTATCAAGACTATCAAACTACCCTACCTGTTGTTTTAATATGGCTTCCTATTTGCCAGCTACTTGTTCAAGTTTCTTGTTCCACCTTAAATGGGGTAACACTGACAAGCTGGTGCTTGAGGCTCTATGATATGAACACCTGAGCTAATTTTAAGGTGGAATGGCTAAATTGGAACAAGAAGCTAAGGTGATTTAGGCTATGATGACTATCAAGCTATCCTATCTGTAACAGCCTACAGTTACATTCTGGTGCCTGAGGCTGTATGATAGTAACCCCTAGACCTTTTTAAGGTGGAACTGCAAAATTTGAACAAGAGCTAGCAAATGAAAAGTTGACCTCGATGTAGTAGTTTGCTGGTATGCTGGTGGGCTATTTGACTAAGCTATCCCACCTGGAGATTTGTGTACAAAGCTAGGGTTAGAATTAGGTTTAGAGGTTAGGGTTAGGGCTTCCCTGCCTTCCGCCATGTTTCCCCTCATCCAGAATACCTCGTAGTACCTTGCACAGCACTTCCTAAGGCAGATAACTCGCGCTACAGAGGCACTGTTGAATAAAACGATCAAAATTAAACAAATACGTCAAGCGATTTCAAACTGGTGGAGCTAAATTAATAATCTTAGCTTGCAGCAGCTGCTTGGCCTCTGTGAGTTCACGTCCAAAAAGTTGGGAACCTCCAGAGCCCATGCGTCGCCGTACTCTCGCTGTGATCCTTCCACTCCTCTCTCCAAAGGCATGCTGGGAGCGCTCTTATCAACAGCTGCAGTTGGAGGCGCACAACCAAGCAGCAGCACACTTGCCAGAAAGAAAGCTCCCTGAGCACCGTTCGAGCCTTCTACTTCATCTCTTTGCACTTGGAGCCATCCAAATCTTTAGTCTTCTCAAAGCCCTGTTCTTTCCCCTCAACGCAACCCAGCGAACTCACAAAGCCATGTCATGCAACTTAATCAATGAGCTTGAAAATCAAAGCACTCACAAAGGCACAATTACTCGGTGTCTTGGAGAAGGAAATGGAGGAAGTGATGCAATTTGGTGTAAACAAATGGTGTAGACAATGCAAACTGCATCCGTCGCTTAGCGCCTTGTAGCCGTTTGAGGTGAAGCGCTTGGTCCAATTAGTCAGAAAACCCTGATAAATATTTACATACAGTTGTGAATTTTGGATGTGCCTTTGATTTCCTCCTCCAAGCTCTCTGATATCGGTTATTCATCCTTTCTAGCCACCTCCTCATCCTGTATTCATGCTAATTGCTGTTCGCGAAATGCCGTCGCTGGAACATGGCAGAGCAAAGAACATGTTCCATGAGCTCTGTGGTGAAATAAATACCTCTCTCTTTCTCTCTCTCTCTTTCTTTTTCTCTCCCGTTCTCTCCCCTTCCCTCTCTCAGAACCTTCCGCTGCCTTCCCTCCAGAAATGACCGGTGAGTTCAACCTGCTCTTAGCTTTCCTAGCTTTTGCTTTACCGGTTGAATGTTTGTGCTTTTTCTGTCTGCACTCCGATCATAGTAAGGCAGATCCAGGATCAGTTGTACCTCATGTAGCACCATGTTTCAGGTCCTTCGTCAAGGTAAGGAAGCCTGATCCTGGGTCTGCTACTTGAAATAACCCTTCCCTTATTAAGGGACCTGAATGTTTTGGTGCTGGTCTAGAGTTGCAAGGCTCTGATGAACTAGTAGCTTGAGTCAGTATGAGTGGATGACCGAGTGAATGGCTTGAAAGCAGCGTCCCTAATTTCTCAACACTGGTTTATGTATGTATGTATAGATATATAAACTGAGTTGACACTTATTTGGGAAAACATGTTATTTTGACCCTTACTGGCCAGTTTATCAGAAACACCTGCCATATGCAGTACTGCTGAAAAGTTGGAAACCCATAACTAGCCTAAAGTCCTACTACACACTTCTAGAACCCAAGAAGAACCCAACCAGTTTGCCCTGTAGTCCTTTTGGGTCGTTTTAGTCTTCGTCTGGGGATTGATTACCAAACATCAAACCCATATCCCCATATAACCCAATCTGAATGAACATGCAAATCTCATGACTTATGGACAGTACTGTAGCTACATACCACAGATGTAGCAGTGTTGGAACCATGGTAAATACAACACCCCACCTAAATATTTGGTAGTAGCAGTAGGGGTTCATATGGTGGTTCATTTCCATTGGCGTTAGGGCATAACAGTAAACCTTCTGATTAAATGGCCAAGTTACTGTATGTTTACCTAATAAACTGACAACTCAGTCTATATTGCATGGAGTTGGTAAACCTTCAGCTAGTCGACCCAGATCCTAACCATTCTCCGGAACCCACAGCTTTCAGAGACTGGTTATATTTTTATCCCAGCAAAAAGGATTAGCGACTCCATGTTTCCTTTTTGAGGAGTCGGCACATTTTCCGTAACCTTTCCGCATCACCCTAGACATCCAAAGCACTGCTTCCAGCCCTAGCACAGCTACTAGCAGGCACCGTCGCTTTAATGAGTGACAGTCATTCTTCGGCACTGAATATAGCATCACAAGATGTCTCCTTGTGCACCGTTCTGCTCGGAAAGATTGCGTCAGAGACACAGTGCTTGCCTTCTGTGTTCCTTTTTTGTTTTTTTTCCCCTGGATCGAGAGCTCTTTTTCAGCAGACGAGGCAGATCTGACAAGGGGAAAAAAACAAGCACGTCTTTGACTGCACCCATATGATGGATATTTGATGTACTAGGACTTATTGAGGCTTTCTCCAACCAGAAATATTCAATTCCGGCAACGGCAATTTGTCGGACTACATAGTCTAGAACTAAGCTGGCCATTAAGCTAGGGAGATCAACCCTTAGCTAGGGCACCCAAAGACGAATTCATCCCTTATTGGCAGAATGGGGGGTTATGGGGGTTAGCGACATCTTACAGAGGACAGTGCTTACCAGTCGTTGACCAACAAGATGTCCTCAAGCCAGTCGAGGGTAAGGGACAGGGACTGAAAGTGGTGGAAAGATATAGAAGCCTATACTGCAGACTTCTTGAGGAGCCCAGTCACCAAGACTGGAGTGTTGGCTTAGTGGAAGGAATTTAAACGACTGCAGTTTTGGTTTGCATCATGCAAGCATCTCAAGCTTGACTGAAAAGAACCCAAATGCATGTGCCTCTGCTTGGCTTTCTGGACCCTTGTTTTGGCCATTAAGCTAGGGGGATGATTCCATGATTTCATGTCCAAGATTCCAAGAGAGATCAACCCTTAGCTAGGGTACCCAAAGACGAATTCATCCCTTATTGGCAGAATGGGGGGTTATGGGGGTTAGCGACATCTTACAGAGGACAGTGCTTACCAGTCATTGACCAACAAGGTGTCCTCAAGCACTCAAGCCAGTCGAGGGTAAGGGACAGGGACTGAAAGTGGTGGAAAGATATAGAAGCCTATACTGCAGACTTCTTGAGGAGCCCAGTCACCAAGACTGGAGTGTTGGCTTAGTGGAAGGAATTTAAACGACTGCAGTTTTGGTTTGCATCATGCAAGCATCTCAAGCTTGACTGAAAAGAACCCAAATGCATGTGCCTCTGCTTGGCTTTCCGGACCCTTGATTTGGCCATTAAGCTAGGGGGATGATTCCATGATTTCATGTCCAAGATTCCAAGAGAGATCAACCCTTAGCTAGGGCACCCAAAGACGAATTCATCCCTTATTGGCAGAATGGGGGGTTATGGGGGTTAGCGACATCTTACAGAGGACAGTGCTTACCAGTCGTTGACCAACAAGGTGTCCTCAAGCACTCAAGCCAGTCGAGGGTAAGGGACAGGGACTGAAAGTGGTGGAAAGATATAGAAGCCTATACTGCAGACTTCTTGAAGAGCCCAGTCACCAAGACTGGAGTGTTGGCTTAGTGGAAGGAATTTAAACGAATGCAGTTTTGGTTTGCATCATGCAAGCATCTCAAGCTTGACTGAAAAGAACCCAAATGCATGTGCCTCTGCTTGGCTTTCCGGACCCTTGTTTTGAATGCAGCCCTAAAATACCCTTGAATGACAAGAGAATTGGAATCCAGATCATCTATCTAAACTGCCCGTTGAGTAGTCCTGGAGAGCTAGTCATTAGTTAGATTAGCCGAGTTATCCTTTACCTGATAGGCGCTACTGAGCGTCCTCCAAGCCCATGCAAATGGTAGAAATCCAATAAAGTCCAATAGTACAACTAAGGGTCATAGACTCATTTGCATTTAGCTAAGAAGAACTGATGTATCAGTGCCTAGATTGTCAGTCATGAAGGTTAAACACATCCATGCTCCTCAGGACTAGGATGATGGGGCACTCTTGGTATAGGATGCGCTTGGCTTCCTAGATCTTTAGCCTTTTTGATATCACTTTACATTACTCTGCTGTATGTTCTGATTCTTTCTTTCACTGTATGGACTGGTTTGAAATGAAGGTTAGAGGCAGCCGGAAAAGCAGGTAAACGGATAAGAGTCCTAGAACCTTTACTTTGTCCTGCTAAACGAAAATGGTCAACCCAGTAACTACAGTGACAGAGCGCTTTCTTCTCTACTGTGTTTGCACATTGAGCCTCAGCAGTAATGTGGGGTGTTATCACATTTTGTATATATCTCTCCACCAGGGGGAGCCCTACCAGGCAGGAGTGAGCCAACAGTAGATACGCTGTCAGTGCCGCCTATTTCCCCCAACTGGTATTACTTCATGGCTGGCGGAGGCGCCATCTTGTTCCTGGTTATTGCCATTGTCATGGCCATTGGCTGCCGCCGCCTGACGGCCAAGAGGAGCCGACCCACCATGGCCTACTACACCCCCCACAATGCTCACTACCCAAACGGTACCGCGCCCAGGTCAGGGGCGGGCCATAAGTTAACTGTTTGGGTGGAGAAGGGCGATGGAAACTCCTACTGGTGAGGGACAGGGACTGAAGGTGATCGAAAGACATAGAAGACTATGTTCCAGACTTCTTGTGAAGCCCAGTCTGGAAGACTGGAGAGCAAGGAAAGACTGTTGGATTAGCAGAAGGAAACTTTTTTTGGACCTTCCTTCTTGCTACCAACTGAGTGGAGCAACGTGGAGCTTCTCAATGTTCTGCTCTGAGTTGACTTTCTTTTGTCTTTTTTACTGTGCTCCATCACTTGCTGGAATGCAGCGAGAAACTGTGGGTCTTCTATCTGTTTGGAGTATACAGCTTGTTTACTGCAGAGTGTCCAGCCAGGACGTGGTGGCAGGTGCCAGCTCTTGCTCGCTGGCTCTCTGGAAGGGTTCCCGCATGGTGACTCTCGCTGTGGCCGTAAGCCCATCCTCGTAACGAATGCCATGGCGAAAAAGCTCCTCAGCCGCAGAACCACCAGGAGCTCAGTGAAGATGACGCGCAACCCAATGACCTTAATCGCCGATCCAGGACTGAACTGACTTTGATGCTTCGCTAATCTTTGGCTGTGCTTCGGAAAGAGAGTCACCTCCTCAACCAGTCCCAAATCAGGATGATGGGAAGGATCAAGAGATCAGGACCGTCTTCAAGCTGTCATTGATCTAAATAGCGCTGTTAAACTCTTTACCACCAGTGTGATTTGACTGACGGGTGAACAAATGGCGGTTGTCGAATTGTGTTTGCACTTTTGCAGCATCAGGGATCCTGACGTTAATTACAGTCTCCCTCTTTGCTGTTTAGCCAAAGCAGGAAATGGACCACTTCAAAAACTGCTGATGACAGAACCTTTTGAGGGGTGGGTGGGGCTAGGTGGGCAGTGTGTTTGAAAAGTATGGAAATCCAACAAGCCCTGTGGACACGCATTATCAGGGTTGATGTAAGAAAGTAGTGCTAAATTAGATTTCCACACAAGTCCGGCCCAAAGCTGAATTTCCAATTGATCCGAATGCGAGTGCGGGAAAAATCGGCCTCCCAAAACAAGACAAACACCAAAGCTTCCATCAAACTAGGACAAAACCGATGGAGGCCCACAATTACGGCCAAAAGAGAAGAGAAAACCTCCCGCATGCTTCTTCTCATGATATCACCAGGGTGCTGCCTTTGTTCCTCCCGTTCTTAACATTGGTTGCCACAGAAATCCCACCCTCCAAAAGCCGCGTAGGCCTGCTTCGCTGCGAGCCAGAAGTGTGTAGGCGTGCGTTATTCCAACCAAACGGCTGTCGGCGTTCGGGCCCTGAAAACAAGCCATATAAACAAAGACAGCTGCTTCCCTTAACCACCTCGTCCTAATGAGGATGGAGAGAGGCGGCGCAGGAGCAAGGTCTGTGGGCTCCCGACAGCTGCTAGCCATTTTCCCATGCCGTAGGGTTTCCAGGTCTTGCCGAGCAGCAAATAGCGTCCGGCATTTCCATATGTTGGGAAATTGACACATTTCAGTAAAATGAATTACCTAGTTACATTTGCATTGGTGTGATTGGACTTTGAGAATGAGGCACAATGAGCAATGACTGTGCGCCCCCTACTATGTATCAAGATATGGCCAGCAATCCTTGGTCAGGCGTTACCATGGTACACTGGTTTAGCCAATACCTAGCTTGTTGTTATTTGGTTTTCCACAGTTTTACGGAATTTACGAAATTTCAACTCCAAGTTCAGCTGGTATTGTTGGAGTCGCCAATACAACTGAAGCCCAACTTCCCAACATTCAAATGAGATTGGCTCTTGACCAATCAACACTCACGCACAGTAGTCATTTTCAGCCATAATGCTGACTGAATTCACTGTTAAGAGAATTTGGCCAAATGTTCACCTCCTCAGTTTCATGAAGGCATCCATAATTTGACTCCCCACTTTCAACCCCAGAAGTTCTAAGCTTCCCAGACTTCCCGCTTTGGATTACAGTCTTGCCTGCTGAGAACTACCTGTTGGGAAGCATCTACCGCACTATTAAGGATCAAAGAACCAGCATTCAAATATAAGCTTTGTTCAGGATTTGGACGCAAACCCATTTTTGCCTGTTACTGTATGTGACTGGAGCTAATCCAGAGTTGGTAGACATGGTTGTGCATTAAGCTGACAGAATGCAGACACAACGGTGTAGCTAATCCACTAAAAGTCAGACAGTTTAGAGCCTAAACCAGAACTAAAGCCTTAATCAACACCTGGGTGGTGTTGCTATAGAAACAAGTTGTCATAACGGTTGGGGTGGGGGCGGTTGGTGAAGAATAGTGGGTGGAGAGAAAGAGAGAGTGAGAGAAAGAGAGACCTTTGGCTCTTTGTGGGCTTTTTAGTGCCATTTCCAGTAGACAGGGAGGCGGTAAGAGATGTTTTGGCACTGGCTTGCAATGTGCTTTTAAATCAAGCGACCAATCTCTCTCTCTCTCGCTCTCTTTCCCTCTCTCTCTCTCTATCCCTCTCTCTCCAGTACGCTTTCCTCTCGCCTCACATTCTTTCCAAGCTCTTAATAATTTTAATTAGTTAATGGACCAGATAGCATTTATTAAAACTGCTGGAAGTGTTCGCTCCACCTCCCCCACCCTCTCCATCTTGTCCATCCCTGGAGACCACATTAATGAGTGAAAGCTTTCTCCAGGGACATGTGGCTACTTACCGCCCAGGGAGGCGTGATGCCAAGCGGGCCATCTTTTCTTCTTTCCCCAGATGCCCTCACCAGACTGAATAGTTCTGAAAGGATCGAACTAGGACTCAGCGGCTTTGAACGCGTAGTCACTGATATCAATGTCGGCTCCAAAGAGCAAAAAAGCATTACCTGATTACTGACATACATTGCAAGTCTCAAATGTTAATTCATTGGCTGATTATACTGACCAACTGTGGTCAAAGATCAGAATCTCTAAATTGTTCAACATAGGGTTCTATGATTAACCTCAAAGTAGCATCAGTAGTGATTGACCGGTGTAAGTTTATTTGGCCTAGTGATTGGTGTTGGTGGACTGTGCTTTGCTGGCCATTATGACTGCCAATAAAGGTGGCTTCTTTGGCCAAACAATATATATATATATCCATTAAGTGGTGCAAAGTGACCCATGTTACTTTATTGGCCAACCTATGTATTAATCAGGTCCTTAAAAGGCTCAGTACCAAACGGGCTATCCCTGTGGCCAGGAATTCCCACACTATGGCTCAATGTTGTACAGGTTAGCACCTGAACTGATTCTGGTATATGTTATCCTGACCCTTAGAAGTCCATGTTGCCCAAGGTGTATCAGAATAGTGTTGGCTGATTGCCAGTTGACAAAGTTGAGTATGTCAGCCCAAGGAATATATTGGTCAAGCTCTAGATCAGATCCCCACAGTAGTTTTTTTGAATGGTAATAAATTACCCATGTTATTCCTTTGTCTGATTACACCAGCCAACCATTCCTCGGCCAAGCCCTTGACCTGATCCCTGCCTTCCTGTTTCTGTGGTACAATTATTTGATTTTATTGGCCAAACAAGTCAAGATCTATGGTAATTCTGTGGTAACAAAGAGCTAGCATATATGGCTACATGATATCGGTCTAGCCTCAAGTCAAATGCCTGATTACATAGGTCAAACGATATATCAGTCAAACCCTAAATCAAACACCTGCTGTCGTTTCTGTGGTGCTAAAATAATTCACATTGGTTCTTTGGACATGGGCGACTCAGGGCTTGTAGAGCAGGCGAAGGAGGTGGGGGCCTTCCTTTGTCTCGGCCATGTAGAACAGATCACTCACAATAGAGCCAGCCGGCCCACACCTTTACACCCGCGATATGCGGGCTTTAGCATTGATTTCTCCGCCTTATTTGGTTTGGGCTCCGCCAGGCTCCGGTTCAAACGCTTTCTGAACAAAGGCAGCAATGTACTGTAAAATCCTGAATCCAACGGTTGACATCTCGGGGCTTTTAATCAGGGTTATGTAGGTGGTTCCGACGGTGATGTGTTCAGACTGTGCTCATGTTAAAGGTGATGTCTTGTTGTTGTTGTTGTTGATGATGTTGATGGTAATGATGATGCTGTTCAGGATGCACCTTCCTTGTATGAATGTACCTAATAACTGTGGCCACGCTATACCTCAATCTTAAACTCTAATGCGCTGTTTAAAAAAAGGCTAATGTGAACAGAATATTTTTTGCTTGACGAACTGGAAATGTGCTTTTAAAGTATCATAATAAAAACGTTATTTTTCTAAATACGTAGTCTGGTAATAGATGATGGGACTGGCAACTGTGGTGTTTGTATGTGAGAGTGAGTGAATGTTAGGACTACATATTATCACTATGAGCCATGGGTCATTACCTTAATGATAATTAGGTTTCTTTTTTAAATTTTTTTATTTTTACACATGTGGCTATTCTGTATTTCACCGAGTCGTTTCTGCATCCACAGTTGGATCCAAAAAACCAGACCCTAGAGGTGGTCGACTCATTATCAGCAGGGACCAGTTAGAAACAGGTGAGTTACTGCTACATCTTGTGCAGTGCATTGAGTTTACTTCCAACCCATCGTTCCCTTGCGAGCACTGTCCGACATAGTCAACCAAATGGGTTAGAAGCCTTTTCAAAGTCTGTTACAGCAACATGCACTGCTAGAGGTGGTTTAGATGGTCAGTCTTCTGCTTGATGTTGATGCTGAGGCTGGTCAAAAGAATGGACACAGACTTGCCATGGCGCCCGAAGCCAATGTGACATACAGTGGGGTGCGAAGGTTTGGGCAGCGTTGTTAATTTTCCTGATTTACCTTTATAAAGCATTGATTGTTTGGATAAAAAAAAAATTGCGTTAAATATATCATATAGGGGACAAACACAGTGATATTTGAGAAGTGAAATGAAGTTACACTAACCCTTTAGAACTAATTATTGGAACTCAGATTTGGTTTGGTAGGTTCAGTGACCCTTGACCTCCATACACAGGTGACTCCAATTATGAGAAAGGGTATTTAAGGGGGGCAATTGTAAGTTTTTCTCCTCTTTGCATCTTCTCTGAAGCGTCGCAGCATGGGATTCTCAAAACAACTTTCAAATGACCTGAAAACAAAGATTGTTCACCATCATGGTTTAGGGGAAGGATACTGAAGACAACGACCCTAAACACTGCTCAAAATCTACTAATGCATTCATGCAGAGGAACAAGTACAACGTTCTGGAATGGCCAGCTTAGTCCCCAGACCTGAATATTATTGAAAATCTGTGGTGTCACTTAAAGAGAGCTGTCCATGCTCGGCTGTCCATGCTGTTATTTCTGCGAAAGGAGGATCTACTAAAGGTTTTTTTTGGTGCCCAAATTTATGCACCTGTCTACTTTTATTTACCCAATTATTGCACACTTTCTGTAAATCATATAAACTTCATTTCACTTCTCAAATATCACTGTGTTTGTCCCCTATATGACATATATTACCAGAATTTTTTTATCCAAACAATTAATGCTTTATAAAGGTAAATCAGGAAAATTAACAACGCTGCCCAAACTTTCGCACCCCACTGTATTTGCAGATGAAATGGTTTGGCATGGAAGTTCCATGTAAGGGCGTATACCAGTATACCAAAAAACAAATACCAGAGTCTGTTTTCTTTGCTCCTTGTTTCTTCTGTGCTGGAAATGATCAGCTTCCCACAGCGCAATGCCACCCCAGCTCTAAGATGGTAAGGGGTACGAGTAACGCCAGCAATGCAGATGGTCTGGTGACTATCCGTTGGCTACCCTAGGAATGAACCAGCCGTAATCCATGATTGTATGGCTATGACACAAAGAACATGGGCACCTCAGAGAAGACAATAGGTTAGGAAGCTGGTAATATCAGGGTCTATACTTCAGGATTTCTGGGTATATATACAGATATACAGACAGAGCAGATATAGAGTGTTTCATAGATCAGATACTGAACGTCGTTATCTCTGGTTTGCCCAACACTACCATAAAAAGTCACATAAAGTTGGTAAAGGGAAAAGGTCAAGTTGGTTACTCTTCCTTTAACTCATTTGCAGTGCTCTAGATTTCTCAGGCTTTCCAGACTTACGTCCTGGGAAGGCCACCTAGGGTCAGAAACATATTGGTGAGATCCTGGGGTCAGGTTCTATGAAAACAAACACTGCAGTCCAGCAAAGCTTATTGGAAATGGCACTTTATTGACTTTATTGACCTGTGGAGTTTGGCTTTGCCACAGATTGAGTGCATGTGTTGCCAAGGATTCCCTTCTCCCTCGATTAGCCAACACTGACTTGACTTTGATCACATAACTGTCAATCCCAGTTGCCTCAGAACTGGCAACTCCTGCTGTATTACTGTAGCACCCTAAACTTAACCCTAACCCATAATGTCCATTCTTTAGTTTCTGGCTTCTGAATTTGAAGTACCTTTTGCCCTGTACACTGTGTTTCATGGTGGACAGACCAAAAGAAGTGACCTCCTAGAAAAGTCTGGTTACATTGACTTTCATTATAGTTAACCCTTTGAACACCGGAGAGGCATATATGCCCGAAAGGCCACTATAGCGTTCTACCTATCTACCGTCAATACCCGATGGGCCGCAATACCGGCCATTGCTATAATACTGGTCACACTGGCCATGGTGCTCATAGCGCGTTCAAAAAGAACTGCTACAAGCCACACAGCGAACCTGGTAAGCAGTCAGACTTCCTGGATGCTTGTTGACGAGCTGTGTCATGACTCGATTGGGACACACCGTCGAGCGCTGGTGCCCATGTCACGTCGCAGACCAGGAGGAGATGAAGCCTGGCTGCAGAATGAACCCAACGTCTGTGCATTGCCTCTGGTAATGGTTCAGTTCTGGCGTTAGGTCAATAGGGCTAAAATGAAACTGCGGCGCTGAAGGGTTAAAGACGCCTGTAAAAATTGGATTTTGGAAATATTGTTGGTCTCGTTCAGACAGTGGCCGTATAGCCATGTGAAAATGATGGGAACAGTGCGGTCGGCTAAGCTTTTAATGCTGACCACTACCAAAGCAACACAAAGCCATTACCGGGCGTACCCTGTGTGTAAGCATTCATTGTCCTCACCCCCATGTAGGCCTTCACTAGGACGCAGATGTCTCTCTTATCAGCCCCACGCTCCTTCTCCATCCTCCTATCACACAGTTGGCATCCGTCTTCTTCATAAAGATGTCTTTGTTTCGCCTTTTAAAAAACCCATAAAGACAGGGACAAGTTAATTACCGGCCCAGAATCTCTTCATCTATATATATATTGTCAGTCCCCTCCCTCTCTCCCCCCCTCTCGCCTCTTCCCTTTCTCCCCCCTCTATCGACATTTCCCATCTCCCCTTCCCGCTCTTGTGTTTTTTCTTCACCCTAATGAAACGTAATTAAGTCTGTCCCTGGTCCTCACACCCTCCCCCCCCCCGACGTCAATCACCTGAGACTCATTTGTTGTCGCTAAGTGGGTAGACAAGAGCGTGCCTTAGAACGACAACAGATAATCAGTGGAGCAAGCTTTGCGAAGCTGTCAAAAGCATGAGAACATGCACACTCTATGGCTTTAAGTGTCTGGACACCAGAGCGTTACACTATACAAGCCTCGTCCACCAATCCTTACAGTTAGCAAATGAAGCCTCTGTGACTGGGATTGGATTTGGAATGGACTGGAATGGAGTTGGGCCGTTGGGCCAGTTGGGCCTTCCCTGACACAATTCCGAGGAGAATTCCCTGTAGACTGGGATTTTCCCACTGCTGGTAGACCCGTATGACCGTACGTTGCTTCCACACACCTGCCGATTCAGCTATTTCCTTCTCACTATGGTCTTTGGCCACGCCCACATGCAGTCTCTCCTTTTAGCCAATCATTAACATCTGCTCTGGAGCGTTTACCACACATGGAACGAGACATTCCCTGCACTGTAGCACCTCCTCCCAATCTATGAATCCCGTCACTCACACCCTCATCCTCATACAGCGCCATCTGCAGGCACCTGAGGTCACTACCACCTAATTTGTTGTCTAGTGAGCTCACTATGAATCCTTGTAGGTACTGTTCCCCTGGCATCTGCCAAACCCAAACCCAGGTTGCCAGATAGTGAAGTCTGATTCATCACTCCAGAGATGCTCGGCCATGGAAACCCATTTCATGAACCCCCCAGTGGACAGCTCTTGTGCTGATCTTGCTTCCATGTCAGGCTAACTGACTTTTTGCCAAGGTGGCGTTCGATCACAGTGACATCATCAAAGTCATTGAACTCTTCAGTACTATTGGCATATCTGTGAATGCTACCCTACACAGCATCCTCCTAACAGAGTCTTTGTTCTTCTTTGGTTTCAGGGGTACAGTTCCCAGAATGGAGCACAGTGGAGCCCTCCTTGGAGACTCCAGTGACACGGGGACCTGACAAGGAGAGCTCCTGGCTCTACACATTGGACCCTATTCTGTTGACCATCATTGTGATGAGCTCGCTGGGCGTCCTCCTGGGGGCTGTGTGTGCCGGCCTGTTATTGTACTGCACCTGCTCGTATGGAGGCCTGACCTCGCGTTCCTCCACCACCCTGGAGAACTACAACTTTGAGCTCTACGATGGCATCAAGCACAAAGTCAAGCTCAATCAACAGCGCTGCTGTTCGGAAGCTTGAAGGCCACCAGTTGACGTTTGGCGGACATGCCGAACTTGACTCTGGAATGGCCACGTTTGACTTTTTGAAGAGAGACGAGCTTCATCTCTTGGTATGCATGTCCCTTTTGGCTTTGGAACACCTGGCTGCTCGACGGTGCAACTGCTGGAGCCAGTAATCTGGCGTTTCTTGCTCAGATAGCACTGGATACAGTTTTCTGGTTGGACTGCAGCAAAGATGGAACGTCACAGGCTGCTAAGATGGATCTCCAGTGAAACTCTTCCCAGCTTTGCCTCAAAACCAGATATCGATACATATCAACGTTCTGAGTATTTCCAAAAAAGGAATGTATATCTACATACAGATTAGAATTTTTTAAATGGGAGCTATGGTAGATGTGAGTGGCTGGACTTTCAAATGCTCTCATCTTCCAAAAAGTGCAGAATTTACGGCATGTGGCTGATGATGTGGTCACTCTTTGGTGAGGCGCTGACATGTGATGCCTTAATGCTGGTCAGTGCTTTGCTTCTTTTGGGGCTATCAATGGCCTTGATTAACGTTTCATCTCATTCATACTAGATCTTCACAGCCCCCTTCGTTTGTTTATTTTCGTGATATTGTTTCGTGATTTGCCTTGCGTTCAAACTACGGAATAGGATGGCAAGACCAAAAATCCTGTTCAGATTTAGATAAGCCAGGAAGAGTTGGAAATTCGTAGTTTGAGGCTTTGTGATTATGGTTGTGTGTGTTAGGAGGATTGGGGACCACTTAGTTCTTGTGTAAAAGCAACAGGGAATTTGTCAGTGCAACCTATGGATTGCTGTAGATGGGATGGAATGAACTAGAAGCCCTCGTTAGTTGACACAAATGATGATGACACCCATCGCTGACCAGAGATGGGCAAAAATCCCACAAAAACTGCTCAGTATTTTAAATGAATAATGGCCCTAACATAGAGCCCTGAGGAACACCACAAGGTCAAGACTCTATCATCTGCTTCTTCTTTCTCCCGTCTCACCCCATTTTTTCTCTTTTAAGCCTGTTTTTTTTTTTGTGAAGAGCAAGGCAGAAAGTTAACAGGAGACAGGTCCGGTGATAAATCAGATTGGATCTCATGTCATCCTTCTTTCGGCTTCCAAAAGCTGGTTGAAATGGAATAAAAAGTGGAAATCAGACATAGTACATTTTTTCACATTCCCCCTCAGATGGATCTCATCTTCTGACAAGCATGGCAACACATATATACGCATATGCTCACACATTCACACCACTGACATGGAAATACATCACCTCTGCAAAGACAAGACACGGGAGAACACCAGGTGGGATTATGGGGGCACTCACCAAGAGGAATTACAGAATCCGCCATTCTTGAGGCACCGATAGGCAAGTGTTAGTGTGATGGCTTGTACTGCTCGGAGGGAAATGGACCACTTGTGTGCTTCCCTGCACAAATACACTCCTCTAAAAGACTGCCACTGGACTGGGGGACTTTTCCAAGTGCCTTGGAGCAGTTCTGCTCCAGCCTCTGCTCTGGCGCTATGAAAAAAAAACTGTTCTGGAGCTTTCTTCTGTCTGAAAACACTCGACAAAACAAAAAGACTCAAGTATCACAGCACTGGTTGGACTTCCAGTGAATCTCTGGAGGCATTTGTACATACGAAAATGTGCTTTTTATGATGATGATGATGATTATTGTTATGATTATTTAATAAAGGATTGATAAATATCAGGAATAAGCCTGGTTTTGCGTCCTACAGTAATATAATTAAACCATGTGATTAGATTTGTCTGCCACAGGCAAGGTTCTCATGGCTTTTACCTTTGATATAGCTCACCAGACGAAAAATGAGTCACCTGTGAGTAAAACATACCTCTATGCGCAACAGGTGCGATTAGCATTGGCATCGACTCGACAAGTTTCTGGATATGGGTAAAATTTGGTGGATGCTTTGGTGGGAGGGGGCTTATGCCTAGGCTCATTGGTCGGAAGGCAGGAAACACCCTGGACCGGCCAGCAGCCCATCACAGGGCAGACACCTAGACATAGACAATCATAGGAGGTAGGGGTGATTAGACACTAGGGGTAATTTGGCATCTCTAATGTACCTGACTGTACATGACTTTGGGCTGTGGGAGGAAACCATTACAGACAAGGGAAGAACATGCAAACTCTACACAGAAAGTACCCCCCAGCTGGGAATCAAAAACAGGGGCCACTGGGTAAGAGGCCCCTGGAATCAAACAATAAATGGTTGAGGTATCAAGTGTTTCTAAAGGCACCATATTGTAAAAGTCTCTGATGGTACTTTCCCCGGATCAGGCCATCACTGGAAGCCATTGCTGTGGCAGGGATTTTACGGGTGGTCAGTTAGAACTCAGAAACCCAATGGCTACCACAGGCGCACCTTTAAAACCATACATGGCAACATTTACTGTTAGCTACCAAGCTAATGACACACTGCTTCTATAGTTGCTGAGTTCTGAACTCTCGCTTGAGCATTACTGATGTCCTGTGGTAAAACTGTAGGTAGGGTTTTCTTTTCAGGGTTAAAAGGGCAGGAGTTTATGGGGTTGTTAAACAGGCGGCCTGATAGGCTTCGACACTGCCGAATGTTTTGTTTTGCTTGTCCGCACACACACCTTTCCGTTTAGCCATTCGTAACATCCACACTTGGCGCTAGTATGTTTTTATAGCAGTGTTGCCTCAAGTGTGGAATTAGTTTCAACCGGCTACAAAGAGAAGAACTGGCAGATACCTATAAAAACAAATCCATAAAAGATCAATACACACTGTTTAACCGCACACACACATACCCGGTCTTGCTCCCACACACAACTATGTCGGCTGTAGACTCTCTCATCTCCCCATGGGCTCCCATTAGCCAGGACCTTCAGTCGCCTTCATTTAGAAGCTCACAACATCAAAGCTTTGAAGTGCCTTACTGTTCCACCCCCCAAAGTCTCCTTCATCCCTCCATCTCACCCAGCCACCTAGCCTCCCTCTGTTAACTGTTTCTCTACAGTCCTTCCTCCCCCACTAACCCGAAATGCCACTTTCTTCAACCACCAAAGCCGTTTCCTGAGGAGGACAGAGGTTCGCTGAATGCTAATAAGATCAATAGTGCCTATACCTTACACCAACAGATGTAATGCACGGCCTTGAGTGAGATCTGAGGACATTCCCAAAGGACACCGCAGCACTAATCAGGCACACAAAGGAAATGCTGAGCTTGGGGGTTTATCAAGTACTGAATGTGTATTTCATTGACTTTAATGTAGGCCGGAGTCTGTAAGGCTGCATGGCACCTGGGGAAGCTCTTCCTGATAACCAACATAAACCTAAATATGCATAAACGTGTGCACTTATTTCTATACAGGTCGCTAACTTTGCTAATGATTTGCTAAGAGTGACATAATAACAAGAAGACTTAGCTCAACAAAAGCTAGAGCTTTATGTAGCCCCAATGCTACAAATGTGTACAGTACAGTACAAAGTCAGTGGTTATAACATATAACAATGTTTCAACAGCAAACGGCTAAGTAGCCTTCATAACAGGTGATGCCTTTATTAGTACTTATCTAGGTCAATATGAGCTGTCAAAGTTGGGTAACACTTCACTGTGGGGCACTGTTCATAAGGCTGCATATAGCCTACATAAGCTTGTCATGTCAACTGACATAACCCTGCAAAAACATTTATAAAGGTTTACATCATCTGTCATAAATGCTACTTTAGCTAACTTTGACCCAAACGTGACAGATGGTGCCAGTTGGAATATGTGTTTATAAGCATTTATGCAGGGTTGCCTTATGAACAGTACCCTAAAATAAAGTTTCAGCATAAAGTGCTACTAATATTTTCAAATTTGCTGTTTTTAAACAATAGTATAGAGAATTAAACATATGAATTCCATTTTTTTTTACTTTTCAAACCAAAGAAGGCACTTTGATGAACATGAACATGAGTATTGAAGCTAAACCTGCCAAAAGCATTAGGGTCATTTAACCGAAGCAGTGGCAAACCGGTAGAAATGTTAATATGCCGTTTCAGTGTGAAATGTTGGCCGTCATTTTGAATAGCATTAGTAACACCACTGACTGTAACACCACTGACTTTAACACCACTGACAAAACTACTAATATCTGCTGAATTTATCCAATAAATATTAGGGTCATTCCACTATTGTGGTGGCAAATAAGGTATGAAATGTGAGTTTAAAACTTAATCTGTTATTTTGAACAACAACAGTAAAGTTTAACACTGACTGTAATGCCACTGATATAAGCTTTAATATACAACTAATCTATCCAAAATATTGGGGTTATTGTACCATTACAGTAGCAAGGAGGCTACAATATGTCAATATAAACCTTAAGTCTCTTATCATCAATAACATCACTTAAGTAACACCACTGACTGTAACACCATTGACTGTAACACCACTGACTGTAACACCACCGACTGTAACACCACCGACTGTAACACCACTGACTGTAACACCACTGACTGTAACACCACCGACTGTAACACCACTGACTTTAACACCACCGACTGTAACACCACCGACTGTAACACCACCGACTGTAACACCACTGACTTTAACACCACCGACTGTAACACCACTGACTGTAACACCATGGACTGTAACACCACGGGCTGTAACACCACGGACTGTAAAACCACTGACTTTACCCCACCGACTGTAACACCACTGACTTTAACACCACCGACTGTAACACCACTGACTGTAACACCATTGACTGTAACACCACCGACTGTAACACCACTGACAGTAACGCCACTGACAAAACAACCAATATCTGCTGGATCTACCCAACATATTAGGGTCATTCTACCATTGTGGTAGCAAACATTACAATATGTCAGTATAATATTTTGTCGATTATTTTCAGGAACATCAATGAAGTTGTAACACTGACTGTAACATAACTGATAATATAACTATAATCTGCTACATATACCCACAATGTTAGGGTTATTATACCATTACAGTAGCAAGGAGGCTACAATATGTCAATATAAATCTTAAGTCTCTTATCATTAATAACATCAGTTAAGTAACACCACAGACTGTAACACCATTGACTGTAACACCACCGACTGTAACACCACTGACAGTAATGCCACTGACAAAACAACCAATATCTGCTGAATCTACCCAACAAATTAGGGTCATTCTACCATTGTGGTAGCAAACATTACAATATGTCAGTATAATATTTTTTTACTATAGTTGAGTAACATCAATGAAGTTGTAACACTGACTGTAACATAACTGATAATGTAACTATTATTTGCTACATCTACCTAAAATATTAGGGTCATTCTACCATTGCAGTGAGAATAAGGGTATAATATCTTAGTCTGAAATTTAACTTGTTACCTCGACTAACCTCAGTGTCAGTATGTACAAAGTTGACAGTTCATTTAATCATAAAACCTTATAACATTTTTATTATGTTGAATAGCATCACTAAACCTGTAATACCATTGACTATAGCTAAATTCTGAGCTTGTATAACCCACTCCCACAGTAAAGTCACATATTTTATGTAGAAAATTACAAATGTTGCAATGGCGTTATTTATTATATTTAAATTTCAGCTCATGCCGGGTCAGCTCATATGATATTTCACCAAGAAATAGCATGAAACAACTTATTCTCAGGAAAATATCTATCAAAATCTAGATTCCCCGAGTTATTATATGATCTTCTTTAGCAATGCGTATGGTAATAACCTTATTGGCATATGTATTGATTGAAAGTGCAGTTGGTGACAGTTAATTTATAGCTAGAATCTAGCAAAGAAATCAGATTCTAAACTTTCAGTCCATATGACAATTGCATTTCCAGATAGAAAAGGAGACATTATCAGAACCTATATCTGATGAAGATCTGTTACTTTTGTTCATAATTTAATTAATTAATAACATGCATTTCTTTTAGAATAGTTTTGCCTTGTTTTTCTGTTTTATATTATTTAAAATATTTATATTATTTATTATTTATATATATATATATATATATTTTTATATGTATATTTTTTCTGTTTTCTATTTGATCTGTACTTAAACCAAAAGAAGAAAGAATAAATATCAAATATAAATGTTACTTGCTGATAATTGTGTAATTAGGTATGCAAGTATGTCATTACAATATGGCAAAAATACAGTACAGACAGCAACTTCTAAAAAATGGGGCCCATTTTTGGGCATGAAATCCTGACCATTTTCACAGGGCTGTAGATAAGGAATTAAAAAAGGTCTGACCGCAGCCTCAGCCCTGAGGAGCAGGGCTGGTTGCCTTGATGGACGTGTGAACCGAAGAGGACCAGGAAATTGCTCGGAGGAGCCGGCCCGTCGGGCTCTGTTTTTCCATCCAAATGATTTTAAACTTTTTTTGTTTCGTGAATGCTGTTTTCCCTCGCTGTCAGATTGAAATCTAATTCTCCACCGGGGCCCACCCTGCCCGAAGATCAGAGAGCTCGCTCTCTCTCTTGGTAAGCAGGGCTCACCATCAAAGCCTGGCCATGCTTACTGAAAGCCGATAGGGCGGCTAACGTTTGGAGGAGGGCCGGACCAGGAAATGCAGAAAACACACACTAATTCATCTTCAGGACGGAGTAATGGAGAGGAGATGGCAACCGGCCGGGGGTTGCAAAAGTTGTACAAACCCGGGTCTCCTGTGCCTTGTGTGGGTTTGCTGAGTATAGCGCTTGATCTCCTGTTAAAGCCTGTTTGGCTATGACTTAAGTGTTTCCTTATGGACGTGGGGGGCTATTGGGCTTGGATGTAGTCGGCTTGACGTCATTGCTACTCTACTATATATACAGTTATAGGAAGCTTGTTCTAATCCCAACTTGTTTTGCCAGTGATAGCTGTATTCAAGATAAGATACCATTCTGTGCCAATTGTGATTGGCATTTAACCCATCCGTGAAGCAAAACACCCACATACACACTCACTAGTGAACACACACACTAGGGGGCAGTAAGCACACTTACCCAGAGCGGTGGGCAGCCCTATCCCTGGTGCCCGGGGAGCAGTTGGGGGTTAGGTGCCTTGCTCAAGGGCACCTCAGTCGTTACTGTCAGTTCAGGGAATCGAACCGGCGACCCTCCGGTCACAAGGCTGGTTCCCTAACCTCCAGCCCACGACTGCCCCCACGACTTCCAGTATCATCATGAGAACATGGTCGCCTCTTTGTTGGGCAACTTGAGCCCACTTTATATTAAGTACTGTTAATAACTGTGTAATTACATAACAGAAGTTCATATAGCATAGTAATTACTGGTGATGTTGCCAGTGTTAATAACAGTACTATAGCTAACATGAATACATGTGTAGCAGCTTCAGTTTTTACTCATCAAGTGTGTCCTGATTGTTGTAACAGTGCATTTTATTTTATGTAACTACATATTTATAACAGTTTGAATAACTGTAATAGATTTGTAATAATTTGAATAATAGTAGTACATAGTTATTAATAAGTTTGTAACAGGAGTTGCTATTAATATACATTTTGGGCTAATTCACTGTAATGCATCTATAACAGTGAATCACCAGTAGCTACATTGTTGTTGCATGTGTTGTTAACATGTAGGGACTGTGTAATTAAAGACACAATATAAAATGGGATTGTCTTAAGCTTTCTAAGAGTGTCTAAAAGGATGCCTGTTTAATTTGAAATTAGCCTGAAAAGTCATGTGGCACAACCAGCTAATCAAATGGAGCAACCTAAATGCTTTGATAGTTAGTTAAATACATATAGGTAATATAGTTATACAGTAAATGCAAGTATATATGCAGATACAAAAAATTCAATACAGTATTTTAAATTGTCATTAAATTTATTCAAAATTTGAAAAGCTGAAAAAAGCTTGTATATTATTTTTCTTACCTACAATAGAAAAGTGCCCACACCATTCTTGTCCCAAACCATTCCAGTCCCAGTCAGCACAGTGCAGCCATGCCACAGTGCACATTTTCTGAGGCGCAGGTACCGTAGCTACTGTATATGAACAAGACGATGTGGTAAGACTGCCTATGGGCACGCAGAGTTAAAATTACTTCTGAAGGTCTGAAGCCTCTGGGGAAGATTCCCTGAAATACAGGTCTGCGGGAATCAGCAAAATAGGCCCCGACATACACCCCTGGTGAACACCCCACAGCATGAAGCTCTGAGCACACAAAACACACTGCAGGAACTGCACTTGTCTTCTACACAGTATCCAGAATTTCTCAACATAGCTTACTCAATAGTTCATGCAGACAGACATTTCCATTAACACTAACATTACACTGCTCAGCAAAGGTTTGCAGTTGGCTTGTTATTGCATCGGAAAATGAAACTTAGTGTTATTTGTTTGAATAGATTAAGTGTACTTCAATTACAGATGAATTTTAGTGACCCATCTGCCATGCACTGGTAGAACAATAGCAGTTTTACAGTCAGTGGTGTCAAAGTCACTGGCGTTACATCTTTACTGGTGATATTCAGTAGAACAGACTAAGTTTTGTATCTTAGTTACCCCATTCATACCCCATCTGCCATGCACTGGTAGAATGATGCTAATATTTTCAGTAGATTTAGCAGATTTTAACCATTTTTTTAGTGGTGTTACAATCAGTGGTGTTACAGTCAGTGGTGTTACAGTCAGTGGTGTTACAATCCATGGTGCTGCATCTTTACTGTTGATATTCAGTAGAACAGACTAAGTTTTGTATCTTAGTTACCCCATTCATACCTCATTTGCCATGCACTGGTAGAATGGCCCTATAATGTTTGTAGTAATTTAGTCAGCGGTGTTACAGTCAGCGGTGTTACATCTGTACTATTGTTTTACTAGTGTAATTCAATATACCAAACTACATTTCACACATTAACTACCTATCAACACTCTATTTTCCACTACACTGGTAAAATGATGCTAACATGCTAGCAGTTTTATAGTCAGTGGCGTTAAAGTCATTGGCGTTACATCTTTAAGGTTGATATTCAGTAGAACAGACTAAGTTTTATATCTTCGTTACCCCATTCATACCCCATTTGCCATGCACTGGCCCTAAAATATTTTTTGGCGTTCGTAGTAATTTAGTCAGTGGTGTTACAGTCAGCGGTGTTACATCTTTACTGGTGTCCTTCAGTAGGTTTCAGTAGATGTATTTTACTTCAGTTAGGGATTGCCATGCATACCCTATTTGCCATGCACTGGTAGAATGACCCAAAACACAAACAGATTTGCAGATTTCTTAGTAACTTTGTCAGTGGTGTTACAGTCAGTGGTGTTACGTCTTTACTATTGTTTTACTAGTGTAATTCAATATAACAAACTACATTTCACCCATAAACTACCTATCAACACCCTATTTGCCACTACACTGGTAAGATTATGCTAATATTTTGGCTAGATTTGACATGTTTTACCGTCCTGCACCCCTTCATTTTTTGCATAACCTCAGAAATCTTCAGGATTTTTAATTAAAGGTCCAAAGTAACAATGTAACAGGAGTAATTTTAAAGAAGAAACAGAATGAACGGTATGGACAACAATCAAGGCACCTCAAGAATATTTTGTTGGACACCTTTGGCAGTGATGACAACCTCCACACGTTTCTTGCTCTTCTCAGCTGGTATATTCTCCCTCTCTTCCTTTGCAGTTTGTTCAAGCTCTTGAATGTTTGCAGAGTTCTTGTCCCCAATATCAGATTTCAGCTCACCCCAAAGATTTTCAATGGGACTGAGGTCAGGACTCATTGCTGGACATTTTACGACAGTCAGTTTTTTCCTTTTCAATCAATCCTGTGTGCTTTGGATGTGTGCTTTGGGTCTTTGTCTTGCTGGAGGACCCATGATCTTTTCCTCAAACCAAATTTTCTTAAACTGTTTAGATTTCGCTCTAAAATCTCTTGGTAGTTCTCTGATTTCATGGTTCCTGTGATATGGTCAAGGCCTCCAGTACAGCAGCCCCACGGCATTATGGATCCTTCACCAACTGTTGGTAGGGTGTTCTTTTCCTTACTTCATTGCACCGTCTGTAAACAAACTGTTGCTGTGCATTGCTAAAAAGCTCTATTTTTGTTTAATCTGTCCACAGGACATTTTCCCAGAAGGCTTGTGGTCTAGGTCCTCTTTGGCAAAGATCAGTTGTTCCTTTTTATGTCTTCAGAAATGGCTTCTTCCTTGGCCTTCGCCCATAAACCCCTGCTTGGGTTATTGTGCGGCTTATGGTACTTGCTGAAACCATGACCCCAGACTGTTCCAGGTTGCCATTCAGGTCTTTGGATGTTTGACACAGTGTTTTTTACACTATTCGCACCAACCTTCGAAGACTTCTCTTGGCAATTTCCCTCTTCCCTCTACGTCCAGGGACGTTTCTGAAGATTCCATGCTTGGCAAACTTCCTAATAACATTTCGCACTGTTGAAACTGGGATGCCAAGGTCTTTGGAGATGGCCTTATACCCTTGGGAGGTCTTGTGTTTGCTAATGATAGCATTTCTGATGTCCTCAGACAGCTTGTTTGTCTTTACCATTGTGGAAAAAGGAGCAGGGCGTAACATGTGGCTTTTTAAAACACTGAAGTGATCTTTCATTGGCTAATTCATATCACATGGGCACAGACAATTTATCACAGGTGATTCTTGTTTGTGATTTGCGGCGTCTTCCTTGGCCTTCGCCCATAAACCCCTGCCTGGGTGATTGTGCGGCTTATGGTACTTGCTGAAACCATGATCCCAGACTGTTCCAGGTTGCCATTCAGGTCTTTGGATGTGTGACACAGTGTTTTTTACACCATTCACACCAACCCTTAAAGACTTCTCTCGGCAATTTCCCTCTTCCCTCTACGTCCAGGCACGTTTCTGACGATTCCATGCTTGGCAAACTTCCTAATAACATTGCGCACTGTTGAAACTGGGATGCCAAGGTCTTTGGAGATGGCCTTATACCCTTGGGAGGTCTTGTGTTTGCTAATCATAGCACTTCTGATGTCCTCAGACAGCTTGTTTGTCTTTACCAGTGTCACAGCAAGGAGTTTTTTTATTTTTCCCCTCCCATTTTTTTATTATTGTTTATCACTTGCTCTTTTGTATCAAACATGAGTTTTCTATAGAAAAGTTTTTTTTCTTGATTCTTTTTTTTTTTTTTACAATGGTATTTAACCATTAATAGATGGACATACTAAAACTCTTTTGTCCCAAATTAGAAGCTCAAAGCTTTGACGACTCCATTACATGCCATTACAACAAGGGAATAAACTACATAGGCATGTGCATTATTTCAAATACAACACTGCATTACCGTTGCCAAACTTTGAAAAGAGAAAAAGAAAACTTTCCCAATTTCTATTGAAGAAAAAATCCTTTATGCAAACGAACATTTTCCCAAACATGTGACCCTGGCCACATTCGACATGCACGTGGACCTCCCCTCACTCCTGAGGTTGCAGTTTTTGGAGCCGTCTCTGGCCTGCTCAGCAGTGTCTGGGAAGCCGTCCCAGAGCAGTGGCTTGCCTCGCTCCTCTTCCAGGGGTTCAAAGCCCTTATCTGGGTCAGAGGAGGGGGGCGGCGGGGGTCCCTGTTCCCACTGACGCTGGTGACAGCAGCAGTCGCCAATCCAAACTGTGTGACTGTAGACCTCAGCCACTGTTTTTTCCTGTGTCTTCGTTACTATAAATAGACGTTTTGGAGGATATCTGCCCCGAGCGCATGCAAATGTGGTTAATCCCATCTAGCCTAAATATACACGCTGAAAAATACAGTTCCTGGATGGGTCTTGGCTTGGAGGCACAGTTCTAAGGGGAGAAATAACAACCTTTATCAGGTTACTGTGGAGGTTCTTAAGCGTTAGGAAGGTTCTTCAAACCTACACATCTTCAGAGATCCTTTAATTATCAATGGCATCGCTTCCATGTTTTACTTGAAGCATAACTTTTCCATACCTGGTTTTACCTTGGAGATGCAATAATGAACAAAGTTTCCCTCTGACTGGCTTCCTGTTGTTGCCCGCATCAGATTTAAACTCTGATGCTGGCCTACAAAGCCAAGATTGGACCAGCGCCTCCCTACATTATGGCAATGGTGAAGAGTCGAGCTGTACCTCGAGCCCTTTGCGCTTCAAGTACAGCTCGACTCGAACCGCCATCCCTGAGGACACATGGAAGACAAGCGTCCAGACTCTTCTCTGTCCTGGCTCCCAGATGGTGGAATGAACTCCCACTGGCTGTCCGAACAGCGGAGTCTCTCGCGGTCTTCAAACGCAGACTGAAGACCCATCTCTTCGTAATGCACTTCAGTGAGTGAGCTCTAGTAGAGGTGTAAGTTGTGTGTATTGTGTTGCACTTATAACGACCTTTTCTCCTCTATAGGTATGAGCACTGGGCTGGGGTTGCCAGGTAATGCTTTACTTGCTCTATGTCTGTGTATTAATCTCTAGGTACCAGCACTGGCCCCTGTTCGGGCAGTGTTTGAGCTCGTGGTGAGTTTTAGGCTCTACACTTCCTGTACTAGCTGGAATATTATCCAATGGAACGCTAAGCACGGTTGTAAGTCGCTCTGGATAAGAGCGTCTGCTAAATGCCTTAAATGTTAATGAACATGTATCAAGATGCTATGCTAACAAATCAGAAATCTGTTCCAACCCCAATAAACCATAAAGTTATTGTTTAACTTCATTGAATAAATCATATATCAAATAAAAATAAGTTTATCCGAAAATTCCAACAATTTCCCAATTTTTTCATTATGCTTGCTCAGTTTTCCTCAGACGTCCATATTTTTCCATATCTCCAAAGACAAGTCTTAGACGTTGGTTTTCTGCTTCTCATGATACAAGTAATCCCACCTTCACTTATGTTGAGGTCTGAACTCTACATTGACCCATTGAAAATGTGTTCTCCATTTCTCATTAATGTCATCTCGGTTCTTTTAAGGCCATCAAGTTTTATCAACGAATGCCGAATTTTATTTTTTAGAAATTAGTAGGATCGATAGGATCATTGATTACACTGACCATTGAATCAATTAGCATTAGAATGTCTCTAAATTCAGCTATTACATTTTACGCTGTAGTCGGCTCACCAAATGAATAATTGTTAACATTTCTAACAAAAACATACAATTGAAAATTGAATATGGCACTGGAACGCCGTGTAACATTAAGATTCAAAACACACTGTGATTTCTTGGCAAAGAGTTTTAAATGTATGCTCTCTTATTGAACATGCCGGCAGGGGAGACCGGCTACTCAATGTTTCTCTTAATAGCTGCAGGCAGGTCATCAATAGCCACACAGCCGAACCTGACGTTAGCACGAACTATCCCGAAGCCCAGCAACTGCAAGTAGCAACACACTTACAAATCGATAACTGAACCACAAAGGGGTAGGTTGGGTCGCAAGATTGGTAGGGACACAACCACACACCCATTACCCACCACATCCAAAAACCAACTCCCAGTGCTAAAGGTATATGGGTTGACAGTCCTGACAGCTTAACACTAGCACACTGACCAGCCCTGCAATTTCCTTGTCAGGCAGGTTATGGTATGAACCTTCAGATAGGCCCTCCCTTTCAGCCAATCAAATATTAACATGCCTATATTTGTCATTTTGGGGATCTGGTCTCTTTGAAGGACATCAAAATGACCTAAAGCTAGCTTCAAGCTTGAGATGTTGTACAATGCAAGTGCAGTCCTGGCCTAAATATCGTTAGGGTCAGTTCTATGCTACTAATATATTGGTAGGGAGATGTCCCTACCGTCCAATTGCACATCTACAACCAAGACCACTTATTAACACATCAGTCTTTTGTCACTGAGAGTCCAATGCTACCAGTTTGCTTTGCTAGTCCACAGCCTGTTGCTTCAGTATAGACTACTATTGGTCATGTGACTTCGAAGTGTTATTGCTAGTTTAGAGAAGCTATTCTTGCGCAAGTTTACCATATAGATATTATATTTAATACCTGGTTGAATTATACATAATTATATATATAATTTATGTAAACTTAAATTACACATAAAACTTACCCATTTATGTCTAGATTTTGGGAAGTTTATTAAAATGTACTTTGTCTTAAAGCATTTTGCTTTCATAACCAATTTCAGGGCATTTTGTGAATAAAATATGTGTGTAATAAAAATACCTCAAATCGGTAAGAATACCGATATCATAAAATATCACCCCACCTAGCAAAAAGCATGTTCCTAAACTGGGTGAGATGATTTTTATGTATATTAAATTTTAAATGTTCCCCATTTCATAGATAATAAGGTTATATTCTATTAAAGATTCTGATTGGGTGGGCTCACTGGATGCTTTCCTCCTATAGAATCATAGAAAGTATAATCAATGTTTGTTCTTATTAGGTACTTTTACAATATTTAGATGGTAAACAGTCGGGTCTTCTGTTCTCGCACATGATTATTAGCAAGACTTTTGTCATGCTCAGGGAACTGTGACAGCAAAGTGGTCTAACAATTGCCAAATGGAATGTGAAAGATTGTCATTGATGTGTTACAGCCATGAAAAATGAGGTGTGGATTGAGGCAGACCTTTACAGGAGAGAGGGAGAGAGAGAAAAAGAGAGAGAGGGACTGGAACCTTAAAAGCCCCCAGGGGAGTCAGGATAATGCCCAGCTGTTTGGGCCTCAAGGTTAATATCACTTTCAACAGACCGACATACCAGTGACATGTAGACTCAATACAGACTCAATTCACTATAATCTACAACACACGTTCACACAAAGCCCTTCTGTATAACATTCCTGACTAAACCAAAATGCTTTAAATGTAATTATTACATGCGTATTACGCGTTATATGGTGCTAAACTGTAACCATATAAACTACTCTGTTAAATAAAAAATAAAATTAATTAAAAATGTAAAATAAATCAGGTATAAATTTTCTTAAATAAAAAAAGCTATATCAATACAGAAAAAAGTCTTGTGATGAAAAACTGTAAATATTTTATGTTGATTTAAGACCGTATATGTAAATAATTACTGACCTGGCATTGTAATATTAATCTAAAATGAGCAAAAACTAGAATTAGAATTTTGTTTTCAGCAATTTCTTGAAACCTTGATCATTTAAAATTAGAATGTTGTAGCAAGTTTAAAGTTCTGCACTAGAGAAACTGTATTTTTAGATAGGCAAAATGTCTTAAATCCAAACTGCAGTGATAAAAATATAGTATGCTCCTGAAAGTAGCTTTCAAAATAAGAGATAAAATGTAAAAAAAAAAGCAAAATATGACAATAAGGTTACCTAACTCAATAGAGAGAAACACATTTGTACTCGTTAGATTAAATGGCTAGCTGGAAATTCTCCACAATGATAGAATACATCTTTACTTATTTTAAGATAAAATTTCTTCTATCAAAGTAGGTCTCTTAGACTAAGTTTCATATTTAACTTTAAGAAATCATGTAACATTCATGTAATTCCCTAATTTGTCTAAATATGAAATTTGTGTGTCAAAATAGCTAAAAGCTACCTGAGTAAAATCATGCATATGAATCTACTTTTTTTTTCTTTTTAATTTAATTGTACAGAAATCTAGATTTTTTCAGGAGTAGAGTGTAAAAATGAACCTACTTCCTTTAATTTAGCTTTCAGTACACTGCTATAGAATGCTACACTCCAGACACTGCAAAACAACCCAGCGCTTCTAGTGCAAATTGGCCTTAAGACAAAGAAAACCTGTTTAAACAAATTATATAGTGTTTAAATGAGTGTTTCATTCATTGAAATAAACCCCCCACTATCCCTGTCTAAACAAGTTATCCTATCCCATAGTTCCACTCCTATTTAGCCTAAACATCACTGAAACAGAACCATTCCAGCAATGCAAAACTGGCTATACTTAAAAGGTAGCAAACTATGTTCTGGTCAAAATAAATTCTGGATGAAAGATTCTGAAATATATGAGTCTGGTGCCATTTCTAAGACCATGGGGCTCAGGTCAGCCTCATTGAGAAGCATTAGCTCCAAATAGTCCAAAACTTGCAATGGTAATGAATCTTCCCAAAGTGGCCTCCTTACTAAAGGTCTTCCAAGCAATGACACAAAAATAACCCAGATGAACATCTAGGGAATTGCAGACCTTGCTTACATCAGACAAGGTCAGCATTCATGATCAAAGACTAGGTATAAATAGGTATCCATGGGAGGGTTGCAAGGTGAAAACCATTACTACCATTACTAACCAAGAAGAAATGAGTCCAGAAACCACCACCAAGACAAACTTCAAATAAGGTTCTGTTGACTGATGAGTTACAGGGCTATAGATCTTCCATGAGGATAGCTGCACCATTACACCTGGGGTAAAGCATTCCCCAATAAGAACATCACGGCATCAGTAAAACATGGTGGTGGTAGTATGGTGCTTCGGGGAGGCTTTACTGCTTCAAGGCCTTGCTTACTTGCTGTAAAAGAATTGAACTATGATTTCTGCTCTCTATTAGAAAATCGTCCTGTGAGAATATCTGGTCATTAATCTAAAGTTCTGAGTCTGAGTTTTGCAAAACAAACTAATTTGGAAGTTTTAGAGTGAGCCAGTCGAGGCTATGACTTGAACCCCATTGAGATGTTAGGATAGGGCCTTAAACTGGCAATTGATGGTCTAGAAGCCCTCCAGTGTGACTCAATTAAAACAAGGAGTGGGCCAAAATTCCAACACAACAATGGGAAAACTGATCTCCCAGTTACAGTTCCCTGTGTTTCAATTTTAATTTTGTATGAAGATCCAAAACCTGTAAGAGATACTGTTTCACAGCACCATGTGGCTCCAGCATAGCTTGGACAACAACCATTTCCTTACCCTCAGGATATATGGGATAGTTGGGAAACGTGAATTCTGATCTGTCCTTTTAAAATGGAATAGAAACAGAAACAGTGATGGATTTTCCTCCCACCACTTCCACCATTTGCTTGCTCTCCATGTGTTAACAAAAGGTACCTTTCATAACTTCAGGGGATGATGCAATGACGACGTTATGGGAAAAGGAAAAAAGCAGCGTGTGGAATGTTCCAGCTATCTTTGCAAAATCCAGAGAAAAAAAAGTCCCTGCATACCACTCCCCCCCACCATGAAGATGTGCAGGCAGATGATGGAGGCACATAAACACTGCAAGGCAGGAATGTGGAGATGAGGCCGGAACGGTTGGAGGTCCCTGAAGATGACACCTCTGCCTCCTTGCTGCATACAGTGCATTGTTTTGCAAGCAGGCAAGATCGTTCACATGAGTCAAAAGTTTGGGAACACACATTTTTCCCATGGAAAGCTGGATATACATTTTTCAGACTTCACGATTATCAAAGCGTCTTCCATAACAATCCTATCAAATTCTTTGAAAGTACAACAGCACCTCAGTTGATGTGTTATGGACTGTGTCTACAACATTTACAGACTACCTGTTCCCAAAAGAGGCTGGCAGGGTGGCTCAGTGGGTAGCTTTCTTAGTGTGTAGGTTTCCATCCATGGGGTCTGAAGACATCCCGTCTGATAAATTAATAATGCTAAATTGTCCCTTGGTGTGAATATATCTGCTCTGTGAGGTACTGATGGTTCTGTCCTGGGTGTTTCCTGTGTTTCCAGGCCAATGCTTGTTGGGATCAGTATTGCTGAGTTGGGCAATACTAGATGCTGGGCAACAGTAAATGCTGGCTGGGATGTTTAAGGTTGGTGGGTTGAGTGCAACAGTGTCGTTGCCATCCTGGGCTCACTGATATTTCTGCTATGACCAGGGATGCTTACTTACATACAGTTTGAAGGTGACCACTATTAAGGTCAGTCACTATGGTGGGGCAGTGCCCCAGTGTGCAAGAGTACCATACATTTCAGCGCTACATTACATTGACAGTGCTGTTGATTGGCAAAGAAGAGTGAAGCCACATGGGACTTGTTCTTGTGCTGGGCGTGACTGAATGGGTGCTCAGGAACGAACCCTAACTAGCAGGATTGGACTGTTGAGGATTAGCTGATCTTTGAGGCGGTGCTATGTACTATCAACTACCGACTGGCACTGGCCTCTGGAAGCTTGTGGATCATAGGAGGCATGCACCCTCTTGAAATTCAAAATCAAATGTTCAAATCAGTCGAAATTGGTTTAAAATGAATCTGGCTCAAATGTACCTCCATTAGAACCAATAACCATAACGTGATTGGATTTGGCATGGACTGGACAAGTTTCTAGATGTAGGCCACGTCAATGTTCCAAAACTCTTCGATCAAGGAATTGTGCAGTTGGTCCAGATTTGGTGGATGCCTTCCCTGGCACAATTCTGAAGAGAATTCCCTGTAGACTGGGATTTCAGCCACTGCTGGTAGAACCGTACGCTTTGATACACCTGCAGATTCAGCTACTGCCTCGACTCTACACCCAGTCTCTCCTTTTAACCCATCTTTAACATCTGCTTTGAAGCCTTTGAAGTTTCCACACATGGAAGTGGTATTCACTGCACTGTACCACCTCTTCCCAATCTATGAATCCCATCACTCACACCCTGCAGGTACTTAGGTATAAAGCCCCATCGTCCTTGTGCAGTGCCATCTGCAGGAACCTGAAGTTACTACCACCTTAGACATGCAAGGTGACTAATTCTATGTCTGGTGGGCTTGCGTTGGGGAATGGGTTTAGATCACTGTCAGGGTGAAGCATGTGGCTAACCTTAAGTTGTTCAGTGCTCTGTAGGTGCCTTTCAGCTGGTGTAAAAAAAAAAAACAAAGACATCTCTCTCAGTAGATGCCAAGGCCTGTGCTGGGTCTTGCTCAATGTCCATGTGCTAATATAATTTTGCCTACAATCTTGTTCCCATGCAGATTTGAACTTTTCAGTACAGTATATAAATCAAATTATAATGAATGAATTAATTATGCAATTACATTCTATTTCACTCTACTAGTGCCTCAAAATGACAACAGTAGCTCTAGCTGTCTTATGTATTTATCACTGCTGAGCTGCTTTGCTTTGCATGATCTCCATTAAACAGCCTTGCGCAGCTGTGGCAGAGTGCTATAAAACTGATTTAAATAATTTGGAGAGTGAGCTTTTTAGACTTTAAATCAAGATTCAGTTTTAGATCAATGACAATCCCTCTTAATTATGCTCTTATGTTACTGTTAATGATCCTTGACAAGCCAATAGCTTGTAATAAATTGACTGTCTATTACTATTTAATAAGCAATCTGTTACTACTTAATTCAGCAATAAGAATGAAGTTGTGTCGTTTGCATCACACTGTTTGGCATAACACTCTGCCTGCTCAGTGCTATGACTTCGTTAGTGATAGAGTGAGGTTAGTAAAGCAGGTTTGGTTGCTGTTTCATTCAGGGGTTGGACAATGAAACTGAAACACCTGTCATTTTAGTGTGGGTAAATTGGACCAGCCTGGTGGCCAGTCTTCATTAATTGCACATTGCACCAGTAAGAGCAGAGTGTGAAGGTTCAGTTAGCAGGTAAGAGCACAGTTCTGCTCAAAATACTGCAATGCACACAGCATTATGGGACATACCAGAGTTCAAAAGAGGACAAACTGTTGGTGCACGTCTTGCTGGCACATCTGTGACCAAGACAGCAAGTCTTTGTGATGTATCAAGAGCCACGGTATCCAGGGTAATGTCAGCATACCACCAAGAGGGACGAACCTCCACCAGCATCACGTAGTGACCTGGCCACTATCCTGCAAGAAGAATGGCTTAAAATCCCTCTGACCACTGTGCAGGACGCAGTATATGTCATTCCCAAGACCAACTGATGCTGTATTGGCCGCAAAAGGAGGCCCTACACCATACTAATAAATGATTGTGGTCTAAAACCAGGTGTTTCAGTTTCATCGTCCAACCCCTGTACATCATAACTTCAAATACAGTATAACCTTAACCTCGGTATTGGAGTACCTTCAGGAGTTCTAGAGAAATACCCATTCACCCACTGTTCTACAGATGTGGAGTTTTGATATCCCAGGAAAGATCCAAATAACCTAAACCCATGTACAACAGCATTCACTCATCTGCCTTCACATGCATATGAACTTGAGTGAATCCCATTCTTAATATGAGGGGGTTTAATGTGATGTTGGCCCACCCATTGCAACTGTATCAGCTTTAAGTCTTCTGGGAAGGCTTTCCACAAGGTTTGGGAATTTTCGATAATTCTTATAGAAGCGTATTTGTGAGGTCAGACACTAACGTTGGACAAGAAGGCCTGGCTCTCAGACTCCCAAAGATGTTCTGTCGGGTTGATGTCAGGTCTCTCTGCAGGCCAGTCAAATTCTTCCACACCGAATTCGCTCATCTATGCTTGTGCACTGGCGCAGTCATGTTGGACTAGGAAAGGGCCACCCCCAAACTGTTTCTACAAAGTTGGGACCATGAGATTGTCCAAAATCTCTTGGTCTGCTGAAGCATTGAGAGTTCCTCACTGGAACTAAGGGTTCAAGCCCAACTCCTGAACAACACACCCACACCGTAATCCCCCCTCCACCAAACTTTACACTCTGCAAAATGCAGTCGGAAAAGTACCGTTCTCCTAACAACCACCAAACTCGGACTCGTAGATCAAAAATTCACAGAGCTCCTGAGAGCAAACCATTCTATTCTACACAGATACCTAGGGGCTTGTGTTTATACACCTGTGGTCATGGAAGTGACTGGAATACTTGAATTTAATGATTTGGATGGGTGAGTAAATAAACATAGTGTATATTTCACATATTATTTCAAATATTACCTGTATCTGTCCAAATTTATCATCATTGATTGTGCCTGATAATGTTTACCTTCCTTCCCAACAGCACTGCAATCCTACACTTCCTCCTGAGTGCAGTTATTTTTTTGAGGATGAGTGTAAGAAAGCTAATGAACTCAACTCAATGAACATTTTTGTCTTATGAAGCATCAGTTAGCAGCTAGTTAATTCCCAGCTGTTGGAATGACGTAGTCATTCAGATTTGGTATGATTTGAATTGGAACCAGGTGTCACCGTGTCTACAATAGGAATATAAGGGAAGGAAGGGAACGGTAAAACATTGGGTGATAAAAGCAGCAGAACAGTGCAAGTTGAATCCTTTCAAAGGCAGGACTGCGATTGGCCAGAGTAAAGAATGAATGAATGAATGAGTGATGTAGAACTGGAGCCTTCCCAGCAGAACTTGCACTAATGCTTACATTAGCGTGCTTAAGACTTTGTCTATTAACAATGTCATCAGGGAACCTATCCAAAGCCCTTTCTTCTGTTGTGAGGGAGCTTTTAGAAGCAGATGTCTGGTTCCTACCCCCACCACTGTGAATCGTTCTTTCCTAGTTTCTCCAGAAGTTCCTCCAGAAGGGCACGTTACACATCACCCCAGGATGGATGATTCTGTTTACATCTCAATGGTTTATTGATGCTAGGACTAGGAAAACTCAGTTTCAAACCAGCAATCATTCATGCAATGCAAACCACTCAACAGTTACCACAAGAGATGGAGACATAACTGGCAAACAGGGAGTTCTGGCGAAGAACAGATGGACAAAACAGAAAAAAACAACAGACAAGAACATTCAAATAGAGAAAACCATATTTATGATCCCACTGGTGCAGGGAACATCTGCAGAATTCATCAGAAGAAGTGTAGGCTGCCTTCTGTAAGTATATCGGCAGAGATATTCAGAACTTGACCCAGCGCCGTTACATTTGAAGAACAGGCCTCCTCGGAGAAAACATCATCCAAAAGACAAACAAGCCCCACAAAAGAATTTCCTCTCGCTGTACAAACTCACAACTCCGACACATGCGCTGAACACCCTGGTCAGCACAGGAATACACTCAGCGGCCATCTACAACAATAAACAGCCCAATCCGACAAATATTCTCAATATCCGTTCTTTATTTTGGAAGAGCAGATGAAGGCAGTGTCATCCTAGGTCATGCTCCAGTCTCAAGGGGGCTTGAACACACTTCCGCTATAACATGCACACAATATGACTATTAATAAAGCCAAGTCAAGGTACTGTGTTCTACTTGGGTGCGTTTGGCTTACTTTGAGTTTTTTTACAGAAGGAAGTTGTTAATTATCTGCATTCTTAAAATGAAGAGGTGCCCTGAATTTGTAGCTGGTTCTCTGAGGAACCTTTCAATGCTAGCCCTTTTCCACCAATGTGCAACCATTTCCGTTTAACCATTTCCACCAGTTCAGAACCCAATAAGTCTGTTCCCACCTGGAAACAAAGCATGGTAGGTTTCCAAACCAGGAACCTTGATGACATCCAATGGCATTTCAGTTGTTGTGGAAATAGAGAAGACAACAATGGCTACACCCAGTGGCCTCATCCAATGTTTAATCCTAATAGTGAAAATGTTTTCACTATCAAACCCAGCTGTTAGCTCTACCGTCTCTTTTTTTTTGCCATTCGACTTCACCAAGCGTTTTAGTGGTCTTCAATCACGGCCATTCAGATCTTTCCTTCTGACCGCATTTCCTTTGTGAGGTTGGCGGTTCTCCAGTTTCCTTCCAGGTTTTAATAATGCATTGGACAGTTCTCAATCCAATTCCAATCATTTCAGCTTCTCCGTAGTTGTTTTCTTTGATTGATGCAGGCCAATAATTTGACCCCTCTAAAAGGCACCACTGGATACGTCTAACCACATGGCGGTTTAAGAAACGAGGAGCTAGTTAGCATTACAAGAATTGTTGCCGGCTGAAACATATTAGCCACTGCAGTAATTATCCAATCAAAGCCACTTATTTTAGCCTAGGTGTTTCATGTAAGTTCTTCACACCTCAATATTTTACTTACCAAAACACTTCCCTAATGAATCCAGTTGATTCCTTCAAGATGGTTCTTCATGGCATCTCGCAAAGAACTATTAGAAATGCTAGTTTACATTAGCTATATTATTTCACTAACAGAGATTGCTAATTAAAGGCATAGTCAACCATTAGGTTCAGGTTGAACCTTGCCTTTGACCTTTGTCTGTAGAACTTGGCAGAACGTCCTGGAGAGCCGCACAGTTGGTTAAGGCTTTGCTTTTGAACAGGGAGGAGGTGTGGAGGTGATATAGCGAGACAAACTTTGTCATGCAGAGAAACAGATGGACTACAGTCTGTAATAGTAGAACTACATGTAGTAAGTGGAACCGATAATAATGTTATGCCTGATTGCTGTATATATGTGCTCCAGAGTGCAATGGTCTTGGTGAAAGACTCACAGCTTGTTGAGAAACCCAAGAGCCTGTGGGTAAAAACTGTGGGTTAATTAGCCTGCTTGTTCTAACCTGGATGCTGCGGTACCTCCTGCCTGATGACAGTACGGTGAACAGGCCATGTGCTGGATGACTACTAATGCATACTCAACCTTCAGGTTCAATAAATAGTTAATGTTTTTGAACAAGAAGAAAGCACACAGCAGCATTTAACCAAGCTATGCCAGTTTGAACACTGGCTTTGACATATGCCTGTAGAACTTGGAATGTCCTGGATAGTTAGTGAACTCTCAGCTCAAACAAACCTACTTCTGTTGACTGCCAGGTTTGGTTTGTGCACTTGAAGAACCATGAAGACCTGAAGAACCGTGATGTAGTACAGGAAGAAACTGTATGACTGTAGAGAGGAGTTCTGGGTAGCATCTGCTTTAAGGTAGAAGTTTGAAGACCCTTTCTTCATGTACAGAGGTATGACTTAGAAACAGGGAGGAGGCCATATTGAGAGGGAATCAGAGATGGGTGCTTATAGGAAATCGGAGAGTAAAGAGGAGATTCAGACATGGTCATGCTCTTAAGCATTACAGTGAAATGCCAAAAATAATGGGACAGAAGAATGTAAATACAGTATGTAAACTGATTATAAGGTGCCTTCACCTCAGGGTTGGTAGCTGATTGGTGGGGTTTGTGTGTTTGCACAGACCCCATGAATCCATGGACCCCAGTTATCAACAAGGCACTGTGCAGGCTAGTGATGCTTCCATACTGGTGTGGGTGTATTCTCATGGCATGGGTTGGGTCCACTGGTCCACCTAAACACAACATTGCCTGGTACCTCTTACATTTCACTGCTTGGTGACCTTTTGCAGCCCTTCATGGACTTCATGTACCACAACATTGATGGGATGTTCTAGCAGGATAACAAACCGTGTCAGCGGTCCCGAATAGACTTCCATCAAAAGGTGTGGCGTGCATGTTTACCCAATAGGAGCTCAACCTAGCATTTATGGGATTCGTTGAAGAGGTCCATTTGCACCCAAGATCTGGCATCCACAAATTCTATGGAGCTGTGGGTGGCTATCCAGATGGCACGGCTTAGTACCCTCCAGACATCTCTCGTCCACTTGTTAAATGGATGGCATGCCAAATTGGCGTACTACATTGAGCTACAAGTGGTCCTACCTCACTGTTGAATCTCAGTGTACTTCCCTACTGACTGTATCCAATAAATAGCAACTCCTACTGGCTGGATCAGTGGATCAGTGTTAGGTAAAGGGGGCTGCATGCTAGATGCTGGATGGAACTATACTCTGCAGGTGTTGGTGATTACTGCATTAACCCAGGCATACATGACGTGACTTTTAGCCATGAAGGCTTTTAGTCAAATAACGGGAGGCCTCCAATCACCCCATAGCTTGAGCTGAGCCCTCTTACTCTACCAGCATCTGTAGCATCAAAGAGAGAGAATGACTTCACCCTGTGAAATGGTGTCAGTGGGGCAAATCAGGGTTAACGATGGGCTCAGAGCTTAAAAGGTATTTTTCCGGTTGTTGAGATACCGTAGATAAACTTCTGTAGAAGAATTGCGGTTTAAATCCTGTTTTAAAAGTACCAAGGGAAAAAAAAAACATCCTCAGGAACTGTGATGACAGTAGTTTGTTGCTTTCCACCTCTGACTGTAAGTGCGCTTACGTGACGAAGCTGCCAAACAGTGTGCGACAGTAAGATCTATACCGGAGAGCAACCTGCACTGCCGAAGCAGATAAGATACTTTTTTTCCCCCATCACAGTTAAAAATAGGGCCTCTTAAGGAACAGCAGAGAGTCTGGCATCTGATATTACTCTCCGTCATCTTACCGAGCGCCCAGCCAAGTCCCTCTGCTGGAGGAACATGACAGAAGCAGAAGGGTTCATGGTGGCATGGGCATCACTCAGATCTTGCAGGAACAGCTCTTGGTGGCAGTTGCCATGGAAACAGAGGTGGGCGGCAGGACCGTCACCGAGCTATTAAGCTGCCATAATGATTGTATGGCACATGGGAAAAGCCATAGGGGATTTTGGCTACATTCAAATGATGGTAAACGACATAAGAACTGAACTACACACTTATTGAATTGGCTTGTGAGTGTACACACTATAAGCTCTAGCAACACCGCTGTGTCTGGAACCATCCAACCAGCTGTGTCTGGAACCATACCAGACCATCAAATACTACACATGACTGCTGTGCGGAGAATGGCCTATTCAAATAAAAGAAATCTGGGCAGTGGTAGTCTCATGGTGGTCTCCAGGGCTTGACTTGAATGGGGATGCGAGGGGTGACGCCCCTCCGGGGATGTCCAGTAGTTACAAAAACCTTCCCTCTTGTAAAATAACCTTCCTCCACTTTTAATTAATGCTTAACTTGACATTCCTTGATGTTTGTTATGTAACATTATACACCTCATTGATCCTACAAAGGACATTGTCATTTTCTTTACTATCCTCCACATAAAAAGATGGTGCTTCAGTAGGGTATCTATATGAGTACCATATAGATCCTCTTCATGCGTAAATGGTGCACCGCATGATGAAATCGTTCTTCACACTAAAGGGAAATGTTTTTTTACATAGTTGAAAGTGGTTTGTGGTTTTGCCAACAACTAGGACATGTTTGAAAATGCTGTTTCAGAAGAAGAAGATCTTGATGATGGATTTGAAGCATACTTAGGACTGGAGATTTTTGCTAGACCTGGTAACTCTTCTTGCTACAGAGAATTCCAAAACAATGGCAAGAAAGACAGGTGTGATAATCAGTAAAGTTTTTATTCAGTGAAGTTTTAAGTTATGAAAACTGGAGTGTTTGAAATTTAGATCATAAAAGCTGAACTAACCCAACCTTTCCTTCCTTCATTGCACCAAACCTAGTAATGGTAACAACATTGCATTAATATAATATTATAAATATGACAGTTATTACAAACTAGTTATTAGTTTTAGAGGGGCAATTGCTTTTTTACATGAGTGATGTAGGTTTTAAGTAATGAATTCTTTTTTAAATAATTAAATGGTCATTTAAAGGTTGAATTTTGTGTTTACTCATGTTGTCTTATAGTAAAATCTTAATCTCATCTTAAATCTTAATATTAAAACTAAATGGACTATATGAAATGTTTAAATGTAAAAAATTTCCAAAACTAAAAGATATCGGGTGGGGGTAAATACTTTTTCAAAGCACTGTTAAAAAGAACGTTGTAATTTCAGGGGAAATGGTCCATTCAGAATTGTTCACAGTGGTGGTGATAAGAACCAGATGTTAAAGCAACACTACCAACATTTATTACATAGATTGTGGTTACTTATATGGTGACTGATATATTCGAAGCATTGTTTTACGACTAAGATTGTGGCCAAAATCTATGGCAGGGTGGAAAAATACGCAAGACAAAGTAAGCAAGAAAAATAGTACCTTGGAAAAACATATTTTTTAAGATTTATGTCTATTTTGCTATCATCAACATTCCACATAAAAATGGACGTATGCAGATTAGTCAATGTTTGAATGGTACTAAAAATGGTTATATTTGCTGTGTAGACATTTTGTGCAATCGCTTGAAACAAATTACTGTGAATTCTGAACTTTGAAAATTTAATTTAATAAAATTAATTAATCTTTTTTTATTTAAAATCATATACTTTGTAAATGCTATAAATTTGATAAATGAAATAACTATAAAACCAATTTGTAAGTCTCTATGAGGTTCTTAGAGCTACTCCAAAAAAGCACTACCAGTCAGTAGTTTAGATATGACTACTCATAGAAGGCTTCTTCTTGTGTTTAACTTAATGCTTTAGAATAAAAGTGAAGACCTCAAACTATAAAATAACACTTAAGGAATTATGCAGTATAGCTTCCAAAATGGAACTTATAATGCAATGGAGGTTGATAAAACAATTTTGGACTAATTGCTTTTAAAACTGTGCAAAAAATACATATGATCTACCAATATTTACACTGTTGCGCTATGATCCAGTCGTGATGTCATGATGTGAATCGTACTGTGAGCTGGTGAACTTTTACTATATATTAGAGAAAGGAATTTAAATGCTGGGTAAAGTTTGATTGATGGCAGTGTTGTTTTTTTTTCTGTTAGCTGCTTAAACAGTACAAACCCATTCAATTTGGCTACAAGAATGAATAAAGTGTGTTCAACAGATGGAAATGCCTCCCTCATTGTGCCATGCCAAACATCTCCTCAGTGGCTCTACTGGAGCCATCAGGGGGATCACATTACCTGAGCTCCACACTGCACCACTATGATGGATGGGCCTTAGCCATTCCGCGATGCTCAAAACACGTTATCCGTCAACACGGGCTCCTGAGAGAGAGAAAAGCCCGCAGTCAAAACGGGCTCCCTCACTCTGCCATGGGAAAGGAACCAAGACCGAGGGGTTGGTGTGGAACTGCATAATTCAGGGTGTGTTTATGGTAGTGGTAGAAATGAATTCGTAATCAAGGGTACGAAATTATGACAAGGAAATTATTCCTTATCTGCTTGCCCTAATCCTGAGATAATCCTTAACTCAAAGTATGAGTTATGTGTCTGGGTTCCTCACTTGTTGACCAATCAGAGGCTATGCTTCAGACTTGTCAACCAATAAATTCCTGATTTGTTGACCAAACAGAGTCTGGGTTTCTGACTATGTTGATTAGAGTATGTGTTCCAGACTTGTTGACCAAACAGAGTCTGGGTTCCTGCTGTGTTGATCAGTCAGAGGCAGTGTTCCTGACTTGTTGACCAATCAGAGTCTGGGTTCCTGATGTGTTTATCAGTCAGAGGCAGTGTTCCTGACTTGTTGACCAATCAGGGTCTGGGTTCCTGCTGTGTTGATCAGTCAGAGGCAGTGTTCCTGACTTGTTGACCAATCAGAGGCTGTGTTCCTGGCTTGTTGACCAATCAGTGGTCGTTTTCCTGACTTGTTGACCAATCAGAGGTTGTGTTCCTGACTTGTTGACCAATCAGAGGCTGTGTTCCTGGCTTGTTGACCAATCAGAGGCAGTGTTCCTCACTTGTTGACCAATCAGAGGCAGTGTTCCTGACTTGTTGACCAATCAGAGTCTGGGTTCCTGATGTGTTGATCAGTCAGAGGGAGTGTTCCTGTCTTGTTGACCAATCCAAGGCTGTTCCTGACTTGTTGATTAGAGTATGTGTTCTTGACTTGTTGACCAAACAGAGGCAGTGTTCCTGACTTGTTGACCAAACAGAGGCAGTGTTCCTGACTTGTTGACTTGTTGAATGCTGATATGCTGTTGAACCAGAATGACCAAGCTAGATGATTAGCTAAACCACCAGTGTTGATATATTGCTGATTATGATCCAACACCATTGTAACATATCGTTGCTGTCCAAAGAAAAACAAGTATCTCCAAAACTTCAACTTTACAGGAGAGATCAAAAACCTCATTTAATTTGAATGGAAGTCAATGGAACCGGATGTTTTTCCAAGCACTTTTGGGCCATTTCTGTTGGTCCATTCATCATGAAATTCTCACACAGTGTAAATGGCAGGTGCTGTGTTCAAATAATGCATAAAAGTGAAATGATGAACAAAAATGGAGATACATGTTTTTCATTGGACAGTGACGATATGATTAACAGCAGTTAACTGATATCCTTCCACCAATCAATGGAGCACTGTTAATCAGCTAACTCTACTAAATTAATTTTGTGAACAACTTTTGGTAAATGTTAGCGATGCCAGTTACAGTACTAAAACAAATGTATTTTTTTGTCTCTGAAATGCTAATGAGGTGGTTGAAGTTGCAAGTTCTACAGTTTCTAAACAGTTATTTTTTGGAACAGTAGATGCAACTAATTAATATCTTACAATAATGTTTCAGTATCTCATATTAAACTAATTAAAAACAAATCAAAGTTTATTAGTCATTTACATAGTAACACACAGTACAACAAGCAGTGCCTGCTTACATAAAACAGTAAGAGACTATAAGGATAGAATATCTAGAATAGAATAGAAAAAATATAGAGAAGATAAGTAAAAATCTATTAATAAAAATAGCAATAGAATAACAATAAAGCAATGACTTGAAACAACAAGTAATGCAATAGTATTTTAAGATAACGGCTTTGTATCCCAATCCTGATTCCTGATTAATTCCAATTCAGATATTTCAGATATTTACACTTATTTACAAGTATTCAAATATTTCACTGATCTTTTAAAATACTAAACTGTTGTTCAGTGAAACTCTTCTTTAAACTCAAACAATGTTTAAAGTGTAATCAGATTAAGCTAAAACCCACCAAAACATACCTCCGATTTTATTTTAATCACTAATATTATCTGTTTTATCACCTACATTTTGTATTTTAGTTTTAATTTTATTTTCTTTTAATTCTCTATTTTTTATCTTCATATTGCCAGTTTCTATTATTCTATTATTCTAATGTCTATTAATGTCGGCTTATTTTCTTTAAGTATCTTTAAGTACTATGTAAAAAACCTTAAGCTGAACTTATATGTGAAACATGCAATATAAATTAAGATATTGCTATCACTGTTGTTATTATTATTAATATTATTATCTGTAAATTTCCTGGATGATTTTACATCTACATCCAGCTCAGGTAAGGATTCTTTTATAACAAGTAAATTTGTTATATAAGTTTCAGAAATTTCAAGCACTCATTAAATGCATTGTCTTCCTGGCACTATGCCTCTATCGTTCACTTTTCCTCTCTATGTTATAGACTATAGCTGCAGAGCAGTGGGAGAATGTGAATAAATCAATGCACTGCGTTCCTTACTCAACATAATGCTGGCTTGCTTAAAAGGCTGAAGTAACTTAAAGACATTATGGACGACCAGGGTTCTTCAATTGGTCCACAAAGGAAGTGAGTCCTACCCTTCCTTTTGTTCATTCTGTCGCTTGGCAAGGTGTGGGTAATGTGCTCTCTCTACTTGATCTTATCTTTGTTCCCTCTCTTTCTCTCTTTCTCTCTATCTGTCCTGTCAGTGATAAGCTGGGGAGTGTGGAGTGGTTCATTGACTTTAGAGTAGGCCTCATTGTATACAGTAGGAAGAGCTTGACCAGACAGAGATTTTATCGGGGTTGGGCCCTCTCCAAATGCCTTCTTCCCACCTTCCCCCCTTCCTACAGCTAGGAAGAGGTGGCTCTGAATTGGAATGCCAAGGCTTTATTGTTTTATCTTCTTGGAAGTGTAGAGTGATGGCGACAGATGCTCGATAGACAGAACATCGGTTATCACTTTGTGTGTGCTGCCACCTGCTGGTGATAGGGAATTCCTTCTACTGTTGTAATAACAGTCCACCGTGGATAATAGAATGGCTTGTCCAATAGCAGAAAATTATGGAAGCCCATTTCCACCAATAAATTATGAGACAGTAAGTCATAATTATGGGAAGTTAAGTCAAAATTATGAGAAGAATTATTGTTATAATTATAATTATGAAAGTCTAAGATGAGAATTTGTCATAATTTATAGTCATAATTCATAGTCGTAATTCTCAGATGCTATGCTGAGTCATAATTATGAGATCCTAAGTCAAAAGCCTTTTTTTGTTAACTGATGTAAAAAGCCCAATTCTCAAGGAACTTGAGAAACTGGAAACTAGCGGTGGCACTGGGAACCAGTTATCTGAAGAATTCAATGCCTCCCAAAGCTCCCATTTCTAAAAATATCACATGAAATGTTTATGAAAATGCTGCCTAACGCCTGAGATGCCTTATTTTATGGATAACTAATGATTTTGGTCTAAACGATTCTATTCATTGTGGAGGTTTACATACAGGGTGCTGTAGGTCCCCAAATAGTCCCCAAAGAAACCTTATTGTTTTAGATGTCACTACATTAACATGATCAAAGGCGTGTATAAAAGTAATTAGTTTTGTTGACTTCCAATTTTAATTGACTCTGTTAACATTATATTCATCAGTCAGATAAAAATCACTCATTCTTTCACCCATTTTCTAATCTAATCAATCAAATAGAGAACAATAATGGGATTGACTTCATTTGTAACATCTTAGTGTTTATGACACAGGTTAAGTGTTCTGAACCTCAAAACTTAATACAAAATATTACAAAAATATTGACATTTATTTTGGTTATAAAATAATAAAACACCTACTACCTTAAAGCAATGGAAGCCAGCCCTGTTCCTGGAGACCTACCTTCCTGCAGACTTTATATCAAACCCTCATCAACCAACCCCCAACATATTTCTATTAGAGCCTTCAAAAGGCCTGGATTAGCTGAATGAGGTGGTCTAGAATTAGGATGAAGATGAAAGCTGAAGGAACGTGGATCTTCAGTATGAGGGTTGGTTTTGACTGCTTTACTAGCTTTGTTGGATATGTATGTGCCATCTGGGTTTTGATGATATTTACTAATATTGTTGAGACATTTTAATAACCACAGTTTGCTTATCATTAAGATGTGGTTCTATCACTCAAAACATAAAACAATAGTGACATCTGCTGGTGTAGTGACAACATAGCAAGTCTTCTCACATGTAAGACTGAAAGTCCAACCATTCAAACTTTAGATCTTAAAATTTAGACCTTCTTTTAAATCAGATGGTTACATTATAAATTTGCTGTCATTGACCACTGAGGGCGAATGTCAATTACGTTCTGTTTACTTATTGATATTACTGTGAAATGTCAACATGTCATTTGTGCTTATAATTAGTTAGCAAAAACTTTAGCTTTAGCTGGACACC
>JAMWET010005595.1:272500-317032 GCA_024036415.1 Prochilodus magdalenae
GGTAGCCGGTGTAGCTGAAGAAGGATGGGGGTGATGTGTGGGGACTAAGACTCTGGCTGCGGAGTTTGGGAATGTACTGCAGAGGGCGAAGTGTTTTGGAGGGTACACCATGGAACAGAGGATTGCAATAATCTAGCCTAGATTTAATAAATGATTGAACCAGAGTCTCAGCATCTTTCGAAGTAAGCAGTGGGCGGAGTCTAGCAATATTGCAAAGATGAAAAAAATGCAGACTTTGTCAGAGATTTAACATGGGAAGCAAAACTGAGGCATGGGTCAAACAGGGTGGTAGTTTCGAACAGTAGTAATTACTTTACTTTTCACTATTTACCTGACTCATGACTTTGGGTTTGAATTTATTTCTGCAACTGATTTGCCTTTATAGTGATTTCAAGTTAGTAAAATTTGAACCACAGGTGACTTATAAACATGAGCTTTTCTCACATGTCTGAATTATTGGTTTCAACTCACTTATTTATGTTAAAGAAAGTACGTGTTTTGTTGTCCAACCTGAAAAATAAAATGATTCCAATTTGTTATAAGCAAATGAATTAGGTTTAATCAATTAAATTAGGTTTAGTCAATCAAAGTAACTTTCTGAGAGACATTCAATTGCTTGTAGCCAAATATGGTAAATTTATAGGTTGTACTTTCTATAATGAGCATAACTCATCTTTTCCATTGGCTCCTGGCAACATCTCATCTTCCTTCCCTTATATGTATCTTTCTTATATCTAAGGGGATTGGCCAAGCCATTGTGCTGTTGGCTGTAGGTGCAAGTGTGTAGCATCAGTTCTTCTGGAATTCCTCTAGAATGTTCCTAATGTGCTGTTTTCATCAAAAAAAGGTCATATTTTTGTCTTCTAATAAGCCTATTTCTACACCAGCTGAAGTGGGTCAGGTCTGAAAATGTACTAAATTTGGTGTAGGTAGATTTCTGCAATCCAACAACTTAGAAAGTTAACTTTTGTGAGGTTAACATGCATTAACAGCCAAAAGCAAAGTATCTTGGCCGTTTACCTTGGAATAGAAGAAAGATACACATAATGGAAGTGATGAGTCGTACTCAAAACGTTGTACTTGTAACAGTCTGTTATACTTTTACCATTAACGTAAATAGTTAAAGCCAGTTGAGACAAAACAAAAACCCATGTTAGTAAGTCCCTTGTAATTTAAACTTGCATTGGTAAGGGTTCACACTTCCTAAAATTTCCACTTCATTAAAAGTAAAAAAAAAAACTAAATTAATCAAATCTAGTTCAAACTTAACTTGATACAGTAAAGCTATCATGACTTATTGCTTAAATATTTTCTTTACAGTGTATACACTTTGCTCTGCAGTCTTTCTTGGTCTCAAGTCACATCACTGCCTAGTGATCAATGTTCAGATCAAAAGCTCTTCCACTGAAGTATGACTTTAAACATTTAATAGCAAGGCACTCTAAGGGAAATGCGAACTACCTTAACATCATTCAACTAGACACAAGAAAGATCACACCAACCTTCTAGCTCAGTGTCTTGTACTGCTCTGCCAGCCTTCTCATTACAGACCACCAAAACTGGCACCCTAGGCATAAACCGTTCTATCTCAACCACTCACATTTCTGATGGTTCAGGATCAAGCATGCTTCCTGGGTTTTCCTGAGGAACATGATGCAGTTGCTGGAACTGGCTCTGCTGTAGTTATCCTTGTTACAAATGGAGTATGAAAAGTGGCAGAGCAAATGTTTAGCCAAAAGGCATTACCAGCTCAGGCAATGCTGGTGGCTTGCCAGGCCCTCTCAAGCAGGTTGTCGATTTGTGGAAACTGAGCTTGTCCATGCACATTCTAATAATCTTTAGAGCTTCTTCCAGGAGTTCAGATACCTGGCACGGTCTTCTGTGTAGGGTGCAGTTAGTTTGCTTGCTTGAATACACCGTTAAATTGTTCATTGGGTGACTGATTTAATTCCACCAAAGTCTCTTGTAAGGTGATGCAGTATCTTTATTTCTAAGATACATTCTTAGCATTTTACATTTAGCTGACGCTCTTAACCAGAGTGACTTACAAGGTTAATGATTACAGGTAGGCCAACGTAGTGGTAGGAGTCTTGCCCAAGGACTCCTATTGGTGTAGCTCAGCATAGTCACCCAATCTGGGATTCGAACCCCAGTCTCCCACACGTAGAGGTGGCATCCTGAGTAGTGGTGTTACCCACTGAGCTACACCAACCACCAGTAGTTAGCGGTAGTTCTCAGTGAACTACTTCACTCATACGAAACCACATGTGCGCTCCGCTCACAAAATAGCGGCCTGCTGACAGTACCTAGGTTCAGAAGAACCATAGCAGGTGGTCGAGCCTTTTCTTGTGTAGCCCCGAAACTCCGGAATCTTCTCCCTTTATCCGTTCGGGAATCAGACACACTCTACATTTAGAACTAGACTCAAAACTTACATTTCTCCATAAATGGACCAAATACCCAAACTTCACTCCCATCTGTCTTCTCTATGAGCGGACCATTGCTGATGGACAACACTGAGGGGCTACCAGCATAGAGGAATCCTCTCCAGGACTCTCAGGACTACACACACTCAATTCAACAAGTTAAAATATCTACCTCTTAATCAGTGTCTGTCTCTCTCTCTCTTTCTCTCTTACTTTCTTTCTCTCTTTCCTTCTTTCTCTCTTTCTTTCCTATACAAATAAACATTGATTGATTGATTGATACATTGGCCTTTGTATTCAAGAGAGAGTCAATAAAGAACTAGAGTGAATTAATAACTTTATAGTGCAGTTCTTGGTGAAAATATGGAAAGCATTCTCTACCCCATCATTTGTTTGGATCTTCAGCCTTTCGAATGGCTGATCCATGATTCCCCTCATTGTGCCCATCCATCTTGTTGCTAATTGTCCCTTTTCTTCTGTTGCTTTTAATCCCCCAAGCACAATGGTGTTTTCAAATGAATGGGTGTCCAAAACTCTGAGACCCCTTCTGTTGCGTTTAATGTGGATCCATTTGTTTTAATTTACATCCAGGGAGCTCACAAAAGGGTTTGCTAACCTAGAAGTTCAAAGACATCTATATATTTCCTGTCTCTCTTGTTTATTGTCCTAAGAAACCACAGAGAACACCATGGTCTGTGTCTTTCCTAAATGCTGGATCTTCTGCTGTTAATAACTGATTAAAGTAGACTAAAGCTGTCCACCATTTCCAGATTTTCTCAATCGATGGGACAGTTACCAGTCTTTCTTGCTGTCATCATGTCTTCATGCTAAGCTTAAGTCCCATCGTTTCACTCTGTTTTTAATCTTCCTTAGCCTTCCTTTTCTTAACCCTAAGTTTTGTCCACATCATCCGAATATAAATAGGCTGTTGATGTTTCATCCACAAATCCGGAATCTTTGATCGTCTTCCTCCAGTCTGGCTACTCTCAGTATATAGTCTAGATACAAGTTGAACAGATATGGAGTTAATATGCAGCCTTGTCTGGACTTAGCCATTCTGTTGGTCTTGTTCCTGTCCTGAGCATTGGTTTTATGGAAGATAAAATAATACAATTTTCCCATTTCCCAGAGCACATTTCATAATTTGATGTGTGACATAAAACACAGTGGATGTAATTTAACATCTTTATATACAAATAATGCTGTACTATAAAACTCTATTAACTGTAACTCTCTACATTTAAGGGTCTTGTGCATTCACTTAAGACATTTTGATATTTTATTAATTGTCACCTCATGAACATAACTCCCATTCCCGTTCTTCTACAAAGACTTCAGTGTCAAGACTCACATAGGAAATACTTTATAATTTATATCAATAGCCTTTACCTGGCCTGAATACTACAAGCAAAATCAAGAACCGAATCCTATTTGAAGCAATACATATTTAATTAAAACTATTAAATAATTAATAAAGAATATATACACTACATATATACATGCCCCCCACCCACTTCATTAGGTACATCTTATTATTCATTTTATCAGCTCCACTGACCATATAGGAACAATTTGTAGTTCTACAGGTACAGACTGTAGTCCATCTGTTTCTCTGTGTGTGTGTGTGTGTGTGTGTGTGTGTGTGTGTGTGTGTGTGTGTGTGTGTGTGTGTGTGTGTGTGTGTGTGTGTGTGTGTGTGTGTGTGTATGTGTGTGTGTGTGTGTGTGTGTGTGTGTGTGTGTGTGTAAAAATGTATACTAATAAAAGTTTTCCAAATGTTCAGTAAATAGAACAGTGTACACTACACGTTATGTAACAGACATAGTAAATAAGTATAGTGAAGCCATGCTATATACAGATGTACACTTTTCCATATACTGTATGCAGTTTGGTGAATTTGAGGTAGACAAAAAGAGATGCAGGGTATACAGTGAAAGAATATACATATTCCAAATGTTACAAGATAGGGATAGAAGATATAGGAGACGGTAATCTATGTGTGTTTTATATAGTGCTTCTTTATGCTGCTATGGTAAAAATGAAAGCTTTCCATTAGATGTTGAAACATTGCTGTGAGGATACAGTGCCCTATGCCTTGTTCTGAGAACCCCCAGCAGCTTCTTTACTTTTTGATTTTTACTTTTTTACTTTTTGATTTCTGGTGTCACATCATTCCAGACCAAAAGCATTCAGTTTTGTTCTCACAGCAGATGGTTTCTTTTCTGAGATCAAGATTTTAATATTCTTTTCAAATATGTATGTGCTGTTTATCTGATTGTTGGTCTACCTTGTCTTGATAGGCAGTAGAAGCCCCTATGTCCTTGCTATCATTTAAGACCACTTTGAAGTCCAGGTTTGGCAACTACTGTTTTACTAACTTGGGTTTCTTTGGCTTCCCCTTTTCTTATGCAAGAGGGTGGCCCCAGAAATATCTCAACATCTTGCTCTATGGATGTAGGGAAGCGTTTGTACTCTGGGCTCTCTAGAGCCTGTCTGAGTCCTGGAGCTTAGTTGGTATGGCCACTAGACGGCGTCCAAGACACGCAAGAAACCCATCCAAATACATGTATAAAAACAAATCGCGCCCTTTTCTTCTGTGTTTGAAATAAGTTACTTAAAAAACACTTTTCACTTCTAAACTTGCATCATTTGGTTCTTCACAGCATCATCACAGCCTAAGGACCCATTTGGCGTAAACTGTCTAAATACACAAAAAGTTTAGTCTGAGAACTTAACTACCTAACTATCAGAATTATCAATCACTCCGGTGTTTGTATTTAGCGGCAGTACTACAGGATTTTGGCTCCATGTGTTTTAGCCACTTGCAATGCTCATGACATCCGTGGGGGGTCGCAGGTGCAACGCCACCCTAGATAAGATTAGGATAAAGCGCAGAGCTCTACAGTTTACAAGCCACCTCACTGTATGCACGTGTCGCTAATAGGCTCTAATACGCTTCTAAACTATCCCTCATTATTTGCATTATAACTGTCGCTAATAGGAACTTGGTACAAAATCGTTTCCTAAGCGCTACAATTTGGGTAGCGCGTTTTTCTACGCCCTTAATTTCGCCACGTGCGCACTGATTCTTTATTTACAGTTCAAACTTGAGCTCACGTGACCGATACAGTGTAAAATTTGCCAATACAAAAAATGGGGTCTCTTTAAAATATATTAAAACATTCAAGGTTAACAAGTGTGTATTATGCAACAGGAATCGCAGGAATAAATAAATATAATAAATAAATAAAAACAAATATATATATATATATATATATATATATATATATATATATATATATATATATATATATATATATATATATATATATATATATATATCTCGTTTTTTAATCAAACATTAAATATTTAATTTAAATAAATGACATATTTGTCTATAATTACTGTAACTTAATAACTGGCTGAATACATTTGGATATATATGGGCACTGATGCATATTTGTTTCATTTGTTTTGTATCATAAATTCTATAGAGAAGATGTAAATAAAAAATCGTCGATATCGTCAATAACCATTGGTACTGAAGGGCGTTTGCCAAATATGAACATTACTATTAGAAAATGTCTATCATAAACCTGTTTATGGCGTAGTTTGAAATGAGTGCATGTGTATTCCATGCTATGCCATACTGCGAGTTTCTGATGGAACGCTATTCTATTATATTCGGTACCTGTATTTCTTCCTATACGGTTTGAGTGGCAGCTAAATGTACTGGGGCTAATGAAAGGATACCCACCTAGTCTGTAGAGCTGACCTTCCAAACGCTGACATTATAACTGACCTCGGACTAAATCAGCAGGAGCGAAGTGCATGGGGCTACACTGGAGCTTCACATAAACTTGCATGGAACTGTAATATAACTTGATCATATGATCGAATAAGCTCAATTACAAACTCGGTATGTGCGCCTGTGAATAACTCATATATGTTATTCGTTTATTTATCGTTCCATCCATCAACCCATTCATTCTTTCATTCATTCATTTCAGCAGTTTTTCATCAGGAACGTTTCATTGAGACTAATTTCATAAGACTAATTATAATTCTAATAAAAAGACATAAAACATAAAATCACACGACCACCCACACGAAACCCCCAACAAATCCCCCCAAAACACCCGCACCCCTTCCACACACACACACTTCCCGTGTTACATGTAACAGGCCCCGCATTTAAACCCGTCCATAATCCTTTAACAACAACAAGAAAACAAAGGTTCTATTCTTTCTTCCCTTTCATTTCCCCCCTTTGGCGCGTTTTTAGAGGAAGGCGCGCGCGTTCTTTTTTTATTCAATAACGGGCTTCGCTCCCTCCATCATCCATCATCCCATTACGACCAACGCCGCTAATGAATCACCGCCCCGAGCTCGTCAATAAAGTCATTCCGGTAAATGGTGTCTCCGGTGGCTCCGCGAGCCTCTTTTTATTTATTTATTTATTCTTTTTTTTTTTTTTTTTTTATCAGCGCGCGAGGAGATTCCGCCTGGTTGTAGGCCGGTGATAAAGCGGCCCTGTCCTGCGCGCGCTAATTAAAACCTATACATTATAGAGGCGCGCGCGTGGCGGGCGCTCCAGATAAGAGGTGGCGACGGGAGCGAGCGCTCCGGGCACAGAGGCGCTCGACGTCGTGAGCGCGCACGGCCGCTTTTCTTTCTTTTTTTTTTTTTGTAAGAGTCGGGTCGATGATAGCGGCCTAATTAGGGGGCTTTTATTATTAGCGTTATTGTTATTATTAAAGCTCGAGACGCTCCAATAAAGATTTCAAAAGGTGGAGCGCTGCTGGGAGGAAGCCCGAGCGATGCGGACACCATATATGCTGGGTTCTGGCGGGCGTGCGTGGCCTTAGTTATGTCAGCGTGTTTGTTAATTCATTCATTCGTTCCATTGCCTATCTATCTATCTATCTATCTATCTATCTATCTATCTATCTATCTATCTATCTATCTATCTATCTATCTATCTATCTATCTATCTATCTATCTATCTATCTATCTATCTATCTATCTATCTATTTCTATATACATTTCAGATTTGTAGCAATCACGAACACCGTGGTGACTGTAGACTTAAGTATATAGTTAAGTGTCTATTAATTTTGTCTATTCATATATTATGCATTTATTACATGTAATAACGTATGTAATAAGTGAATGGCAGAGTTTTTCTACACTGCTTTTATATGTAAGTGTTGGTTATTATTTATCTATTGTTTATTGGAGGGATGTAATAACTGAGGTGGAGTTCGACTTGATGTGCTATTAGATTTTTTATCCATATTTCTATTATATTATTATTGCTATGAAATTATTACTATTATTATTATTATTCAACACTTTCAAAATTTAGCCCTCAGTGAAGACTACAAATAAATAAATAAATAAATAAACACAATGACCGGAATGAGGCCCTAATGAGGGTCTCTAACATCCGAACAGTGGGCTATAAAATAAAGCCCGTAGCCCTTTTCCATAGTATGCGGTTTTCAAAAATGGGATGAATTCATAACTCATGCGTCTTATACCGCCTGCTTCACTATGGAAGCTTCTGAACAGCAGGTTTATGAGTAGCGTTCTGGGAGAGCGAGCAAAAGCGGATTAGAATGAAAGGCGGATTAGTATGGCTGTTATTACTATTAGTAGTAGCAGCAGTACCATTATTAATTTTAATAATCATATAATAATGATACTACAACCGCGTCTACTGCGCTGATTCTACAACAACGTCTACTACACTGATACTACAACCACGTCTACTACACTGATACTACAACCACGTCTACTACACTGATACTACAACCACGTCTACTGCACTGATACTACAACCACGTCTACTGCACTGATACTACAACCACGTCTACTACACTGATACTACAACCGCGTCTACTACACTGATACTACAACCACCTCTACTACACTGATACTATAACAACTTCTACTACACTGATACTACAACCGCGTCTACTACACTGATACTACAACCACGTCTACTACACTGATACTACAACCACGTCTACTACACTGATACTACAATCACGTCTACTACACTGATACTACAACCACGTCTACTACACTGATACTATAACAACTTCTACTACACTGATACTACAACAACGTCTACTACACTGATACTACAACCGCGTCTACTACACTGATACTACAACAACGTCTACTACACTGATACTACAACCACGTCTACTGCACTGATACTACAACCACGTCTACTACACTGATACTACAACAACATCTACTACACTGATACTACAACAACGTCTACTACACTGATACTACAACCACGTCTACAACACTGATACTACAACCACGTCTACTGCACTGATACTACAACCACTTCTACTACACTGATACTACAACCGCGTCTACTACACTGATACTACAACCACGTCTACTACACTGATACTACAACCACTTCTACTGCACTGATACTACAACCACGTCTACTACACTGAACCTACAACCACATCTACTACACTGATACTACAACAACGTCTACTGCACAGATACTACAACCACTTCTACTACACTGATACTACAACCACCTCTACTACACTGATACTACAACAACTTTTACTACACTGATACTACAACAATGTCTACTGCACTGATACTACAACCACGTCTACTACACTGATACTACAACCACTTCTACTACACTGATACTACAACCACGTCTACTGCACTGATACTACAAACATTTCTACTACACTGATACTACAACCATTTCTACTACACTGATACTACAACCATTTCTACTACACTGATACTACAACCACTTCTACTACACTGATACTACAACCATTTCTACTACACTGTTACTACAACAACTTCTACTACACTGATACTACAACCACATCTACTACACTGATACTACAACCACGTCTACTACACTGTTACTACAACAACTTCTACTACACTGATACTACAACCATTTCTACTGCACTGATACTACAACCACTTCTACTACACTGATACTACAACCACGTCTACTACACTGATACTACAACCATTTCTACTACACTGATACTACAACCACTTCTACTGCACTGATACTACAACCACTTCTACTACACTGTTACTACAACCACTTCTACTACACTGATACTACAACCACTTCTACTACACTGATACTACAACCACTTCTACTACACTGATACTACAACCACTTCTACTGCACTGGTACTAGACTAACACTACAACCACGTATAGTACACTAATACTACACTGATACCACAATCACTTCAACTGCTACAGCTACTTCTACTACAATGACATTACAGCTACATCAACACCATTAATAATAAAATATTAATAAACAGAAGAACTGACTCAATAATTGTCCCTTATAGTAAAGAACTTAATGCAAAAAATATAGTGTACAAAAGCATAGGGCAAAATTAAGACCGTCTTTTAGAAGAAGGAGAAAAAGAGAAAGAGCCAGAAAGAACCAGAGAAAGAAGGTGAAGAAAAAGAGGTAGAATAAGAAAGGAAAAAAAAAACAAGGCAAAACGAAGAAGAAATACAAAAGGAAAAGAGAAAGTTTAAGAAACGAAAAAAAAAACACTGTGACGAAGAAGATACAGAATAAGAGGTAAAGAAACACGGTGAAGAAGAAGAGAAAAAAGGAACACGGTGAAGAAGAAGAAAAGGAATAAAATAAAAAACAGCTGAAAAAGAAACACAATAAGAAAAGAAAAACACGGCCAAGAAAAGAAGAGAAAGAATAAACAAAGAAAAACAAGGTGAAGATAAAGAAAAAGAATGTATAAGAAAAGAAAAAGGAAAATTAGGCAAAAAACGAAGAACACGAAGATCACGAAGAAAAGAAAAATAAATAAAAAAAGAGGGAGGAAACAGAAGAAAAAAGAAGAAAGTCTAATAACGACTAGGAAAACAGTTAAAGCAGCATAATAATAATAATATTAAAAAGAAGAGAAAGAAGAAGAAGAAGAGGAAGAAAAGAAGAAGAGGAAGAAGAAGAGGAAACGAAGAAGAAGAAGAAGAAGAAGAAGAGGAAAAAGAGGAAGAAGAGGACTGAGGTGAAGAACAGGCCTAGTCATTTGCGGAAATTTAAAAAGTAGTAAAAATTAAAATAATAAACTAAATATATTAATTGTAAATAATAATAATACTACTAATAATAATATTAATAATAATATATATATATATATTTATATAAAAGCATAAACACAGATATAAACACTCTCTAATGCTAGTAACAGCGGTAGTAGCGGTAGCGGTGGATCCGCCGGCGCTGTCGGTCTCCTCGCTCTCTCTCTCTCTCCTCGTTAATAACCTCTCTCCATCTGAAGCTTCACTCGTCCCGTTTAAACCGCGTCCCTCCTTTATTTTCACACCACCGTCCTCCGCGCCCATTGGACGCGCCTTTCTCGCGACAGCCACGGCGCTCGTCCTCTATTGGCCCGCTGCACGTGCGTCTCGCTCACGTGCTTCCGGTTGAGGGAAGTTAAAAAAAACAGAAAGGGAAAAAAAGAGAAAAGAAAGTAGGAGAGGAGCGCGGCGAGGAGCGGAGGCGGCTTTAGAGAGAGTTTGGGGAGACAGAGCTGTCACACGGGGGCCGCGAGGCAGGGACGGCGGAGCATCGCGCGATGTGACTGTGCGAGTAACGGGCCCGTGATCTGAAGCGCGTGAAGCTCCTCCACGGTGCGACGCTTCAGTTTGTTTGAAGGTATCTGAAACAGCGCTTTAAGAGCAGCCCCAACGGTTGCGCGTTGTTGATGTTGTTTCCGCTGTGTCCCGGATAAACACGCACGAGACGGCTAAAGTTACCCGCAACAAGTGGAATTCCTGCTCCTCCTTTCTTTTTGAACCTCTTTTTGTATCGCGTGAATCGCGCGCGAGCCCGGCTATGGAGGAGCAGAAGGACCAAACCGGGCGCGACTCGAGCGAGGCTGAGCGCGCGGCGCCCTCTCCGCCGGTGCTGCCCCACCAGGCAGCCCAACAGCTCCACCGGACCACCAACTTCTTCATCGACAACATCCTGCGGCCGGACTTCGGCTGCAGGAAAGAGCTCGCGGCGCGGGAACGGGAGCGGGAGCGCGCGCACACAGCGGGCCGCGAGAACGTTAACCCGCTCACCGCGAGGCCGACGCACGCTGGCGGCCTCCTCCGCCACGACGCCAACGACTGCACGTCGTCGTCGTCCTCCTCTTCCTCGTCTTCCTCCTCCTCGTCCTCCTCGCCTTCGTCGTCGTCGCCGTCCTCCAAGACGACGTCGGCCAAGCTGAGTACGGAAGGGAACGGAAGTGCGGCGGCCAAATTCGGGGAGCACGCGCCCATAACGGAGATGAACGGGAACGGGGGGAGCGCACCGTCCAAGGAAGCGCAGCCGTTACTGTGGCCCGCGTGGGTTTACTGCACCAGATACTCGGACAGACCGTCATCCGGTAAGACCTGGTGTCTCAACTCAGCTTGACTGTATTCAACAACAACAACAACCAACAATAATAATAATAATAATAACAACAACAATAATAATAATAACAATAATAATAGCAGTAGTAGTAGTAGTGGTAGTGGTAGTAACAGCAACAGCGACCAAGAGCAGCCATTGCCACATCTCTAAAATACTAATAACTATTTTATTACTACTACTACAGTAATAATAATAATAATACTAATAATTATTATTATAATAGTAATAATAATAATAATAATAATAATAATAATAATAATAATAATAATGAGATTGTTATAAAATATTCATGCTAATACATAGGTTCTGATTACATATACATAAAGTTAGGATAAGCAAGAAGGTAGCTTGATCTCTGTGGTGGACTTGCACACTGCTAGGGTTTCATTTATATTGTTATTATTATTGTTATCATTATTATTACCATGGCAACTTCAGAGTTATTTGAGGAATCTTTATTAGAGAGCATTGCATTATAATATTGATTGGCTGACGTTTGGTTTGATTGGTACCTAGTACGTATACACACACACTATATATATATATATATATATATATATATATATATATATATATATATACTGTATAATAGAGGCGTTGGAGAGCTTGACATCGCTGACTGGACCAATGCAGTGGATGCGATCATGCGTTTTATTTATATATGTATATATATGTATGTATGTATGTGTGTATGTGTGTTTGTATATATATGTGTGTGTCTATATGTTTATGTATGTATATTTGTATTCTAGTTCATGTGTTGGTATGAGCGCCATTGCGTAGATGCGAAAGTAATGAATTGAAGATTAGCGCAATGCACAATCTGCATTCGCTTTGAGCGGATTGCGGCTATTTTGAATTGAGATTTCTATTCTGTTGATCTGGTATGATCTATATGGCATAACAACAATAATAATAATAATAATAATAATAATAATAATAATAATAATAATAATAATAATAATAATACTATATAAAAGCTTGGGAGGAGGAGTATTACTAAATGTAGGCTATTGGGTTTCAGTCTAAACTCAATACTGGGATTTTAATCTGCGGTCTTGTGTTTTGACCATATACGCCGATGATAAGGCCACTGCATGGAAAAGAGAAAGTGCGCACGACGTGTTGACACTGATGACCACGTTTTGGTTTCACATGACCCCTGTGAGAAGATTTACAAGAGGAAGACAGCTCGCACGTGCAGCTCCTGGAAAATAAAAGCAAGCAAATGACGGAATACAACATATATAACGTAACCCTTTTCCGGGCGCTCGTGTTGCGCATGGGAAGTTGGGCTATTTATTTATTTATTTGCCTGGTTATGTATTTACCTTCTGCAGAGCGCGCAGGTTATGGCGCGTGAATGCCTGGCTATCACTGAATGATTAAACGCGCGCTGCGCGTAAAGAAAGAAAAGCCCTGTTCTTTCAGAAGGTGGCGAACAGAGACTCTTGCAGGGCTCGGCGGTTGGGAACTATGAGGAGAGTCCGGGGATTGAGGCCTACTCTGGGTTGGCTGGTGCGTGTGCCTCCACTACGGATTTCGATTTAGTCCGTATGGCCACCAGATAGAAAACCTCCCAGCGTTTTAAGACAAGGTCATTTCTTGCATCCATATTCAAATGGCCATTCAAAAAGGCTTTATTGCAAGGCTAGGCTTCAGTTGCAGCTCTGTGAGAGGGCATCACGTATTTTGTTAATGCTATATAAGACCAAAAACAATAAAGGCAGGTATGATTTTACAGAAGAATTGGCCTTCCCTGGATTGCAAGAAACTACCAATATCAATGAACGCAAAGAGTTAGATGTATTTAGTAAATTATGGCCATTTGCAAACACATTTTAGCCTGAAAACCATCTTTACATTCTATAAAGTTTGCTATGAGTATATCAGAACCATATCTATAACCATACTCAAGCAAAAGTGAAGTTATCAATTCAGAGTGCAGTTTCGTGTGGAACAGGACATCCACCAACCATCTTCCCGCATAGGAAGTGGAGTTACTTGGGCGGTAGAGACTCCAAAACGAAAGGAATGGGCAAATCAATACAGCAGGTAGTGAAATTAAAGCCAGGAGAGCATGGAGGGAACATGGCGCTAATAGCGCAAGTGGATTCAGGAATGTACTTGACCGAGAATTACCGTTCCCCCACCCCACCCCCAAATACCAGCTCTGGGCTCCATGATATTCACGTCTGCGTGTTATTGTTGTCTCCACACCAGGCCCGAGGACGCGCAAACTGAAGAAGAAGAAGAGTGAAAAGGAGGACAAGCGGCCACGGACGGCCTTCACGGCCGAGCAGCTGCAGAGACTCAAGGCCGAGTTCCAGGCCAACCGCTACATCACGGAGCAGAGGAGGCAATCGCTCGCCCAGGAACTCAACCTCAACGAGTCCCAGATCAAAATCTGGTTCCAGAACAAAAGGGCCAAAATCAAAAAGGCCAGCGGTTTCAAAAACGGCCTGGCCCTGCAACTAATGGCCCAGGGACTCTACAACCATTCCACCACTACCGTTCAAGACGAAAAGGAGGATAGCGAGTGATGGAGGGAGAAAAAAAAGGCTATAGACGCTGATCATATAGCGACTTCTTCTTCTTTTTTTTTTTTTTTTTAAGATTTTTCCATATCCTTTTGTTCAACAAATGTATGGAGAAGACGGATCTTCTGAAGAGACCTTATTTAAGCAAATCCTATCCTAGGCTACACTATATGGCCACACATCTAAAAACAAATACGAACACTATGGAGATTTATATATAGCCCCCAAACTGTAAGATGTATATATTTAAATTCAGGTAGAGGGTGGACGGGGGAGGGGTGGTGGTGGTGGTTTAACCTGTGCGTCTGGACGTTTTTATCGTTACCCCCCACCCGCCACCCCTCCCTCGCCCCCTTCTTTCCCTGATGTTGTCGCTCAGTAGTTTTTTTGTGATATCCCTGTCTCTTTCTCTCTAAACACTCTAAAATCCCCCCATCTATCTCACCAATCTACACGTGCGTGACTGAACCGACGCTTCAAGCCAAAGATTTTAATATGTTTAGAGATTATGTTGTCTGAAATAATAAAAAAAGGTAGAATGTGCCATTGTTTTTTTTTTTCCTAATGGATGTACACCAATTTGTAATATGGCCTTTTTTCCAAATCCAAATATTATTTTTTTTATTTCGGTATAATTTCCCCCCCCCCCATCCCAGATCCATATTAAATTAAAATGGCTTTTGTGATATTATAATAAGACAGTATATTGTTGAACTGGAAAATTATTCCTTCAGCTCCCGCGCGACCACTGTGGGGACATTTAACATTAATTATTACATATATATTACAAGTCAGGGCTTTGGAATCAGTTGGGTTACGGGTCACTTGCATCATCACTGACCATTTCGGACACACATTCCCGCGTTGTTTATTTATTTATTTAAATATTTATTTCTTTTTTAATACGGTCCTTTTTGGCGCGCTCTTACACACACATATTAATGGCGTGCATACACATGTATTAATGGTGCCATTGTCGTACTACGAAAGCGTAATTAATTGCCAAATATATTATTATTATTATTAGTAGTAGTAGTAATAATAATAATATTATTATTAGTAATAATAATATTATTGTTAGCAATAATAATAATAATTTCGCAGCTTTTTTTGTTTTATCTATGTTATGCGCGAGTGTTCACTCATCACTCTTATAAAACGCACCGACCGCAAATGCATATAATACGATTGGAAAGTAAACGTCAGCCTTAATTGCGCAATACTACAAGTAGCTGTAGCCAGTCTGTCGATTTACAGACCCCCTCCATCAGCACCACCACCACCAAATCAAGAGTGCTTTTGCCAAAGTCAGGAGCTTTACTGACCTTTCACACCAGAAGCCATAACATCGACCATCCGTACATCACTATATGACAGTAATAAGTATCCATCATTGACGCTATCCGGTACATCAAGCTATTAACGATACCAGTCACGAGCCTGACGCTGAAACAACATTGGTTTGTTTATCTGAAGCGGTGGAATATACGAATCTGACCAAGCCATGCAAATAGCAAGTAGTGACCATGACGATGACTGATGCACTGATGCTCTCACGGCACTGCACTCCTACAGGTTAAAGGGTCAGCTTAAGCCGTCAAAACAAACGTACTGGTGCTACAGAGGAATCTAGGGGGTAGGGGGCAGGGGGGCGCCTTCCTTCGTAGGATGTTAAGGTTCTGGAGAAAGTTAGGCTCGTCTATTCACTTTGCATTTGAGCGAACCCTACTATAGACAAGGTCGATATCTAATAAGAATATTAAGGCCTACAAACTGAGCGTTGGGGATCACATTTAATGTTTATGTTGGTTATGGGCATTCAAGACGTGGATCCATGTGTCTCAACCCCAAGATTGATCGTATATTGTAATCTACCTCACGCTGTTTCCGGTTCTTTCATTCGGCTTACATTATACACTACAAAATTTCCCAAAGGTGAGCTTTTGGGAGTATGGAGGTGAGGTGTTGAGAAGTATCCCATGACGTAGACATTCAACCGAAACAAAAATAAGACCATTAATGGGGTTGAATAATTTGGACGCTACTGTAAGGCTGGTTTAACTGTAACATCTTAATTAAAAGATTAATGCACTTTGTATTTTTTGGACAATTTTATATTTCTCGTGTGATCAACGATCATCTTCAGCGAAGATGAAGATAAACGAATCTACTTTCCTGTTCTACAAAAAAGAAAAAAAAAAGCATTATGCTTGGCACGTGTTGCGGTGCTCACATTAGCTCTTGTAGGCCCTCGTGAATCAAAAGGTTCCCCATATGCTTTGGGCTGACTCGGCGGTTTCTTCACCAGTTGTGCGCAAACATGGTTAATGTGAGATTTGAATGCAATCGAATAAGGGATGTCGGTGTAGAGCCACTGATATTGGTAATCTGTTTGTTTGCCTAGCCCCACCGATATTGTTTATAAATATAATTTTTAACAGAATATAATACGCAAAAATAAGCTCTTAGGATTTTCACCAGACTGATGCTGGCAGTATATAAGCGCGTATCTTAGCCAACCAATACAAAGTGACCAATGCTGAAAAGAAATAGCACGGCCACAGCTCGTTTATACGCAGGCGCAAAAGTTTGCACTACTGGTATGTATAAATGTGCTGCTAATAGCGGCCTGCGTGCATAATTAATACTTTTCTCACCACTGTAAATGATAAAAATAATAATCATCATTTGAGTCAACTTGGCATAGTAGCGCATTGCTGATAGGCTTTGAATTTCCTAATAGGGTTCAAGCTACTGAAGTTAGACCTAATTATGACAATAATGAACTATACGAGGCCTGGGTTGATGTAGGCTCACGTGCGTGTGATCAGTGCGCACCGCCGATCCTCGCAGAATTGCGATATGCGAACAAATTAGCCTCGTATATTATTTGTTTAGGTCATCCCAGCTACCGTGACACCGGCAATGCGGCAAACCGAACAGAGAAGCCGAGGAAGTCTATCAGGCCAGACTGTGTTGTGAATTCAATTTCGGGAGACTTTAATTCTCTCTTTAAAAAAGAAGAGGGTGCTATAGTAACTATCCACTGCCACTGAGATTACACAAACACTTGTTCGCATAAATAATTAGCCGGCACAAAGCGCTTAATATTGTTTATTTAAACAGCAGACAACCAGGTCATTAGTGCTGGTTCGAAGCAATTAATGCCGGATTTATTACATGACATTCATTTCGGGTTTTAGCGCCAGGCGCTAATTTAATGTAAGATTAAATCGCAAGACTGTAGTTTTTTTTTTTAAATAATTATTATTTTTTTTTTTTTGTAGTTTTGGCAATAGCACTATTCAAGGAATTACAAATACGAATGTCGCAAAGAACATGCTGTAGTAAAAACTGGAAAAAGGAAAAAAACTACGGTGGGAAAGAATGGCCTTTAAACCGTTTTAAAGAAAAATCTATATTTGTTAAGACGTATTTATATATTATACATAGACTATATATAGTTAAACAATATATATAAATATAGTTTGTATATAAACTGTCTAATTCGCTCACTATTGTTCAACTATCGCTATTATTCCGTCTACTTTTAGCGATTGTCGCTAATTCTGTAATGCAAGAATGTAAAAATGTTACTTTTTGAACTTTTTGACCTAAAAATAAAAAATATATTATGGTATATATATATATACCATCTAAATATATTTTTACTTTTAAATAAGCCATGATTCACAAACCTAGAATTCCGTCGTTTTAAGTTACAGGCTAAAGAAATGCTAAGTAGGCTAAAAAAAATGTACGGAAATGAACACATCATTGGGTCCAGCATACGTTCACGAGTTCCTCTTACAAATAGGGATGCCATTAAATAATCCGTTAGGCCTATAGGTTAAATCCGCGTGAAAGACGCACAAAGCGTTTGGATATGGATAAATTAAGCTTTTCTTCTTCCGGTCTCTGATTAAGTCCATACGTTGGACTCAATAAGCATTTGTATGCGTCATCAGAAGGTTGTGGCTATTTTAAACCAAAGCTAGTATTCTTTTTTTTGGGGGGGTGGGTGGGTGGGGGGTCGTTATGGTGGTGGATAACAAGCATACATACACATTTGCAATGCGCAAAAGTTTTCCAGCAGGTGCACATAAAAAAAAAAAACAAAGCCCTGAGAAATCTCCGCTCGTGCTCCGTGCATTTTGCCCTAAAGCTAAAGTGGTACGATATTCCTTTAATATATATGCAAATGCAAGCAATAAAAGAAGAAGAGCGTATGGAAATGATGACGGCATGCTAGTGGGTAGCTTATGCGTCTAAGAATGGGAATTTGTACTGTGGGCTCGGGATACAGGTACAAAAAGCAGGAGAAGCTCTTCTCATAAAGTGTTGAAGGGTAAGTTGGGGGTGGTGAGGGTTGGGGAGGGGGTTTTGGTGGTTTCATTTCCCATGTGGTGCACTTCAGAGGATACGGTGAAAAGGCACTGGGGTCTTGAACGGCACAGAAGTTGCCCCATCTCCGGGACAAATTTCACAGCTCCGCTTGGTTGTCTTCCCGCGTCTGTGCGCGCCCTCGCTGACCAGAGGTGTCCGCGCCCCGCCGATCAAAGGGCAACGGAAAAGACCAGTGACCCCGAATAGGGCTAAAGGATGCGAATGCGGAGGCTAAGTGATTGCTAATCCTATTTAAAGACTCCACGGGTGGGTGGTGTTGGGAGGGGGTGGGTGGTGGTGGTTTGGTCTCGTCACAACACAGCCAAGACTTTTAAGGCAGGCTCCTCTAGACAATATGCTCGCACACATCCATAAGACGTCGTGCCCTTAGATCTTTACCCTGCAACTGCCCCAGAGCTTTGTTGACATCTTGGTGGCATAATCCACCTCTCTCTAGAAATGGAGATGGGGGGACTACAAGATGGGGATGAGTAGAATTCAGGGTAGCGCAATTCACGGAAAACCGCAATTTTTCGTCAATTGAAATTGTTCGTCAATTGAAATTTTTCGTCAATTGCCCGGTTATTATTTGTCTTGTGTTCGAATTTCAGGATCTTAAACGGATCAATAAAGATGGTCCAAAATAAAATCTTGTTTTTTAAGTAACGGCCACAGTATATGTAGCGTTTATTATAATTTTAGAATTTAGAAATAAGTGGAACATTAACTACAATAAATGTAGATTTCGTAACGCGTTATGTCGCTATAACGCAATATAACGCACTATAATGCGCTATACATATCCCTCACTTAAAGTGACGTTTTTTTTTTAATTGGCATTTAAATATGAAAATGGAGGTAACACTTCTTGTATTCACAGTGCATTCCTACGTTATATAGACGTTATATAGCATGCAAAATGCGTTATATGCCTTCACACTTTCAGCTTAACGCTTTATAAAGCAAGAGAATGTACTTAAAATGTTATAATATGGCAAAATATGATCAAATTTTCTAAACCCCAAATAAATCTGTATGAATTTGAGTAATGTATTGTTGCGGTTGGAACCAAACCTTGTACCTCCATATAGGTGTTTTAATTTTTTTTAAATGATTTGAAAAGACATCTTACATTGAGTAAATGTCACAATGATGGAATGAAAAGAAGTGGCCCAAAATTATTTTGAAAAAGATCTGGTTTCATTAACTTATATTAAATATAGAATATGTTACATCATCATGTCCCAATAAGCAATATATTTAGATGGAACTGAAATTAGAATGCAGTTAGACACCTGACTTTGTACTATAGTTACACATAGTCATAGTCTTGCTTTATGAAGTGTTATGTAGGTAATCATAACTACATAATAGCAATTATACAGGCTTATGCCCAGTATTATAAAGTGTTATGTACGCTATATATAAAGCTTATGCATGCATTTGTAATGCACTGTGAAGGCAAGATTTGTAGGAAGTGTAATTGAATTGTAAATATATATATTTGAGCCTAGAAATGAAATAAATACATAAATGACAGTACTCATAGAGCACTAGTAGTAATTAATGTCTAGTAGAAATCATATCTCATTAGCTATTCATATAAAAACGGTCTTTTGGGTTGGGAATTGGTATATACTAGTGTCTGGTCATTGAACCTGTTTTGAAAATAACCCAAAATGTTTTCAAAGTAGCCTTGTTTGTTATGGTTTATACTCTGCAGGATGTTGCTATGATCTTGCATGAATAGGTCCAATGTAGTGCTCAGTGTATCTGTTACAGTGTATCAGTGTTTACAGTGTACAGATGGATAGATGTAGTAATGTAGTGTTATGAGGCTCTGACTTCATTAAGTCATTATCCATATAGTTGGGCATTGAACTATAAGCACTCAGGATTCATGGGAAGTGTTACCAGATTCACCTTTCCACCCATGATCCCTCCAGACACTCCGTAAATGTGTCTCCATTCATGGATCTGCTATTTCTTATTGTTGTATTCATCTGGAACAACAGACGACCGTGCCCGCAAATGAGGAAAATAAAAGAGGGAGAGAAAGAGAAAGAGAGAGCGATGTCAACAAAAGGTGATGTCTCTCCAAATGTGTTTTGGAGAGTGGTTTGAGGTAGTCGTCCATTGAAAACGGAGAATGCTGGCAGGGCTCTTGTTCTTGGCTAGGAAGGATGCCAGAAGTCCAGAGGAGCTCCCACACACCAATCCCTGAATCCGTCATTAGCTGAAGATCTATCACTGAGCTAATCTACCCCCACTTCTTTCCCCACCAGAAGATGCTCCTTGGGGTCATGCCACAGGTTCTCTGCCTCAGCCTAGAACACCCCCACCACACATGTGGACTGTCTCTCCCAGCCTTCCCCAACCCCAACTTTTTTGTTTTTCGGTTCCTGCAGCCTGCTAACCGAGACGGCGTTGGCAGAAGCCTTCGGAAGAGCAAATCTCGAACAAGGACGGAGTTAGGGTGACGCACCGAGTTTTACGGCCTGTCAATCTCACCGCTCTATCTGTGGGGGCGAGCCAACAAAGGGTGGCATTGACCGAGAGCCTCCCACCGAGTGGAGCTGGGCACGGGGGGCATGGGGGGGAAAGCCGGCGCAAATGTGGAGCCGATGAGCAAACATTACATGGTGGATCCAGCCCTAGCTCCTCAGCCCTGCAAGACAAACCCCTACCCCATCGCCATCGGCCAGCTGTGCAGAGGCAGACACACGCGCACACACACACTCGGAGCAGCAGTGCAGAGGGCCTTGTTGAAAGGAAAACAGAGAAAGGAAGCCGTGCAGTTGCACCGACCGCCTGTGAACTCTGAATTCAAAGCCAAGCTGGAGATGTGTCTTCAAATCCATATCCATTGATAGAAATTGGCTCAAATGCAGTGCATTTTGGTGACCAGAAGTATCTGAAATGGGGCCTCTTGTGTTCCAGTTTGAGCACTCCAACCCCACCGGTTCCTGCAGCTGCAGATGGCATGTGTAGAGGAAAGTGCCTCAACGCTGTTTCAGGAGAACCTGGAGAACAAAAGAAAGCAGGTTTTGCGAAACAGCTTATTATGGCATCAGTATAACTCAGCCTATTCTCAAACAAACTATCTGAGGCTCCCAGGCAAGGCCCCGTTGCCTACAGTGGAGAGCCTTGGATACTTTTGGCCGTGCCTCGCCTTTAATGAATGAGGATGCGACGCAAAAATGGCAGAGTCTCTCACCACAAGTATGTGACAGAAGGTTTATCCCAAGACTCATTGCGTGGTTTGAGGCTACCCCCTCTGGAGACTGTCTGAACGGCTTATTTTGCTCTAGCAAACAATTTCCTATCTGTTCGTAGGATTCACTATGTCTACACTACTGACAGAAAAAAGGACTGAAGGGTTCTGTTAGTGTCTTATGGTCACTAATGTTTATATAGAGAGAGCTTCATTCACTGACATTACTGCAGCGTATGGTGTTTTTTGTTTTTCTGATTGGTTGATTTCATGGGGCAAAGGGTTCTAATAGTTTAACAGGTGTTCTAGGACGGATTCCAGATGCTATCTAAAGATGTTCTACAGGAAACTAGGTGAGGTCCTATTAGCTGGGTGTAGGCAACAAAACAGAAGTGACATTTCCACAAGTACCACAGTGCTAAATGCAACACATGCTAGTCTGTACTAGTAAAGACCTGGGTGAAGGGTGAAGAAGTGTTCCAATGACTTGGAACCCTTAGACATGGACTTTTATCCTCTGTGGGACTATTCAGTACCTACACAAGGCATGTGACCAATGATCAGTGGGCAGCGACTCCAATCATGGAGCTCTACTTTCCTGAAGAACCCGGTTCCTAGTACAAGTACAACAATGCAAAAAGTGGCTAAACATTCTAGGCTACGCTAATGAAGACCTAGGTGAAAGATAAGGATGTGGCTTTTGAGAACACATCTGCCGCCTGGAACCCTTAGACATGGACTGTTTTGGCAATGCTCTAGATTTTTGGTCAGCGACTCCTGGAGCTCTACCTTCCTGAAGAACCCGGTTCCTAGTACAAGTGCAACAATGCAAAAAGTGGCAAAACATTCTAGGCTACGCTAATGAAGACCTAGGTGAAGGATAAGGAGGTGGCTTTTGAGAACACATGTGCCGCCTGGAACCCTTAGACATGGACTGTTTTGGCAATGGTCAAGATTTTTGGTCAGCAGCTCCTGGAGCTCTACCTTCCTGAAGAAGTTCCTATTAGTTTCTGATATCTGGGTTTAAACAGCATGTGGAAATTATACATGTACAACAACATAGGCTCTAGAACCCAGTTCCTATTACGGTTCTAATAGCATGTGCCATTTCCACAAGAACAGCAATGCTTAATATAGCAAAACATGCTAGGTCACGCTGATAAAGACCTAGGTGAAGGATCAACAAGATGACTTTTGAGAACACATGGAACCCTTAGACATGGACTTGTATCCACTGTTGGGTTATTCAGTACCTAGAGAAGGCATGTCAATGCACTATACCAGTGGTCAACCAGTGGTGAGTTCCTATTAGCGGTGTACAGAAACAGCATGCGACTATTCCACAAGTGCAACAGTGCTTAATCTATCTATCTATCTATCTGGCTTTTGAGAACACGTCTGAGGACTGGAACCCTTAGACATTTTATCCTCTGTAGGGCTATTTGATGCATACACAAGGGCATGTCAATGCTCTAGATCAGTGATTAGCCACTTCGCTAATGGATCTCTACCTTTCTGAAGATTCTGGAGGTGATGCAGTTCACCTAATTTGCTGGATCGGTGTATGTACTCAGGAAGTTTGATCCGATGACCACTGCTGTAGATGACAGACTGGCCTACATGCAGTCAGCTGTCTGCTTTGTTGACACTGGGCGATGGCTAATAACTTAGCACTGTAGGCTAAAGACTACTTCTTTATTCTACAGACAGATTCGGCTTATTCCTCACCTCTTGAGGACGAGCTTTATGAAAGGAAAAGGGGGGAGTTGACAAGAATTATAATTACAAACAGAAGGGGCCTGTATCGTGGGACAACGGTGGATGTTCACCCTGCTCTCGATGACATCTGCCGCGCAGATTTTCTCAGGGCCCGTCCCTGTCAGGGTGTGTGTTTTTTTTATCTATATAATGAAGGTATACGCACAGAGAGAACAAAGACTAAGACACCTGGTATCATCATATGCTATGGGTGGTCAAGAGGCTCCTCTCCCCGCATGCCTCTCACATGTGGTATCACTTTTCCCGTTTCCAGCTCGCGCAGACAAATAGGCTAGGCTAGTCAGTCAGGACCCTTAGCATTAGCCGGCTTCCTTGTACAGCTTTCACCGCCGGCCACGCACTTCAAAAGCTGGATAAATCCTGGAAATCTCTTTCCTCCACCCCCTCAACTCCCCTCCCCTCGGTCTCTCGTCGCTGGCTCTGCAGTCCCGAGGTGGCCAGAGGTGAGCCCGGGAACAGTTCGTCATATTCAATTAGCACACGGCTGTCACGCTGCTCCAGGAGGAGCCGCCGTGATGTCATTCTCCCGCGAGAGCCGTGATGTCATTCTCCCGCGAGGGACGATTGAATCATATCTCCCGCTTTGGGGAACCATCTTTTTGAAAAACACTGAAAGTACGCTACTTTTTTGAACAATATTTCAAGATCGTGGACACTTACGTCATCACACGTGTCACCTAAAGCTTTCATTGGTTCTTCACCTTCAGTAATTGCAAATATTAATAATTATCTATATCTAATATATAATCTAATATGTAATATATAATCTATCTATCTATCTATCTATCTATCTATCTATCTATCTATCTATCTATCTATCTATCTATCTATCTATCTATCTGTTCTTTTTCTATGCCACTGCCCAGGCATTCGACTCTGTTCTCCTGTAGCCTCACCAGTACCCATATTATAGATATTACTGTGATAGCTCCAGCTCAGAATAATAATCATATACAGCATACACAAATAGCTCGACTCCATGTCAAAACGTGCTCCTCAATGCTCCTCATGAATACATCCGCAAGCACCGTGTGGGCTATGGTGCCTGCAGAGCCTTCTTCCCGTCTCTCAGAAAACCCCTCAGATAATAGGTCACGGCACCAGATTTACTGTTTCATGATTTACTGTCTCGCGTCAGCCCCTCCACACCCCCTCACCCCCTTCCACCCTCATCCCGCCTGCCCAGCGAAGTTAAATGACCCGAAAATAACATGAATATGTAGCAGCTAGCCTGATGGAGTGCTGGACTGGAGGGGTGGTCTCCGGCATTGGCTTTCAGCCGCGGAAATCTAAGCTTCAGTATGGCGCGGAGTGCCGCTAAGGGTCAAGAGGTGGCCGTCAGTATTACAGTCAAAGGCGGTGCGCGGGGGGCATAAGCGGGGAAAAGAGGGAGGCCAAGAGAGTGAAAGAAAGAGGAGCCCCCAAAACGACAAGGAGGAGGACGTTGTAATATTGCAAATTCATTAAAAATAAATAAATAAAATAAATAAAGCTATCTATCTATCTATCTATCTATCTATCTATCTATCTATCTATCTATCTATCTATCTATCTATCTATCTATCTATCTATCTCTCTCTCTCTCTCTCTCTCTCTATACTATATATATATATATATATATATATATATATATATATATATTCACACACACAAAGGTAAATCAGAGTAGGACAACGACAGGAAATGCGTGTTTAGTAAGCTGCAATAATAATAATAATAATAACAATAACAACAACAACAATAATAATAATAATAATAATAATAATAATAATAATAATAATAACAGCAATAATAAAAAACACATACTTTTTTATTATTACTATTTATAATAATAATAATAATAATAATAATAATAATAATAATAATAATTAATTGTTTTATTTGAACTCTTTCAAAATCCATCATAAACCCCCAAAATAATTTTATTTTTAAAACCAGAAAATTCCCAGCGAACAGGAAACATTCCTAGGCATTCCCAACGTTACTTACAAGTTCTAGTACTGCTATAAAATAACGTTTCAACAATGTTTAATATTTCAAATATGATCAATAAGGTTAGATATGAACGTTTAGAGAACGCTTAAGAAGACCGTAAAGCAGAACAAACTTCCCGCTGGAAATATTAATACAGCATGTGCTGAATATTCTCTGAATGCCTGTAGATCTAATAGAGTCTCTAGGCGGACAGGTGCTCCGAGTCTCTTCTTCTTCTCTCCCATCAAGCGCTTGTAAAATCATACACGGACTTCATGCATGATCACCGAAACAACCGCCATCTGTTTCTTCGGTTCCGTTTCCGTGTCGCCTCCGAGATCCGCGCTCACGCACTATAATACAACACGCCTTATTAAACCCACAGCTCTGAAATCAAACCCGCTCCAGTCCGCCCTGGCCTGCGAGCATTCACACTTCTCAGTTACTGGGACGAGAGGACATGCGGTTTAAAAGGCACCGCCGAGTTGTTCTTGGAGAACATTTGACTTCTGAAGACGCGACATTGCGGTCTTCCCAGATCCAAATACATTTCCCAGTTCCATTCCTGCCCTCCCCGAGGCCCAGTTCAGCGTTACCAGGACCGCTGTCCTTCCTTAAAGGAGCAAAGTCCCTAATAAAAGCAGTGAACGGGGAAATGGCCGCTAAAAATCTTAATGCCTGGTTTTTATCCCATTTGGAAATATGAGATTTTCATATCTGAGGAAAAATGCAAAAATCCATAAATGCATAAGGCGTCAATGAGGTGTTGATAAAACCATTAAGATGTCCCATTCAGAACCAGCATTATAAAATCCCTGTATGAAGAACTGCTTAATAATAATAATAATAATAATAATAATAATAATAATAATAATAGTAATAAAACATCAAAACAAAATAATAATAATAATAATAATAATAATAATAATAATAATAATAATGATGCGAATGATAGTAATAATAATAATAATAATAATAATAATAATAATAAACGCATACTTGCATTAATTCATTAATTATTCAGCACTTTCATTTTTGAGAGGAAGAAAAACATCTAGCTCCACTCTAGAACCTTCAAACATCCACAGGTGTTTCTGTCCACCTTCCACTGTGAGAAGACTCCTCAACACTATGGAGGTCTGAAAGGATGTGTAGCTGCTCAAGAAGCTCCTCACAGAGAAAAGGAGAGACGTCCCATCAACCCAAAAAGCTTCAGCTGCTGTTCTCAGAACAATGGACTGACCACCCCAGGGTCCAGAATCTCAGCATCATGGTGAATGTAGTTTGTGGTTATTTAGATGGTAGAAGAGGAAGAACACCAGCTAAACCAACTTCTAAAACTGAATTTTGGAGACATGGCTGCGGATGTCTTTGAAAACCTGAAGGCGAGTCTTCTGAGAAGAACAGAAGCTGCAATAAGAGTGCACTGAAATGAGGATGGTTTGCTTTATATATCATAATAATGGCGGTCAAAGTTAAACAGGTACCTCCAAATGCTTAGAGGCCAGAATGTTCCTTCACTCCCAGTCAAAGTTAATGTAAAGAGATTTACTTCAAAGCAGCTTTGGGGCACTTCTATTGAAGCAATGTCATGACATTTTCTGATACTGCACAGAATAACTGCTGGACTCAAATTAGGCAGAAAAACAAACTGCAGAAAAGAAAAATATTGGAGATACTTCCTGGTTTTAGGCGGTGAGGATGTGTTTTACAGCAAAACAGGGACTAAGGGACTGGAAATTACACAGCTCCTGACTTATGCTCAGTAGTGAATGTGTTTAATTTCTGTAGGGTAATTTTTCTGATGATTTTGCGATGATTATAATGAATGTATTCATACAGCAATTTATATTTTATAACATTCATACACAGCAAAGTCTTACTTTAAAGGATAGTATTGTAATAGCATTGTATTTGTAATATTTGGCACCAATAGTTGCTACTAAGCAGCTTCCCAGACTGATTAGCATCTGCTAAATGGGGTAATATCAAAGTTAATAGCAGCTGTCTTCCACCTGATTGGCTAGCAACCGAGAATCTATACCGATCAAAATGACCCACCATTAATTTCACTGTACATAGCTGTCAGAACTCAAAATCTCCAAAATGGTGACTTTCTGAATTAGAATGGACGTTCATGGCACTGGAAATACTTTTCCAAGTACATTCGGAACATTTCTGTTGGTCTATTGATCTTGGAAGTTGTAGGGGCCAGCTGGCATTTCCCAGCTCTGTAAAAAGTACCAACAGAGAGCAGAGATAGCCACCCCAAACCATTCCTTTCAGCCATCCACCCTGCTGCCCAGGCACCATGCTTGCACAAGCAAAAGGCCAAGCTCCCAACACTGAGAGCTTTATGGAGTAGCGCTGGTGGTGGCAGCGGCTGCAGCATCAGAATGGCGTAAGAGCGTGAAGAAGCACTTTCACAGCCTTGCGAGATGTGTGGTCTGGGGAATGCTATGTTAAGCCTCTCCCGCTATATGTGTGTGTGGTGTTCACAAGAGGACAGGCTGAGAAAACATACACACACACACACGGAGCGACAACTGGCGCTTGTGAGTAAATCATTTCATGGATGTGCAGGAAATTTGTGTTGGGATCAGAGTGGGATAGCCGGGCCGAGTGTCCATGCGGTGGAGTAATGCGAAGGAATGTGTCAGAAAGCCACGCTTATCTGTCGCAGTGGAACAGGTGCAGGCCGAGGAAATACCTGTGGTCCCACCACCCTGGAGGGCTGGAAGTGGATCTAGAACCAGTTCCAGTACCAACAAACCAAGATTGGCCATTAACCTTCAGCAGAGGAGACAGCTGGGAAGAACTAGAAGAAGGCATGTACTGTTAACAACACCCGGCCAGTGACATAATGCTGTAGTAGTTGTTTTATGCTTACACTAGTGTTGCTTAAAATGTGCTTGATCTTGAGCTTTTACAAGGTCTTTGAGAAAAAAAATATTTTAGAAGAAGAATCATGTGTGTAATGTAAGGACATAAAGACATAAAGAACCTTCCCTTAATGTAAAGGTTCTTTACCAGTTGAATGGTTGTACAATCTACATTGTATGGAAATTTCAACAAAGAAGGTTCATGAATGACCACTGGCTCTTGGTGGACCCACTGCACATTTCTAAATGTATCATTAATTTAGCCAGTTGGTTCCTTATTAAAAATGAAGGTTCCCAAAATGTTTCTTGGCTTAGGTGAAGTTGTGCTAACTAAAACAGAACTTTGAAAACATCTTGTTTAGAAAATTGCTTCTAAACATGACAATCTAGTTAGTTCTTCTATAGCATCACATTATGTTTTAAGGATTACAGAAAACTGCATAGGATAGACCAATAACTAGTCTCAGAAGTTTCTTTAAATTTATAAAATATAGAACCATCCAGTGAAAAGTTAGCTACCCGTTTAGCATAGTAATATTCCATAATGGTTTGGTGTGCCTTTTCGTCCTCAATTAACAGAACATATATAGATGGAAATGTGTGGGAAACATTTGATTTAGTCTTGGTAATCAAAATCTCAAAATCAGTTTTATTTGTGCAAGCAGAATGGCCACTAGGGGGCCTGTGAGGCTACTGTAGTTAGATAACTAGCTGAATTATCTTAATTTTCCAATTTCCAATCTCCAGTGTACATTATGTAAGATTTACAAATCATGTAATGATAAGGTTAGGTATATATATATATATATATATATATATATATATATATATATATATATATATATATATTAATCTTCAGGTCTTGTCAGTTAAACCTTCTAATTGCTTACAAACTTTGGCTTGCGGTGTGGAGGAGGCAGTACTCAGCCAGCTGCGCCACTGTCGAAAAATAGTTCCACAAGTATGTTCTCTCTGTATGTGACATATTGACAGGATCTCCACAAACCCAGCTCATGTCAAGTGCTTCAAAAGCATTGACAGTTTTTCCCAACTCCCTTGAAACGTCCACAATGTTTCCATGCAGCTTTGCCAAGTTGCCAAGAGAAAGTCATAAAATAACAGTCCCTTGGTCTTTGGGAAAAAAAGCATTAAATAAATAAAAATAGTATGTCGAAATCTGTAGCTGATGATGGGCTAGTCTAAAACTTTGCACAATGTGTAACACACACACACACACACACACACACACATATATATATACAAATATATATATAAATATATATATATAAATAATGGACTTATTAGATAAGCTAGGTTTTGAATGGTAACTGTACAATACTGCACCTCTTTAAAACATCACAATGCCCTATGTACTTGTATTTATTTTAATTAATATTTTTAAACAAAAATATGGCTTAATTTGTATTTTCTTTGAATTTTGCTCACTAAAAACTTTCTCTAATATAAAATATAATATTCACATGGTAGCAAATATTTAAATTTTTAGTTTTATTCAATGAATTGGACCAAACTATGCAATTTTTTGGCAAAAATGAACCAATTTAGAACATTTAAACACTTTGAGCAGCAGGTTCCCCAATTGTAGTGTGTGTACATGAAAATGCTTTGAGAAGAATTATCGAGCAAAACTATTAATTTACTGTATATAGTATACAGTATATAGTACGCTATAAATGTTCCTTACTATACATATCAATCAATTAATGAATGTTGAAATGCTTATTGGTCAATTTTAAAATGTTACCTCTGCAAAAGTTATGGCACATTTTGGTATTTTAAACCTGCGTTCTTGTTGTTTCATTTTCCCAAAATAAAATCAATATTGTGGATTAACCATTAGGTGTTTTTCCCTCTGTAGAAGATGTGTTGACTTATTTTCATTTAGGAAATCAATCAAACATGGTGTTCAAGCCAGGGCATCCCAAACATTTGCATGCAACTGCATGTCTTCACCATAGATAGATCAATAAAAACATATTTTAGGCAAAAGCTTATCGCAAAACTGTTGTATAACAATGGTCCCAGTGAATCAATGACTATTCCATGTAGTAACTTCCTATTAGGGAGTTTTAAGAGGCAATGAACTTTTCAGACTGTAGACTGAATAAACCACATATCGTAAGTCAATAACAGCTGCTACATATCAGAACACAGGATTCCAAAAGAAGACTCTGCCAATAAAAGGAAAACTTAATCGGGATCTAGTCTTAAACTGGATATATCTTGCATATGCTACTCTGACTGGTGTATTTTCAGGTTCATGATGTTGTAAACTCTGATGTCATAGTAAATGCATGAGGTTTTTAAGAGAAAAGGGATAAAAATTAAAAACAAAATCAGTTTTTAAAAGCTTGTTTCCATCCAGCAGTCGCAGATGATTGCAGAGAACTCCCGACACGCACAGCTGCTGCCCAAATCGGACTCGTGAACTATCTCAGACACGTCACACACTCATTTTACACCGGCTTATAAATGTAAATGCTGTGCGGTCAGGAAGAATTAAAGAGGACAGGCTCATTTTTCAAAAATTTGGTGCTGTGTTTTCTTTTTGTTTCCTCTCCTTGAGCGTGGAAACCTTATGAGGCTGGTCTGCTTGCTTGCTTCCTCCCGTGCCCTCTTCAGACGGGACCTCCGAGCAGCGTGACATTATATAAGTCTGTGTTTAAACAGCAGTGCATGTCTCTGACATACAGCATGATAACTATGACTAGAGCCCTCCACCTCTCTCGCCCAGCCTCCTTCTTATCTTCCACCTGCAGCTAAATAAACACAACAGCACGTGTCATCCTTCGAGTACCAAATGGGCATAGAACCCAAAACTAAGTGCTTACCCTCAGACCAGCCACATCTATTTGCCAATTACGCCCTCACTCCTGCTGCTAAACTGGCTCAACCTTTTTTCTGCTATGTAAAATAGCACCAATGTTGCTGTCGGTTGCTACACAGTAGCAATCTAGCAGTCCATAAAACAACGGGGTGAAACTTCCCCTTCTCCTAAAACCCAAAACTGTAGCCAGAAAAAGCAGATCTATGACCCTGCTGACCCTAATTGTTGATGGTCATCAAACTTTCAAACTTTCACCAGTTACGAACATCTGGGTGTTGGTGTTGGCTAATTAACATGAAGTAATGCAGTAACAAAGGCTAGTGGGAAGTAAACATGTAACAACTGTTACATAATTAGTTAAACCTGTAGGTGTTACACATTTACTTCACATTACTTAAGCACTAAAAAGTATTATTAATTTATTAATTCATGTTAACTAATAAATTATTCATGTTGGCTAAGCAACACATAATGTAACGTGTTACAAACATCTGCAAAAGTTATTCTCATATAATTAAGATAAATATATATTATTTATAATTATTAATATATATATATATATAAATCACAATGTATGATTTTTTAATAATTTATTTGTGTGTTACTGCTGCAAATGAATATTTGAATACCTGTGAAAATCAATGTTAATATTTGCTACAGGTGCCTTTATTTGCAATTACAGAGGTCAAACGTTTCCCGTAGTTTTTCACCAGGTCTGCACACACTGCAGCAGGGATTATGGCCCATTCCTCCACACAGATCTCCTCCAGATCAGCCAGGTTTCTGGGCTGTGGCTGAGAAACATGGAGTTTGAGCTCCCTCCAAAGATTTTCTATAGGGTTAAGGTCTGGAGACTGGCTAGGCCATTCCAGAACCTTGATATGCTTCTTAAGGAGCCACTCCTTGGTTATCCTGGCTGTGTGCTTTGGGTCATTGTCATGTTGGAAGACCCAGCCACAACCCATCTTCAATATATATATATTTTTTACTTTCCAGAACAAACTTCTGTCAACACAAAAGTCACATTTTGTGATCAGTACGAACATCAAGAAGTCTGTAAATGTGTAAATATTATTCCCGAAGTTATTTATTTAAAATAATTTCCTGATAAACCATCACAACACAAATGACATGCATACTGGAGATCTTTATTCTTAATGGCCTGCAGCTTTCCCAGTCATTAAATAATCACATATACATTTTTTCTTTGAATACTTGGAAAGTTCGAAGTACCAGGGGCATCCGCATGGGGCATGTTCAAAGTTCTGCAGCATCCACATTGCCAATTAACTGGTCTTATATCAATTGAAAACTCAAACTTTTGAATTGCATGGTGATACACCTTCTTTGACAGTGTATGACAAGAAACGTTCTTGGTTGGATACTGCAGTGCTATGAAAATGGGAAAGAACCATGACATAATGTGGATGCTCCTCAAGCCTTTAAAAAAACCTTTCTTCAGATTCACATGGCTCGTTTACAAAAAGTTCTTCAAAGACCATGCGAATCCACTTTCGGTCCTCAGGGCAGTGGTTGTCTAACTAGTCCTCGGGGATCCCCATCGGCTCCACATTTTGCTAGGATCCTTGAGTGGGAACAAAAGTGCAGACTGATATAACAAGGTTTATTTCTAGGCAGTTTTGGAGCGATTCTATTGGTCTATCCATCATGAATATTTACCAAACTGAAAGGCGAGCTAGAGCTTTTACACTGTGCAGAAAAAGAGATAAAAGTTGTAATACCACTACATATATATTAGAGGACATATGGCAGAAATATAATACTGTGGTGCATCAAAAGCAAATGTGGTATCTCATCAGTTGGAACTGTTAACAATGTCGCCAACAATGTCTAATAAGTTGGGTGTGTCTAATTTTTTGACTGGTACTATACATTCAATCAGGTGTCATGAACATTTGCCCAATACTGTGCAAATCTAAAGCCATAAGGGAACCACTCTAATGGTTCTCAAACCAGTCCTCAGGAACCCTTAGACAGTCTACACTTCGGTTTCCACCAAACTTGGAAGAGAACACCAGTGATATGTGGAACCTCAGTTCTGTTGGAAAAAGTATTCCAGGTGGCTCCTCGTGAAGTTGCCTAAGACAATGCCATGTGTGCATAAAGTTGATGTCAATTCAAAAATGGGCTACTATTTTCTAAGATATTAGGATTATAATTATAACTATAAATTTTATCGGCGTGTAATTCCATGTGTGTTATTTCATAAGTTGTTGGGTTTATTTAACTGAGTTTATTTACTGCACACTCAGAAGGCCATTATGTATAAGTTACACATTTATTAGCATCTGGAAAAAACGGAAACCATATATTTGACAAAAAATGACACAGAATCCTAAACAAGCAAATTTAATACTTATATATTACAGTGTTTTACTGTGTCCACTCTTTACCTTTATTATTTTTAGGTCACTACTCATATTCAGGTTTCAGAGAAATCTAAGGGTATACCTCCAAATTTTAATTTTAGAAGTTGGTTTCCCAATTTCTGCTCCTCACTTTCCAAAAATGTGACTAATGAGCAGAGGTAGGCAGAAAAGCCTACTTCTACCTAGTATTGATTAAAAAATTACACAATTAAAAGTGCCTAAAAATACTTTTAAAACAATACCTACTTGAGTAAAGGTATAAAAGTGAAACATCTTGGCCAATTCTGGACCTATCAGCCTAAGAATTGAAGTTTTCATGGATAGATTTTTTCTAGTTTTATTATTTTGGTCTAATAATAATAAAATGCTAAGCAAATCTGACCAGTTTCACCAATCACAAAGCTGTACCAAGGTTGCAAACAAGGAAGCAGAATGAAATTACAGAATGAAAAAACACAAAAAAAAGGAATTGCTAACTAAATATGACTGGTTGAAAGATTTTACTTTTACTATTGATCACAATTAAAATGAAAAGTTTTACTTTTAGAAAATTCCCAGCAGAGCACAATCCAACACATAATCCAACATATTTACATATCACTTAGTAAAGGTAACTAAGTACTACCCACCTTATCTGATAATAAGGGGAATCTAGTAGCTGCCATTTACAATGATGTCACTGGCAGAATGTTACTAGACATACATATGAACTCGTTCAACATTAGTATTTTGGGTGTAACCATTCCTTTGATGTATTTAATAATATTCTGTTGATATTAATGTTATGCAAATTAATATACCCTCTTAGTAAAAAGTGATGGTTTGAAGAGACATATTTATCTGGTTTTCCAATATGGACAATAGCCATTTAACAATGCAAAGAACCATCGATTCTTTCAAATGGTTCTTTGAGTTCTCATAATTTTGTTCCCCATTGCTATAGAGCTAAAGAACCCTTAAACTGTTTTCCTATCTATATGTAGCATACAGATGAAGCTAGCTTTCCTCCATGACAACCAACAACAATGGAGAATCCCAATATGCGAGGCACCAGCGGCAACACATTGTGGGTAGAAAGCCCTATGTTCTTTCCGCAGTTCTGCCTGACGCTCGGCTGAACGTGACATATCTGGCCTTCACATGTCAGTGATTATCTACAGCTGATGGAGCTGTGTCAGCTTTACACCCTCATAACCGCGCACACACTACACATGCACATGCACACACGACTAAAAATAATAACGCCATGCATGAAACACAGTAGCCCTGCCAGCCAACTGATGTCCGCCTAAGAGCTTTCTGTCAAATTGGAAAACTGTAAGTATATCAAATCTGAGAATCCTGGGAAATTCCTGGGAAAGCTTGGATGGGAGGTTTTTGGGCGATTTCAAAGGCGTAATGAAATTGCAGAAAGCCAAAAAAAAAAAAAAACTGCAGACGCTGCAGAACAAGCCTGTTTCGGTTTCAAAATGAATACAGATACAATATGAAACATGAAGTTAATGAAATATGTAAGCTAGCAGCCAATAACAATAAACAGTACGCAGAACAGTAGTGGAGTAACTCCTCGGGGCTTGCTGTCACTTTTAATTACATTATACTCAGCACCACTATGCATGAAATATTAATGAACATCATTAAACTGCCATAACAGTTGCATATCGGTTTAATATTGCCTTCTTTTGGCTCTTTGCTGGACTCAAATGTTAATCAAATCAAAGCTAAAGGCTGTTATACACTAATATAGACTACATTGTTAATTACTGCCATTGTTAATTTCAGCATTTTGGAAACGATATTCACAGTGGAAATACTGTAAGACTGCAAGAAATGACTGTGAGGTTGATGGACAGCTTGAGAACAACCAAGAGACAAACATTTTAATTAATTTAAGAAAATAAAATGAATTAAAACGCATTAAAAATACCACAAATATGCATTCATAGTACAAAACAAGGGGTGACAAAATAGGTTTATTAAAATTGCTTTTATCTTAACTTCCTTTGTTTTTTATTCTATTTTAATGTTCTCCAGAAATGCTAATATAAATTTATAAATATATATATATATATATATATAATTCTGAAAAATCATTTGTATATTAATATACATATATATAAACACATACATATATATATATATAAATATAAATGTATGTGTTTATATGTATTTATATAAGTATATAAATGAATTTTCAGAATTTAGCATTATTTGCCATTTGTGTTTGAAAACAGAAAGAATTTTTGTCTTCAGCGTTTAATCCGTCCATGTAGTGAAACACCTAGATACACACACACTAGGGGGCAGTAAGCAGACTTGCCCGGAGCAGTGGGCAGCCCTACCCACGGCGCAACAGGAGCAGTTGGGGTGGCTTGTTCAAGGACACTTCAGTCATGTCTTCTTGGTTTAGTGAATCCAACAAGTGACCTTCCAATCATAAGGTGGCTTCCCTAACTTCCAGCCCATGACTGCTGAAAGAGGAGTGGTTCGTGCTTCTTTCTGGCTGCACAGCGGAGCTACATTACACTAACCTTGTGGTCCAGCTGGATGAGTATACTGGGATTGCCTAGTACTTGGGAATTTACCTTTCAGTGATACTGCTTTAAGCCTGACGTTGACTAGTCATTGGTCATGCGATTATGACACTAATAACATGGGTGCCTCAGAGAAGACATCAGGTGAGGAACCTGGAGAGCCCAGATACCTTATCTGAGATTTCCTAACTATGACTAACTAGGTAAACCACTGGAATAGGTATATCATGGTCTACTGACCTACTGTATGTTTGGGTTCAAAGGTCAGATACAGAATGTTGTTATTTGACGTTATCTGAAGACAATTAAAAGAGATGTATCATTGAAGATGGAGCATGAAGCACTATGATTTGAGGTCAGTTTATTGCTTATGGCTGGCCCTTTAATTTTCTGTGGGTCTCTGGACGCTGGAGTTGGACGACTATCAAGGCCAGTTTGCCTAGACTGGAGTCAGATACAAATTTACATTATTCCGGGCATTGTTTATTTAGTTCCAGGACCTGTTGGAAAGGTCACGTCACACTGTACTGACCTGTCGGGTGTTTGGGTGTGTCGAATTTGTAAAGTTGTATGTTGCAAAGCCTTCCCTTTTTTGTGTGCTTGCATTCATTATGTCATTAGCGATTAGTCAAAATCGACTCGACGTTCAACTGTTGACTAATCTTCAGGTCCTAAGCCTAAGCTTTGTTGGCAGTTTGCATGGCTCTGTCCTATATGTTATAAGTCAGGATAGGGCTAACTAACAAAGTCGAGCTACCCCTACAATATCCCATTGCTACTCTACTGTTATATACTGGTAACACGACTCAATACTTTACTGTAATTTTACAGAATTTTTACCGTATATGTTCTTACAACCGTTTTTTCTTTTGGCTAATGATTTGTTGCAAGAATCATAATTAAAGGAAACATTTGATTGCTGAAAAAGAAACTTTTTGGGTGAAAATTTCACAAAAGTTTCACATTTAAGCCATCATTAAAGCATATCCAGTTAAATACAAACATTTCTCAGTTTTTCATAATGAAAAAAGTTAAGATACATGTTTTTCTGCATATTTTATGGCTAAGCTTCAAATATTAGAAAAATAAAAAAATAAAACAAAATCATGAAAATGTGCCATGACCTTTGTAAAGACCATGGTTTATTTATTTTCTCCCAAATATGCTAAATTCCACAAATCAATAACACATGTCCCCAAACATTTGCCCCAGTGGTGTCATTTCATGAATACCCCTACCATTAATGCTAACTTACTAATGATAGTGAAACCACAGCCTTCTCCTCTCCAGGTTTCTCCAGTTTGGTGTTTTCTTTCCTGAAACTTAACAGTTCTATACGGATCGATTAATGAGGCGGGTTCCCTATTCCTCCGGTAATGAGCTGATCATATTGTGGTGGGCTTATTTATGAGCTCGGCACGCTCTAATGGCTTTGGCTGACTGACTGTTTTTTCCATTAGTGTACACATTAAGCAACAGGTCGATCCTCCACTCATTAACCATTACCTTCAAGTCATTAAGTCCTATGGCAAATCCCTGTAGTCCCACAGTGATCCGCTCTAAACCAGTAAACACAGAATTCATCTTGAATCTGGACGGCTGGATGGACTAAAGTCTTAATTTGCTGTAGATTGACCCTGATGTGTCTGTAATAAGGAGTTCATTAAATACCAATTAGAGGTTCGAGAGCCTCTAGGTTCTTTAGCTTCTGCTTATCATAAGACATCTACCTGCCATAACATAATAATAACCACCTTAATGTTTCTATTATTTGGCAGATAAAATAGTCTTTTTATTTGACTGTACATGGAAATTAACTTTTATACTTTATTAAAAAGGGGAATCAAAAATTTGGACCATAAAATATTATACGGTTTGGATCCATCTATTACATGATGGTAAATTCATAAGTTGGCTTGACAAACCAGCAAAGAATGCATCATAACAAAAGTTGCAAGCCGGTTTAAAAAACTTAATACTATAAAACTTAATAATGTTTTTATAGTAATGGTTGTTTCGCGTTGCTACTGCAAAGGTATTCCAGCTAGTTGTTAGGGTATTGCTTTGGTGCTACTACATGGTTGAAATGGTATGTGTGTATGTAGGAACATCAATATTCAGACACTCTTGAATGGCACCATTGGGAAAGATTTGGTGGATGCCTTCCCTGGCATTTCATTCAATGTTCAAGGTAGGATTCAAATCTGGGAATTTTGCGACGCCGGTCCAGATGTGTGAATGCTCGTGAATGTTTACCGCGCCGATCAGTCACATTTCCAGCCTGTGAATGCAAGAACTGTCATCTTGGAACATAAGAATAGGAATGTTATGTCCCTCGGTATGATGATAAGCAACAGGCAGTAGCTCAATGTAGGCATTGTGGTTAATAATATTATTCAGGTGGTCTGGAAATTCCACCATTTACCTTTATTTACCTGCTAGTTATTGGAGCCTAAGCTTCCATTGCTTGTTAGCTTCAACAGCCTCATTAAACCCATGCCAAACTAAAGAACCAAACTTCAGATATCAAACATATCTTGGTGGACTACGCTTGGGGTCACTTGCAAATCAGGTTAGATTCGTCACCCAGCTATCGCTTTAAACCTTAACGGTTGGACCGCCGGAGCTCTAAGTAGAGAATAAATATCTGAGCAGGTTAAATAAGTAGATTAAAAAGTGCCACTAGAAAGTCCAGAGCGATGATTAGGAGGTGTGCATACTTCCTTGAGAATATCTCTAAAGATAATCCTGGGGGAATCCAACAGCCGACATGGGAGTTGGTAGGAGGGGGGAAAAAAAATCAATGCAAAGCAACAAAACAATGTGGGGTCTGGAAACACAGATGTTCAGAGACACTCACACAGACTCAGAGGCGTGCCGAAACTCCCCGCCAGATGTGAACGCACCCCACATCATTTCACAAAAGCCAACTTTACCCACTCATGGTGAACTGAAGAGTGCCCATGCACACAAATGTGAAAATGCGGAGAACGGCAATGAGGAACGTTACCAAACCTAAAGCAAAACTTTTTTTCCCTTTTCCCCCAAGAACGTCTTTTATTCCTAACTGGTTCTTTCCTTTCGCTGGCGAGGTCTACTTTTAGGTGGAACACGTCTCCATCTACGTGCAAATAAAGGCACCTACATCTTTTATTATTGATGTCAATGGAAAAAGTCATGGGTTCTTGACTAAACTGGACTTTAAGACTTTATATTTATGACATATTTAGTATTTAGTATTTAGTGAGATCATAGATCAACCAGAGGTCACAATCTCTACAATACAAATTTGGAACAACTCTTCTACTCTTTCTTTACAGATAGTAAGTTTAGGTAAACCATCTCCATGCAAACAAATGCACATAAAATACAAAATGTTTAAGACATCTTTTTTTAATGTCAATGGAAAGGTCATGGCATTTGACTAATCCACACGCCAAGACTTTGTTTGATATTTGATACCTTTTCTGAGATTATGAATCATCTAATTACTAAATTAAACCTGGATTTAGGTTTGAAGCGAAGCCTTCTTCTTTTTTGAGAATCTCACCAAGCCCCACTTCCTTAAACATCACAATCTTTGCTACACAAATTAGGCCATTTTGTTTACTATCCAAAACCACCAGTGAACTTACAAGTGAAGCTTAATGGACTTTATGTCCCCCTCTACAAGAAATGATGTAAAAACACATTTTAGTCAGTTTCATACACATACTTTCATAAGACAATCTCTTTGGAATCAGACAGTGTATTAATAGTCATTTAATTTAACAACCTTCTGTGAAGGAGGCTGTACTAAACTCTTCAGATGTCTGGTTCTTGGGACCACCACTGTGAGAAATTCAGACTATATGAGTCTCAGATCACTCTGATTGATGGTGTTTATTTCTTCGCCCTTTGATAATGCAGTAATGTTAAACAATCAGTGGAATACCAATATGTTTGTACACTTCCATGACTATCCCGCTTTCCCCTGGCTTTGCCAAATGGCAGTAATTATATTATTTCAATTTTACTAAAAGGCAGTAATGAAGGCCTTGATTGAACATGAGGTTAAATATCTATGGCAATGTGATTCCAGTTAGAGCCTGTTTGTTACTTCAGAGGAGGAGAAAACCCTCTCTTAATCGATCCCTTAATTGATTTCCCGATAATTAGCCTTGCCATGGCAGTATTGATTGACTCTGCAACCATCAATTAGCGGTTCATTGAAAGTCTAATTTAGAGCCAGAAAACATATTTACTTGCACTGATGTAGTTTCTGAGACATTGATCAAGCTCTGTGTAGTATTGTCTTCTTTTCCATGAACCTGAATGGCAAAGAACATCACAATCATACTGTTTGTATGTGGATTAAAGGGAAAAATATTGACTGACTGATTGACAGATTTTCACTTTTATGCATCATTTGATCACATGAGCTGCTGTATTTATATATTATATATATATATTATTTATATACATACGTGAAAATGCCTTAATGCCTTAATACATCCTTAACCAGAAACTGCAAATTTGAAAGGTGTAAAAAGGTGCACAGGCCTAATTTCAGAGTTGATCAGATTTTCCCCAAATATGTTCAATTGAGCAACGACATAGTAATTGAGTTTTACAGTGTGCAAAAGTATGTTGCTTACGTAGGACATGGTAAGTTATTTTCACTAAGCATCTACACATTAAATTTGATGAGGGGTGCCCAAACATTTGCACATGGCCGTACATGCAATGTGTTCTAAGGCAAAACAGTTACCAAAGAGAACTTACTTACCATTATCAACATGACCTATAGAGAGACTATACTGGACAGAAGACATGTGCAGCGTTGCTGGACTTTATAGGTAGCTACTATTGCTTGTAGACATGCAGAAATATTGATGAATCGATGGAAGCTCATGTCTGCATGAGCTCAGTCTGTCTCGGCCTGTGAGAAAGCGTGTGAATAACACTTCTGCCTGAGTCGGAGTGTCTGTTTGACTGAGCATGTGTGGCATGAAGATACATCTGCATTGGTTTAACCCATTGGGAGCATTTCTCAGCAAGTAGCCATGCTTTCAGCCTCAGGTTGGCCCGAATCATCTGGACTGCGGAAAGCGTGAAATTTCTCCAAGCTTGGACACGGAGTGCTTTCCCCATTCTCCGCTGCAGCCGACGGCCTAATCCCCGTGCCTAACAGCTCACTATGGGACCATTGGAGATTGATCCATTTTGTGAGTATTCGATCACTATAAGTATAAAAACAATAACGCTATCTTGATATCAATACTACTTCGTGCCAGTTGGATCAACCGATCAAATCTCCTTAACAGATCTCTATTAAACAGCCACGGGGTTGTATACTAAAGCAAAGTAATCAGTTTTCCTTCTCAGTTTGGTGTTTGTAAATTTAACAGTTGGGAGCCACGTGTTTTGAAAGCTGTATAAGGGATGCAAGGCTTTGTCAAAGAACATCTCATCGTAAACTATGCCTGGCAGCAATCTCAGAAGATCGTTATTAATACTAATAGGAAACAAGTCACAGTGGCAGATCCTTGGTTCAAAAACATAAAACAAACCAGCAGGTTTTACTTCCCTTGGTCAGCTTACTAAATTCTCAACTTCGGACAATGGCATTCCACAACTGAAGACAATGCAGTGGTATTTGTACATCCTTAAGCTCAATTTTCGTGCAAATAATTAGTAGAAAGGTCCTGACGTTATCTAATTTATCCCCAAAATCTTATCTCAAAGTGGAGACTGTTTTAACATTATCAATGAATGTGTATGTGGAAGATTTGTGCTCGGCCCAGTGGGAGAAGAGAGTTTTTTCAATTGGCTGCATGTGGAATGCCAATTGCCAAGTTGAGAATTGAGGTAAAACTGACAAAGGGAAGTGACACATGTGCCTGGTTATTGTTTGACCAAACTGCCACTGTGACACTTGTTTCCTTTTCACAGAATGGACAAGCAATGAGGCATGGTTTGTTTGTTCTTGAGAGTGAGATGTAAACGCTGTAGTTTTTTTTTTTTTTTCTTGCTGGGTGTACCTGTTTTTTCCACCTCCTCTGGTAATATTTCTTGATTTTGGTATGTACAGTATAGGGTGAGAAGGTCCAAATGTTTAGCAATAAACATCCAGACCTGTCCTCACGCTCCTCTTTTGTTTCCACTGCTCAGTGTAATCCTAAACACATCAACATTGAAAACCAACCACGCCAGCGCCCCATGTATATTTCAGTATTCGAGAAGGGTTTGGGTGTAGACTCTATAGAAACTTGAAAGCCAAGCATGGAAATGTGACATTTCTGAAGCCTCTCCTTCATTTATTCCCACTCAAAGTGGAGGCGCAATGCTAGTGAGAATCTGGGGTCAAGTTTAGTTCTGTTTTCAGCTCTTTCAGTCCTGGCCCAATGAAGTGACCTTTTTGTAACAAGTAAACCTGTAATTTTAATTTATCAACCATACATCAAATACCAGACTTCCTGTGGTGTGGACTTATTTCAGTGAGGATCATACAGGGCACTGATATTATGACTGAAACGTGAGGCAGAATTAACTGTGGTCGATAACCTTCTTGCTAAGAGGTTGTGTTTTGTTTTTGATTGCATCCCTCTGCTCGTGGGCAGCCACATGAACAGAGTCCATTGATCACAGTCGAAGGGCTTCTGAAGATCTGCTGGCACCCCTTACAGTGCTGTTAGCCTCAAACTCGTCTTTATGCTGATTGTCACTGAGAGATTACACTCACCTACAAGTACACAATATTAAAAGACAGTACATCAAAAAATGTGGTTGCTGCATGGCGTACAACCTTATTTTAGAGCTGTCACGTGAGAGCAGCAACGGCTCACCTCAAAGCCCCTCTCAAAGTTCTGAAACTCCCAAACAATTCTAGTTGAAAGCCTTCAGCCAGGGCACCACCTGAAAAAGGCAAATGAAGATCTGCAGACTTAGGCAAGCCTAAAACCATGTTTACATAAGGCTGTTTTGCCAGAAAAACAAGGCACTACTACTGAGAATTAAGGCAGCTTAAGTCACTTAATACGATTGGCAAAATCGCTGCTTTCCCTGAACATGAGAACATTAAGGAATCTTAGGGTGAACTTTGTAAAACCTGGCTGGATACTGCGGGCAATGTCATCGGGGGCCCCATGTGTTGCTACCTGCTTCAGGCATGCCCCTGCGTCCTTCTGCACTCGTGCCTGCAGAGACTTCTTTAGCCGAGGACAAACGAAGTATCCGATCACTGGTCCTGTGCTCGGCTCCAACCACCCAAGCTCTTCCACGAGGAAACTGTGCAGCGGTCCATGTGTTTGCCGTCTGACCCTGAAACACACAGATGCTTTCATCCTAAACAAGCTCAGCCTAATGCTTCTTACCAGTGTTTCAGTGATTTTCCAGGTAAAATAAGTTACACAAGTCGCTCTAGAAAGAACATACTTTTGTTCATGTGAACGCAAAATAGATTACTGTTCATTTATTTTATTTACAGAATAACAGGGTTAACTCAAATAAATAGGCAAATAAATAGAATTTGAGTAATAACATTTGCAAAAAAAAAAACAAAAATCCACTTCTATATTTACCAATTAAGGAATGAGTGTCAACAAAAACGTGTAATCTGACATAGCCCTGGGAGACAACTGACTGAACGTTAGAGCAGCCCAATATTGACATGCATCACTACGAAACTACTGAAAGACTGCAATGTAGGTGTTTGTAGCTGGAGGCCCTCCCCTTTAACCTGTTTTCTGTTCAGCATCAGGAGAAAGAAACCGTATAAAGCTTCTTATGATCAGTCTTGTTACTGGGAGAAAGCCACTGAAAGAGGCAGAGAGCGGTCTAAATGGAGTGTTGAACATCATCTGTGCCTAGTAATACGTACATGCCCATCCGACTTTATGATCAAAGGTCGATTTAGAAATACACTAAAATATACTTAATGCTTTTTGCCTAGCCATAGAAACCACTTAGGCGCTGGCCAACATCCAGTTCTGACATGGCATTCGTACAGAAAATGCCATTGACTAGAATGTTGTGTTTTGTTGGTTTTGTTGTTGTGGTAGTCCCTGTCATACCTCCCTCCATGTACTCCAGGCGCACTGGCTGAGGCA
>JAMWET010005596.1:0-175000 GCA_024036415.1 Prochilodus magdalenae
TTTTACTACTTACTGTTACTTTTTTTGCTATGCATTTTTTAGAGTGCAAAGCGGCAAGTGCACCTCAACACTTCTGTTATCCCTTAAAAACTGGTGGCAGTACATTTTCAACTTGAAATCTCACACTTTTAATGCAACCAAATCATGCCCAGCTTAATAATATACAAGTGCTTAACCTGAGTAACGTATTTATTGTAAAAAGTTTGTAAAAATAAAATAATCAGACTCAGAAACTTAAATACTTACGTACTAGAAACTTAACCAATAAGTACCTGTTACATGGTCACTGTAATGTATTTTATTACAAAAAATAGATCATTTATCAACAAATTGTCAAATCTACAAGATGATTGTTCTTTCTGAAAACAAACACACTTCAAATCAATTCAAATCATAATAAAATATCGTCTACTATAACTGTGTTTAAGTATTAATTAAAAGTTTACAATCTGCACTTATTAATCGCAAATAACACCATGTATTTGTTCTTGCTAGTGATAACCATGGCTCATAAGGGTTAACTTTAAAGGGTGTCACGTTTTACTGTCCTAAATGAAGTGTTCTGTCTATTTGTCTGTGCTTCAGACCGTTGCCTCGTGTGAGATAAGAAAGCAGACATGTCTCACTGCCCACACACAATGGATGAAAGCAATGATGAGACAGAGAGATTCCATTGTTACTACTAAAGAACATCTGTGCAATGTATCCAGTGGAGTTTCTTTTCTCCCACCAGTCTTATACGAGGCGATCTTTACCTCAAAGAGAGGCAAGCGTTGAACTGTGAAGCTAATGTACAGACACACATCTCACAGTGGTCTTCAACTAGCCATTTGCTTTTGTCTACCTTACGACGAGACGTCACATGTCCCTCCCATTTTGTGTCACAAAATGTACATCACTTGCTAAGGAAAAAGAGGAAAGTGTTCTGCTTGTTTTTTGGAAAGAATGAATCTGAAAATCACGAGTATGTAAATCCAAATAAAAGAGGGATGTGTATTTCTTGTAAATATTTTTTTTATTTGATGTTGCTTTGCTATGCAAACCAAAATCAGATTTTTAGGTTTGTCTCTTAAATGGTCTTTATAACATTGTGAATGGATAAAATGTGGTGTCACAATTTTTGTTTTCATAAATGCTCTCAATATTTGCTAAGTTATTATGAATACTTGTTTATTTTGCACAAAACATTCTTTGGTGATAAGCACAAAATCCTCAGCTCCTGCTGACAAGGAAACAGAAAGATATGCTACAGATATGCTAGAGAGTCTGCACAGCAGCCTAAAAGTAAAGAGATTTAGGACAGAACTGTCCACAGATACAGATGTATTATTACTGGATTGTTGCAAGGGGATTTACACTAGAATGATGGAACAGAGGAATACTTAAAAAGCATACAGTACATACAAATGGCAACTGAGCAGGTCTAATGTAATTGCCTGTCCTCAGAGTCAGCTTTAAAGCAGGAAACGTTCCATTGCACTCATTCGCGAATGTTTCGGGATACAGATACACCTATCAAGCTATATAACGACATCTTTTTCTGAAGGGCATCCAGCTGAAAGATGATGCTGTATATTACTGTGCGAAAAAAAGAAATGACTCTGGGATTCAGAACTTAATAAAATGATGATAATAATAATGTCGCACCGGATTGTCCTCCATGTTACTGAGTGAAACCGTAATAAAAGTAGCAGTTGACAGCTGCTTGTGCTCGACCCCTAGCAGGTGTGTTTAACCTGTGCAAATGGAAGCAGGCTAGAACAGGTGGACTGAAATTTTGATGAGCTGGGAAAAGATTAAAAAAACGGGAACATTACCCTTGAAAACGGTCCTTTTTTTGGCAGTGATCCCGATTTAGTTCCCTATTAGCATGGTTATTATATTATGCGGTTCAGAAAGATGTCTATTGCTAAAAAAAAAAAATCAATTACTTGTCAGATATGTTTAAGCTCGAGTGCTACTCTGTAAATCAGAGAATTGTCAGTAAACACTGCTGATTCTAAAAGGAACTAAACCTGCCGTCCATGCTCAGCTGTCACGAAACGCTGGACCCAGGAGACTGGTCATCTTCGTACACTCATTAGTATGACGTTTCTCTGCCAAGCTCTGAGTTTTTATTTATTTATTTATTTATTTATCTATTTATTTGTGTGGATTTGTGCATTTCCTCCACGTGTACAGAATCTCTAACCTGCCAGATTTGTTCTGCCCTCAGGAAACCACATGCACTTGCAAAATGTGACCGTTTCTGAAATTAACAATGCAAATAAAATCTGTACGTGAATACTGCACTTTCTTGTCCTGTACTTCTCTCAGTTAAAGCTCTTAAAAGTAAAGACCCCTAAATGGTTCTCGGCTTGGACATTAGGTTCTAGTGTAAATTTTTTTTTAAAAAAAGTACTGTAGTTAGTAAACATCATGGGCTAGTTTCTGTGTGTTAAACAAACCAAAAGAGGTTCTTCTATAGCTCTACGTCAAAGAGCTGTGTACGGCACTTCAGCAGGATTGAGAAACATGAGGCACATTTACAAAACACCTACAATCAAAACCTGACCTCTGTGGACCAAATCACACTTTACTAATAGCATGCTTGTGTTTTCTCCAGATATCTATAACTGGGTGGTGTTATGGCCTTGTCTGTTTCTAAGCTTTCTAATGGACAAGCCCAGAAACCATTACACACCTCCACTGGAGATTTTACAGACCGTGTATTAACCCCAGGTAACCTAGTCTCTGGCCCCTGTAATTCACACCTCTTGTTTTCTGGTGAAAAGTCAGACAGTCTTGCTGTACATTGAAAATGTAACTTATTTCCTTTATGTTTTTAATGTGTTAGCAACATACTGAAGTATTTTCCATTTTTATATGGGTTACATCAGTTCAAGGCTCAGCATGTTCAGCTTGCTGACTGGGCCAATAGTTATTGTATTCAATTAAGGTCTGAATGATACAGACTGCATAAGTGGTCATTTTCTAAAGATCTACAGCACTGCACAAACATCAGAATCTACCCCTGAATTGTAACAGTCATTAAGTTATTAATTCTTTAGATGATAGTTGTAGATACATTATATAAAATCCACTTGCATAAGGAATAAAAATGAGGAAATATGAGGAATTGTTTTTTTTCCAAAACTGTTCAAAAGATTCATATAGGAAAATTGAAACTCAACAACCATGCCAGACTTCCAATTAGATCTGAAAAAAAAATCTATACATGTTTCTGTCCATCCTTCCACTTTGAAAGGATCAACACTATGAGTTTAAAGGGTGTGCAGCTGCCAAGAAGTTCTTCTGAGAAAAAGCAACAGATAAAAGAGAAGAACATTTTGGTCATTGGTGTTCTTGCAGCAATGGGCTGTCCACTCAAGAGTCCAGACCTCAACATCAATGAATGTGTTTGGGGTTACTTAAATTGTGAAAATCAGAAAAAGCAACATTGAAAAACTGAAAGTGAGTCTTAAAAAAAGAAAAAGATGTACATACAAACCACTGAAAACATTGCTATTACATTTATTTGTCGGCCCTGTGACCTTCTCAACAAATTAAATGAAGAGTGGTCTCTGATTTTTGCACAGTACCAGTCTATCTTTGCCAACTGATTTAGTTGGACTACAAATTACAAGTGAAATAAAACAATGTTGCCTCCAAAGAAAAAAAAAAGGCCTGCATTCCTCCTGCCTTTCTGTAGTACAGAAGAGCTTAAGCATGAGATTTTCCTTTTTGGTAACTGTTGAGCAAAGATTTCTCTGTTGTCATACACAGTGATCCCCCTGTACACAGTGCACCGGCGTGTGTTGTTGACTTTGTTAATGGAAGGCTCTCTGTGCTCTAGCTGTGGGCTAAATGGAGGGACTAATTATCACAAACCCATGATTACAGTGCACAGCAGCACAGAATTCCAGCCACCACAGCCTTGCTTCATCACACACACAGTCCCAGTGGAAATGGCTTGAAACGACAGTGCTGTTGCTACTGCAGGATGTCCAGCATGTCAGCTTAGCAACGGCCTCCTTTCCTCACTCTAGCTGTTCAGCATGCTGTTTGGCATCTAGAACAGTCGACTGTGTGAGGTTTTTTGTGATGTAATGGTTGAGCATTTAGTGTGTGTGTGTGTGTGTATGTAAAATTCCTTTCAGGTGAAGCTGGACCCGAATGAGTGAGCGAATGAGGACTTTTTCAAGGTCACTTCTTTGTCCATGAAGATACATTTTTAGTAGAACCAGACAAAGTCTCTCTCTCTCTCTGACACACATACACGCACACTTCTCTGAATCCTGAACTCCTGTGGGTAAAAGCATGGCATGTTCAATAGAAGCAGTAATGGAATTATTCGTCCTTGAATGTGAAGCACAATACGGTCAAGAGAACCTCAACTGCTTTCAACTTGATTCCCTCGTCCACTCTTCCTTCAAAAGTATAAATGAAAAATGTAGACATGTTGAATACTAAGGGCCAAATCCCTGCTACTCAGTGAGGACCATGTTATGCACTCTTTCAACCCTCCACATCAACACATGAATAAATCCAAACATAGCAGTGCTGCGCAGTTAGAACAATACTTCCTAATATTTACGCATGACCTAAACACTGAATCCTGTTTTCTTCCTGTCCATGTTTAGGTCACAGTACTACATGCTTTGATGCTGACCCTGCAAAGCGGCATAGCTAGGATCTTAAAGGTGTCAAAGAATGGAAAACTATCTGCATTGCTTAGTCGTATAAGAAGAGTTCAGTACATAGAACTGACATACTGTAAACCTCAAGCACTGTTGTCTTCCCACAGCTCTAAAACAGAGTGGTGAAACAAGCCAAATCCTAAATCATAAACTGTTATGGAACAGCCTTGAATCATTAATATTTACACCCCCAGTATTTACATACACCAGCAAAACATCAACATACCACTCCAGACTGCTGTTACTTTATCATACCTGTGCCAAGAACTGTAAGCATAAGCATATGGCATAAGTGGCATAACTGTTTTGGTATAGCTCTAAGAGTCACAGCCGGCCCTTAAACAGACGTTAGTGTTGTCCGTGTGGATGAAGGCAAACTGGTCAGTTACATTACATATCTCCTTACAACCAGAGCAGTGCCTATGCAGTAGATTAATCTGTACTGTGCTAGCTACAGGCATGCATGTCAGGTATATCCTCTTGTTTCACACAGAGGTCTTCCACCTTTCTCTTCCTCTTCTCACGACTATGGATCTATGGGTAAGTTGAATCAGTGTTGGAGTCCAAGTTAAACAATCCAGTACTGACTGCAATGCTTCAGGCAAACGCTTTTGGACTCAGCATATTAACTTCAATTGCTTTTTATCAGAGATGTAATATAGTCTACTTTCTCCATTTCTATAGACAATAGAATCTCATACAGTGTCAAGTAACGTCAGTTACACCTGCGTATATGGTTTCTCATGCAGTACGAGATCCTGTCATCTATGCATGACGTTTTGATAAAATGCTAAATGTTCTTCTTTACTGTTTGCTGTAAACAGTGCACTTTCTGGCGCCTGAGGCTTTGTAACTGATACACCATTTAAGGTGAAATGAGAAAATTTGAACAAGAAATTGGCAATTCTCAAAAAATGTCACTAGCATTATAAGAATAGTAATGAAGGTGGTTTTCAGAAGAAAACAAGGTCTTAGTTTATAACTTTATTTTATTAAAAAAAAACAAAAAAAACTCAAGTGTCAAAAAAATAAAAAAGGAGGACTTTTTGCTGCTAGCTGGACAGGCTACTTGCCTATTGCTAAACTCGCACTGTTACCTAAGCACAGGGTCCTGTCTATCAAAATCCCTGCAACAAAAGGGTGTATAACTGCTACTGAACGAAATAGACGACTAAAAAGCACTTTGTGTGGTCTGACGTCACACAGTAGTTATGATTATTCTGAAGACGTAAATCTGCTTTTCGGGGTAAGGAGTATAGCTGAGTTGAGTTACTATGCCATACTAAAGGTATGCCGAACCATCTTATTCTCCTTCCCCTCAGCGATTCCTTGATAATACTGAGAACTCTGAGAACTTTGGTCACAATAATCATGATATTCAATTTTCACACTCTAGTTTCTGTTGGTTACCTTTATGAGTTACCAGCTTTGCTGCAGTTATGCTGTTCTACTCAAGCAGCTTGCTTTCACGATCTAAACCATCCTCCTGACCTCAGCTCAAATCCCGTTTTATCATTTTAGTTTTAAGACATAACAGATGGCCTGGCTAACTGCTTCCATTGGAGAGCAGCTGCTACGCCTCTCTCTTAATCCAATGAGAAGTGACATGAAGGCCACCAGCATCAATCACTTATGAGCTCAAGGATAAACAGAGTAGCATGAACAAGTATGCAAGTGTAACTAGATGGGCACTGCAATAAACATGCATGATCAGGGAAAACCTGCTGTGCTGTCTGAGTTTTCAATCAAGGTTAGATTTTGTGTATGGAAATGGCTGGTTTGCAGATTAAAAAAATAAAATGTTGGTTGATGCAGTGTTTCACATGGTCAGACTGGCTGCTCCTGCAAAAGAGATTGTGTGTATGCCCCGACAACAGGAAATACAAGAATGTGTCACTTGCAGCTAAGGACAAACTCTGGGTTTAACTGTGTTTGGGTCAAACTGTACGTCCTGTTACATTAGCTTTGGTATTTATTCATTTATTTAGTCATTTATTATGACTTTATTTTTAGTCATTTATTATGACTAAATATGACAAAACAATATATTAATTTAAAGCATAATAATTTAAAACACAATACCTATTAAATGCTGTAGTAGGGACATACAGAAGATAAAAGATGAAAAGATAATCTAGACCATGCAGTTCCAATTAAATACACGTTAGTAACTTCTTTTTAAGCCCTTTAGAATCATAGAGTGGAACATAAACAACAAATTAACAAAGAGCGTCATTAATTATACAACTTCATCAACAGATTTAGATATGAGTATAAGTATGTTATGACTCTACTAAAACAATTATCTAAACACTAAGCCAAAAATATTAACATATGTTTAAACTAGATGCCGGGACCTAGAAGTGCCTGTAACTGCAGAAATATGTTTGTTCAGTCTGGCATAAATGAACAATTCATAGAACTGACAGACATATAGAAATTTTGCCAAAGATGATTCTAAATGATTTCTTGATTAAATATCAAAGATGAAACACTGTATACTCTGACATAAAACATACATCCTCCCATACATTAACCTTTTGTGGGATTGTATTACATCATGCATTAAGCCAGCTAATTTATAGTGAAATACAACCCTGCTTTCCGGACGGTGATGAACACAGCAGCAAACATGAACCTGTTCATACTTTTTGAAACAAGCTTGTGAAATAAGGTGCCCATATTTAAAAAATAAATAAATAATATAATATAATAAATAAATCTCTCAATTCCTACAACAGACATGTTTTCTGTGTACTTTTTTTCAATTGAAAATAGGGGTTAAAAGATTACAATGTTTAAACAGGGATAAAGCAATCAAATTCAATATTTAAGATGCTATTTAGAACTTATTTACTTATAACTAAATAATGAGTTGGAGCATAGCTTCAAAATTTTGCATGATTGCTTGAACTAAACTGAGGTTTAGGTTTAAGTCCAGGCTCTAGGTGTGTCGCTGTGAAATAGCCCCTCTACTGTAACCACACTGAAGAGTTTAAGCAAGGTGCAAAATCCTTCATACAACCAGAAAATGTCTTCCCATCTGGGTTTGGGCTGCTCTCCCTTGCGTCTCCACCATTTGAATAGCCTTCTGTACGCTTTAGAAATTCATTTAAATGTCATTGGTCCGGCTGGCAAAGCAACAATACTACAATCTGAAATTTCATTGCATTTTAATCAGTCTGAAGCCAGGAGTTCATTAGCAGGACAGGATAGGATTCTTAGTATATATGAATGGAACAAAAGAACTTCCAGTTAATGCAGGTTTAATCTCATTGGCAGATTGAATAAACTGGGAGTGTGTGTCTGTGATTAACAACTGCAGAAATATTGGTGTTTGTGAGGCATACAACAAATAATACCGGCACTCAGTAAGTTTAGAGCTGATATTTTTACAGTATGATTCGACATGCATCCATAGAATGTAGGCTTTTTGGCTTTCCTATCAGTATTCATTGAACTGTTTTCAATGAATACTAACCTGTGATATATTTTTATCCACTATCTTCTTGCTTTGCATACTTATTACCTATGATACAGTCTGGATTCCTGCTATGACGGTATGTAATATGATTGATGCAGTCAGTCTCATGGTGCAGGACACTGCTGTGCTATGGCCTTCTGCTGACTTTTGGTTGTGTTTATTCTGTAATATAATTTGCTTGTATTAAAAAAATAAAAAAAAAAGACACCGAAAGAGAAAGAACTAGGCTATTTGACTCAGGTAAGTTCCATGTGCTGAAACACCAAGGTTAATTGCTGTAACGATCGACACTGCAAGTCACTAAGACAAAAGCCTGCGCTATGGTTTAAATAATTTAGAGCGTCTCAGTGAACTGAGAACTCAAAGTGAATACAATCCGAGCTTGTTTTGACTCCTAGTGAACCTGCAGTACTAGAAAGAGTCACATAAAAGCCCCAATCCTTTTATTTATTTATTTTTATTTATTTATTTTGGTTAATGCACCATAGCAATGCAAAATGGGCCTTTATTTCCCCAAACCGCAGGCAGAAGCATTATTCTGTAATTAGAACCATTTCCTCTTCCTGTGCTTTGATTTGCATCAGGCTGGAGACGGAGGGAATCTGCTCGGCTCTCTAAATCTCCTCTGCTATTGTGAAATTGACTGGGCAGTGAGGGGGGAATTGGCAGGGGACAGTTTAATCCTCTGTGCTGCCGTTTAATTGCGTGGGGAGGGAAAGCAAGCAGGCGGGGGGATTAGCATCTCTCCCACTGAGCATTGTCTTTATCGCTGCTCTTCAGATTCACAGCGATTCTGGACATCTCACAAAACAAACCATCTTTTCTAATGGCCATCCAAGTCATAACGGAAGCCTCCCCTTGGCATCCTTCATAAAACAAGCATCCGGAAAAACAGGGCTTCTATTTTGGGTAATATACTCAATTTCATGTACAAGGCAGACTCACACTTTTTTATAAAATAGATGTGCGTATAAGAGGGCCTGAAATTCGTTACAAATAAGGAGAATTCTTCTTTAATGTTTTACATAAGGGAGATCTGCACACTTTGGCAGGAGAAACATTACTAATATTACTAGCTGAACAAAAGCCTTGTAGCCTGTCTCAAACAAGTAACTGAGGTTTGTCTTACTCAGCAAATTTCTAAATGCAGTTTTAATCCTGTTTTGTGAGCTAAATCATCTTCACCCTTGTTTTGCTTTCCATCTTTTTTATGAATTTAACCAGATGACCACATTACGAATTGGCCAGCTCATTTTCTGCTATAAAGTAGGTGGTTCAGTGAAGCCCCTTCTTACACTGCAACTGTGCAACATCAGCAGCATTAACATGGCTGCTGTATGAGAAACTCCATCCAAGTGGCAACTGAAACTGCATCCCTGTACCCCATGGCCACATGGTGAGCAGTTATATCCCATTGTTTTAAATATGATTCAAAGTTTGAAAATTGGTCACATTAAGAATTCCTAAAAATGACACTATTACCATATTTTTGAAAATAATTCATTGTAAACTTATTAAATTTTTCTTAAAAGTAAAATAATCATGTGTACAGCTCTGTACTGTGTTTGCTAGTCATGTATTGGTTAGCATTTCTGAGTTCAAAAACAAGGTAGAATTTTATTACCGAACAGTCCTGCTCACTATCATAAACTTGCTTAAGTGTTGGTAGGGTTATGATTATTTTGGTAGTGATATAATGAAATGTTAAATCATTTAATAAGATTAATAAGATTTTATATCTGCAATATAGATTTCCATACTATAATATTCTTGTAAGACTCTTATAGAAATTCCAGCAGTACTGCTATAGTCCCTTTTCACAGGCATCACATTTGACCTTAATCAGATTTTTTTTTTTTTGTTGTATTTAACATTTGGTTGTGTTGGTGCAGCATCTGGACTGCAGTGCTGATGGTGCACCTCTCAACTCGTATTCGACACCACTGGGCATCAAAATGGAAAAACAGTCCCTCCTGTAGGCTGGTACCGGCGCTTCTACTGCGGTTCTTCATTTGGTTTAGTGCTTCTCAAAAGACAAAGCTAACTAATTAAAGTAACAACTAGATAACTTGAGTGTGATTTTAAAGGTTGATTTAAGAAACATGATAGATGACAAGATTGATGATAGGAACCAGATTTCTGAAGTCTAATTCCTTTAAAAGCTCCTTCATAGAAAGCTATGACATGAACTGTTATGATTACTCTGCTCAATACCTCAGACACTGTCTCACAATAGCAAATATCACCACACAAAACAAAAACCAATGCTTGCCAGATGTGCCTATATTTGAGGTCAACAATTTCATATCAAACCACTCTGATGGACTTAATTTGCATCTCAACGGTACATGCTGAAATTTTGGAAAATGAGTGAAATTCCCTTTTGAGCTAATCTGGCCGACAGCCTCCATTCCCACACCTTTTCAGAGCTGAGGCCTAACAGCCTGTCCACCCCGGCGGCTAATGAAGACGGATGATGTCTGTTTATTTGCTGATGCTGACAGGGAAAAGTGTGTCTCAGCTCTCTAGTGACCCATCATCAAAACCTGCACATCATCCCCCTCCTCACACGCACACAGCAAAGGGATTTAGTCCCTCATAAACACACTCGCACAGCGTCAGCCTACAACTCGTGCGCCTATGCTAATGCTTCCTCTCCCATTTATACCACGAACTGCACTAAATTAACTGGAAAATGAACTACCCCACGCTACATACATATCAATTAGAGTCATCTATTTGAGCCGACTCCGGCGGGAGAGATGTACATTTGAGATTGCCTCGCCACAAACAGTGTTGCCGGGGAATAAATGGGCTTTTGGTGGGGGGGCCTTTTTGCGGGGGGGGGCGAAGTCAGACCAAATCTACAGAAGCTGGATGAGGAATCTGAGCAGCACAGGTATGGTAAGGAGGGGGGCTATGGCCCTGGCACTTTCATAAGGGCTACAGTATTAGCACTGAATTAGGCCCTAACAAAGCAAGTGGCATCGATATTAATGGATGTGGCCCTCTGAGTCACCCAGCATTTATTGGTTACTGTCAGCAGGATGAAACAATTATACTGGAAGGGATGATATCCTATGGGATCACAGTGAGGAAGTAGCATAAGGCTCAAGGAAGCTCATAGCAGCACGTAATATTTACGTGGAAAGAAAAAGCATGTGCCTGAGTATTCTCCTCACATTAAAGGAATGGTTAGCCAATAAACCAAATGCGCACAATTTTTCCCCATATCCCAAACCAGTGTCTTAGCTAGAATTTGACTGAGGGTTGGGCGGGGAGGGGGTGATTAGATATACGCCAATATATTGGGAAAATGTCTGGCAGTAAGTTAATTACAACCAATTCAAATAAGAATTTTAAGATATGACCAAGGTACTGTGTCATGTCCAGTGTGTATAACTTTGATGCAAAAAAAAAAATCCCATCTGAATAATTCACATCACAATCTAGACAGTCTTAAACATATGTTTATAAAAATAAATATGATTTAATAAAAGACGCTGTGTTAAATGTGACAAGTTTAACTAAAATCATTTACTTAAACTGAATAAATGCAGGCAGCTAATGCATTTCCAACTTATGTTCACTGAATTTAGTGTTGATTTAATTTGTCTGTTCAACTTGGCTTCCAAAAGTTGGTTAAAAGTGGTGAGAGCTGTGCCCAGTCAGATTAGGACTACACGCAGTAATGCAGTATATGGTAAAAGATTCTTACAGCCAGCAATAACACAGCTAGGTGATTAATCATACAAGGGAAAAGACGTACTCAATACACAGACAAAATCAAGTCTACTGTGCCAATCTCTCCAGTTGTTAATGGCAACAGAAAAAAACAAAGATTCATTCGGAATACATACACCGATCTGCCATAACATGACGCCTCAACCTATCTACACTCTTTATCCTTTTTATCAGCTCCATTACCACATATGAGCACATATGTAGCACATATGTAGTTCTAAATATATATTTTTGGGTGCCGAACATGCGGTGCATCCCTTACAGTGCCAGCTGGGGTTTGTGGCTTCATGGGGCCCGTGTTACACAGAAACCCTACCATCAGCCCAAAACAATACTGAGATTCATCGGATAACATCACATATCGCCAGTCCTTTAGGATCCAGTTAGCAACCTCACAAGCCTAGGTGAGGCGCTGTGTCCAGTGTTGTGGTGTTAACAGAGGCACTCTGGTTGGTCCTCTGCTCCCATATACCACAGAAGTTTAAAAACACTGACACTGCGCTTGCATAGAAGGTGAATGTAATTTCGAGTTGCTTGTCGCTTTGCACAGGCACATCTAGCCAGACGCCGCCGGTCACAACCATTAAGCACCTGTGTCCCAATATGCCTGTGACACTGTGGATGAATTATCGTTAAATGCCCACACAGCTTTGGAAATGAAATTTCCCAACCATCTGGCGTCCGATATCATGTCTTGTCCGAACTCCGATAATTCATGTTGCCTTGCCATGAGCTTGCTGCCCAGCTTCTACCGTTGTGGGTGTTCCCAAGCCGTCCTCCGAGGTAATGCCAATTCATAATTCATTTACATTCTGCTGTCTCATGACTTCAGGCACATCAGTGTACAGACAGTTCATGTTTTTAGATGCACAATGAGGGTATGGACTTCTAAGGTGAATCAGGAGGACAAATACCTGGTTTTCAAAAATTTCAGGGTAAATATCAAGGAGTATTGAGTCATTCTCCAATACTGAGTCCAATTCAAGCGTTTATTTTCAAATAAACGACAAAAACAAAAAAAATGTACAAAAATAATTCCATCAAATTGCAATTTCAATAAAATACATCCTCTCCTGCTTACCAACACAAACATGGTACGGACTAAAGGTTTTATTTTCCCCCAATTCAACGCCCACTCTCAATTAATCCAACCAATGTCCACTTACAATGAACCCTCCCAATTCCCACTTAGAAGTCAACTCCCCCAGTGCCCATTCCCAAAGCAACCAAATGCCTGCTCTCAATTTATCCAGCAAATGCACACTCTAAACGAATTCAACCAATGCCTGCATCATGAAACATTATAAAATGTTAATTTATGGTTTAATTATGTCAATTAAAGTATTTTACTGAGCTGTTGTAAGTAATCATTGCTTGTCAGCTTCAGCATCAAAATCATACCAAGACACAGTTATTCCCACCACAAATTACAGTCAAACTAAAGCCTTTAAATTAGCTGAATGAAACACTCCAGGCATTGCCATCCCTCAGATATCAACAACCCTTCCTGTCCTTTTACCTACCTGGAGCATCTGCCCCTTGTTTAAAGGGAGTACAACACAGAAAACCTGTAAAAAGTTTAACCTCTGTGCATCAGTTTACTGCCAGGTTTTCATACTGTAGACCAGCCAAATTCCTACCACACATCACTAACATCTACCTAACATCACTTAACCACTACCTAACATCTACCCAACATCACCTAACCACTACCTAACATTACTATCACCTAATCCACTACCTAACACCATCTAACCACTACCTAACATTACATCACTGAACCATTACCTAACCCAAAATCACCCAACTACTCAAAACAGTTACCTATCATGACTAGCATTACATAACCACTATCATACACCTACCTAACACCACTAACATCACCTAACCACTACATACCTAACATCACTATTACCTATTATATAACGGTAACCAGTTTAACTCTGATTAGCAATATTAAAGTTCAGACACTGTTAAGTAGCTAGCTAGGTGTAAAACACCTATCATCAGTTAGTAAACAGCTAGGCTAACTCCACTTGCTACCACCGAGACAGAGCACCGTTATTTACTCCACATTTAGTAAACAACAGCACATAACCTGACCTACCTAAAGACACTAAACACACAGCTTTACCAAGTTTAAACATCACAAACTAGCAGAAAGTAAACAGCTGGTACCTACCGGGAGAAAGTAAAACGAGACGAGGTGGCCCGTTTAACCGTGTTGAGGCAATAAACGAATAAGCTTGTTGGGTAGAGGCTATTCTCACTGCCAATTACCACCATAAAGGGTTAAAACAGGATTCTTAGGGATTTTATACCCACCAGTTTACATTTCCATCAGATTACAGCACTGGGAGCTCTGCTCGTTTTTATAGCTTAAACGATCCAAAGATTTCCGGTTCGCTCCGGTTCGCTCCGGTTCGTTCCGGTTCAGCGCGCGCTGGTGACCGTTAAAATAAAACATTACATAAATATAAGTTAGGACCAAACAAGACTTTTGGAAAGACCAGTGTCCGTGTCCAAGGCCGGACTCGAGTACTACGCTAAGACGTTAAAAAACGAAGACCGCTTAAGTTGCACCGTTTAACGTTTTGCGAATTGGCGCTATTTGAAGTAGCTGTAACGCTGTACGTACTTTCTCAGATCGGTCCACTTTCTCTACGATTGATCTCTCTCTGGAATTAGTGCCATTAGGGTTGCCAGATTGCTTATAGTTTCCAGCCAAAAAAAGTTAAAAACCGGCCAAAATGCAATCAATCCCCCCAAAACGTAGAGAAACAAAGGTTCGCTTTGACCACAATATGGTATACAACATTTAAACGACATAACAGCAAACAAACCGCCTTGCATTTCAACTGCCATTTAAACACTGCAGCAACGATTTCTTGGACAGTGAAATGATCAAAATTCTTATTTACAGAATGTTAAGATTATTTCACTTATTTCCAGGCATGTGTACATGTTTAAAGTGATTTTAGTATATAGGTTTTATACTATATTGGTGGGCAATTTGGCCTGTTTCAATACGTTTCTGAAATTATGTGAAATTATCTGCCAGATAATTTATGACAATCATAAAAGAATAAAAAAAAAAAACCTAGAATTTTACCTGATTATATTTAACTTTTTGGCTGTGAAGAAGCAAACTGTAAAATGACTCGTCTTGGTCGATATATGCTCCAAGCAAAGGGAGCGATAGGATATATGCCCTTCATACTGTTACACCACCACCGTAAAGGACTGTTTAATCTGGGCATGCACTATGCTATTATCCCCTAGTCCACCTTTAAGAGAAGTTAGTGGGCCTATTAGATGGAGCAAAGCCATCTTGGGATTGTCACAGAGCCTTGCAAGAAAGCTTCTGACCTGAAGATTTAGATTTTATAGCAGTTGAAGCTGCAAATGGTGCTCTCACTTGGTCTGACTTTCTGAGCCTACCATCACCATCTGTGAACTGCTATTCCTTCACATGATGATGATTATTTTAGTTAATGATGGAATGTTTTAAACAAAAAATTGTACACATTGCTCCTTTAATTGCCAAAATGATGACAAATTAGCCCACATTTTGTTCACCTGCCTAAGGACATAACCCCCTGCCAAAAACAGCCAAAATACACCTATCTGGCAACACTCAGCATTAGACCAATCTTACCTTCTAATAAACTCAGGTGGTGGACTTCACAATAAGAGTCTTTATACCCTCATCATCAAAAGAATACCTGCACCCAGATGGAAGTGTGGGATTACAATGCTTTTGGGAAGGAAGATAAAGGTCATCAGGATCAATACATGATGATGAATTTAGACTGATATGGTTAATATTTATTGAGCTACATATAAAGAAGTAGTGTCTCTCAACATACCAGATGTGTTGGTATGGAGTTGTAGAGGTTCCTAATGGTGTTCTGTGATAATCCATCCTATGCACCTTGATTATTGATTATTCTCACACAGTTCCTGCAGATTTTGCAGTAGGCGTGGGGCTGGAGTGCCAGCGGGCCTTCTGTACACTTGACACGTTACAAAAAAACGTATCCACACATGGATTCATTGGTCGTCTCCACCAAGACAAAAGCAGGACACATCACTGAAGATGACCTGCTGTCATTCTGAGTCACTCCATGACACTGTTGCAGTCTTTGACGTGGTGTTAAGGGCAGTCGTCATAACGATCTGTGTGCATGTAGTCCTGCATCGTGCAGCCGTCTGCCAGAGGTGCTGGCACTAACAGGATGACTCTTGGAGGCTATTACTGCTCGCTGAATGGGCCTCAATCGTGGCAGTTGGGTCAGTCGGATATAGCCATAAGGCCTGGCCTTGCCTATGTCACATGTGTGGCCAAGCATGGAACTTGAACCATTTGCATGTCTCACAATGTCAAACCTAGAATAACCCAATAAATAAATACAATTACAGAAGAGCCTCTGACAGATCTTTGGGTTCCAAGGCCTTTCCTAGGGTGCCCATAAATTGCTGTGCTGTAAATCACAACTAGGAGTTTTGGTGGTCATGTTGTCTGTTTGAGTTTGGTATAATCACTGCATGGCCACTACAGTCATGTTAACTTCAGAACTTTCTAAACAGCCAAAACACTCACTTTTGTTCTCTGTGACACACGCACACACATAGGCACGCACTCTAATAATTGGCAAATGCCTTTCTCTTTCTCTCCTTCTCTTTCCGACAGAACACAACTGCTGTTCTGATTAACCATGAAGGTTCATGAGTGAGGTTAATTAAACTCGGAGGCTCTCATTCCATTTCCCAGTAGAGAAACTTTAGTGCTTTTTGCCAGCCAGGGAAAAGAAGTTAGATTAAATAAAAATCAACATAATAATTGTAATTATTCGCCAACACCTTGTGTAGCTAATCACGTTTGCCTGAGAATAAAACGGTATGCATCTCTCTGGTGTTTCGTAGGCAGATTTACAGAGGGCGCAAGGCGAACAGTGAAGTTACTAAGAGCTTATCATTTCATCTGCTCTGTTAAACTGCACAGGCACCAAAACAAGAAGAAAGCTACAAAATGTAGTTTGACACAAATGAATTCAACCCAGAATGTTACTTACTAGATTGCACTGTCTGGTGGGATGTATCAGGTTTGCTTTAAAGGGCCTAAGTTATTTTTCTTCTGCCACTTGATCAAAGCATGTTGCAGACATTTCATTATAAGCCCTAAGGAGCTGTGTTCACATGTGGAAAAGTTTCAGACTGTACTATTCACTCCCTGGTTTATTTATTCAAGTTTGGAAGCTCAGTTACAAAAACAACTAATTTTATTAAATTTGTTGTTGTTGTTTTTAAACTGCCACAAAACCAACATGTTTACACATATATGCGTATTCAATAGGGATGAACGATGCCATTGATTGCCATATCCCTTCAATTCTGATACCAAATAATGTGAGTAAATCTTGTGAATTTTAACAATAACAAATGGCAAATGTTAAAAGCTATTCTACGCCATCATTTTAAGCAGGATTTTAATGTTCACTGAGAGACAGGATACACCGGACAGGACTCACATCCCCCTAGTAAATAAATAAACAAATGATATTGATATTTATGCGCTGGAATTGAATCTTTAAAGTGAATGTCAGGATTAGTAGTATCGATATTTAGATATTGATCTGACCATCACCTCTCTATCACTATTCAGAGCCTTTAGGGGTTGGCGTAGTGTTGTGGCTAACACATTTCCCTCTCATGTTGTACACTGGGGTTTGAACCTACCCTACCCTATACCAATGAAGACCTGGGGCAAGGCTCCTAACACTCCCTTCGAATACTTATGTAAATAATTCCATATCAAATACCATAAATTAATTCATCCTGTTTAGCACCGCCCATCCATGCTGAAGTTATATACAGTGTGTTTTTGAATGAGGCACAATACAGCTCTGTTTAAGTCTATGGGGAACATTGGGTAATAGTTATGAAAAATGAAGAAGAACACAAATGTTATAAGAGGACCTTAGGAGATAAAAATAAAATGCAAGTAAACTGTAAGATATGAGGCCTTAAATTCTTTCTAGCATATCAATGCGAGGCACATCAATGCAAAACAAAATCAACACTGAAAAGAGAAGGACTCAGAATACAGATCAAATCAACACTTTCCCCAACAGCCCAGCGAGTGTGACTCCTGTCAGTGCTTGCATTAGCATATGGCTGAGATACAACTGGCAGATTTTCTCCAGCACAACAGTTTTAGTGATAGAGAGAAATTCAAGGCTGGCTTTTGCACAGATTTAACAGATTTTGTTGCACGGTTTGTCTTTGCACTCTGTGAAGGCTGTTATAAAATAAATGGGCTGAAAATTAACAGCTCGGTTTATGAGTGGGCGGAAATCCTAATCAGAACTGCTACAAACAGGGAGCAGTAATGCAGTAATACCCTATGACCTTGTCTGCTAAAATGTCCAACCTATGGTCTAGACTGGGTTGACAGTATATTAGCAACACCTACCTACTTACACTTATTAGACATTTTGTGACATGTGACATCTTGCATTCCTTAGGTTTACAACTAAACACTGTCACCTCACAGCAAGCAGGGTCTGGGTTCAATCCGAGCTGCATAAACGTAGCCCATTTAAATCTACCAACTGACCAAAAATTGTGTTGTAGCTGCTAAATGATCTGTAGATCTATCTTTTAAGGTTGTATTGTTGTGTGTTTGCCAGCCCAATCATTCGATCTTCCCATTTGGGTTCCAGGCTGTGACCTTGCCCCCAAGCCTTGTCAAGCCATTGTCCTCTTAAAACCTTGAAGCATTGTCCCGTCACCAGTCTCTGTTTCTCTCACTGTCTACTCTGTCTGAGCTAGTGGAAGCGCCTTTCACTCAAGACCATGCTTGTTCCATTTCTGACACTGTAACTGTAAGCGAGGTCATCATTAGCCATGTACCTCAGCCTGACAGTGATTAACCTCCAACACAACACCCACACAATAACCTCAAGACCCAACACAGGACAACACAGGTGACACATACACATAGCTAACAGACAACAACACGATAACATCCTTTTCAGAGGCTCCCGAGTCAGTGCCAGCCTGTAGTGGGTCGCTACAATATTACAATATGTCTGTTTAGCTCCGTCACATTGTCTCATTTAATGAAATTCAGAACATTTTCAGAGGATGAAGGATCAACGGTATTATGAAGTTTTATTTACAGTCACCAATATTTCAAATATACATAGAAAATCATATCACCATGCAATTCTTCTTCACTTTCTTCTCTTTTTCTTAACACCCCCACCCTGTGTCCCCCAACAAAGAAATGAAAAAGAAAAAAACATACCACTTTGTTTCTCATTCATTCCTTCACATTCAAACTCAATTTAACAATAACTGTTCACTGAAATATATTCACATCTAGTAGTGAAACATCAATAAAATGTCTCCCATATGCTGATGTACCAGTTAGGTTAAACATAAACATAATTTCCTCAGGAGTGCTATAAGACACAAGCTTGTTTAACCATTGCCTTTTAGATGGCGGATTATCAGATTTCCAGTATACTAATATACTATAATATTTATAATATTTCTAAGTAGCTGTTCCAGCTAACAATAAAAAATAGCACGCAGCCTCACATCCCCCAACAGCCTGATCCCAGGGTCAGCATCAACCTTTAATGGAATTATTTGAGATATTACTTGATGTACACAGTTACAAAGTTCGGAAGTAGAGAACACTTCCAAAACATATGGATCAAATCCCTACTGGTCCTTGTACATCTCTAACAATATTTATATATGCTTTCTGGAAATCAGCAGAGTCTGCATCATTTCCATGACCTTCCTTCTGAAGGCTGGTACACACACATTAATATCAGAATCGGCAAACGCAAAGCTAAAAGCAGAAAGGGTTTTATTGAAAGTAAGGCTCAACAGTAACAGCCGAACATATCCAAGGGGTAAGGCAGAATCAAAGCCAGGCGGACTGGCAGAAGGCAAAAACCAGAGAAGCAAACAGACCAGCAAACAAATCAAAGAGAGAAACCGAAAGAGTAAACCGAATAATACAAAGAACAGTCAAGAACCAGAAATAGCAAGAGATAGCAGGAGAGAAAGCTCAGTATGCCAATGAGGTTTGGCAGTCCTTCACAATGAACAGACTGAACAAAGTAGTATATATACAAACAGAGTAAATTAGTTTTCAGGAGATGAGGAACAGGAGATTGTGACGTGATTGGTGGGTTTCAGACATGTGGCTATGATCCCATTGGGTATTAAACTTGAACTCATAAACCCGGAAGCGTGAAAATTAAATCCTTCTCCCATTTCTGTTTAAGAAATGTGGAGTCAAATACTAGGGAGTTCTCCATAACGGTATTGTAGAAATTACAGATACAGGAAAGTTATTTTTTGAGCAAGGCTTGAACTGGTGAGTTTGTGGAAGTTTTAGGAAAAAGATTAGGAATCATCCCCATTACTCAGTACCTTATTACCTGTAAATATTTGAGGAAATGTTGATTGGAAATATCAAAATGTTGTGTAATTTGTCTAAAGCTGGCTAAAGAACCATTAATAAAAAGGTCCCCTATAGTTTTTAACCAATCATTTAACAAATTGTCTCTAATAGTTTCAAGCATGATAGGATTACCTGACAAAGGCGGAGTCTCATACGGAATTAGCTTATAAGCAATTAGCCACTGTGCTTGCTGGCCCATGACACCCATGAAACCCATGTGCTATGGCCCAGACACAAAATGTGTTAGGATTAAAGAGTTTTTGGTCAATTTGGCTCATACTGCTCTATGGGGAGCCATCTAGGATCAACAACATTAGGGTGAAGCCATATCCATTCAGATCTAAACTGAGCAGCTAAATAACAGGCCTGAAAATTATGTAGTCGCAACCCCCCTTGAGACATGGTGCTTGTAGCTAACCAACTTAATTCCGGGGTTCTTTCCACCCCACAAAGAATGAGTAATTGCTTTATCCAGCCCCTTAAAATACATTATAGGTATTAGGTATAGGTATAGGCATTTTTATTCAAGTTATTCTTCCTATTAGCATCAAGGGGAAGGTGTTTCCAAAACTGAAAATCTATTATTACTTGGTCTAAACATTTCTGCACGTTACAGTAAAAATATTTGGCTTTGGGACCTATGTCGATGGTGTAATGAGTTTGAAAAACCATATACTTTAATCCTGAGATTCTGGCTAAATCAGTTCAATCAAGTTTATATTGTAGCTTCTTGCTATTGGCTGTTGCAACAGTGGACCACAAAGGCTCATGGGAAGTTGCTTTTAGTTTAAAGATGTATAAAGGTGTTGCTTGTGTCATTCTGTAATGGGCTGCGGTTGGAGCTACTGGTTAAGAGAGAGTTGTTTGAGTGGTTGGACTGCTTTCCAACTGTGTCAGCTAACACTGGCTGTTGGTGGTTTACAGCTATTGCCGTATTCTATTAAAAACAATTTTCTTTAAAGCGCTATGTTGGAAAGTCTGTGAGTGGTGCTACATAAATAAACTTGCTTTGCCTTTCCAGCACTGTGTTCTTTGCCAGGGCATCACAGCACCTTTTGGAGGAATGGTGTTCTATTCCAACAGCACTCTTCCAGAGACTACACCTAAATCAGGTGCAGTAACCTATCCTGGCGACTTGATGGGTATTCCTTTGTCATCTGTCTGTACCTTTCAAGTGCTTGGTTAGATTTTACATGTCACCTTTTTCCATGGGCATTGCCATCGTTCTCTATATCATAATCATTGGTTAAATTCTGACCACAGGACCAGTGTTGGCTAGATGCTTTTGATTGGGGTACCATTCTTAACCCAGCAGGGACACTGAGGTGTCAAACACCCAGCAGCGCTGCAGCACTCATGCCAGCACAACACACAGTAACATGCCACTACCGCTGGTGTGCGGCGAACGGTTTACCACACTATTTATATATCAGTGGTGGTTTAAACAGTGCCCCCATTGCACTGCTGGATGGGTTAGTGGGACCTGTGCAGAAAACAGGCTACAGATACTAATTATAAACCTACAAAAGGTCACTTACAAAGTTCACCTGGTAAACTGGCAGCCTTAATGTACTAATAAAGTACACGTCTCAGTGAAGACTTTACCATTTAGCATTGGATAATAAATATTCAATTGCAGAGGCTGAGGAATTTATTTAACAAACATCTCACTGAATGGATGGCAAAGGATTAATGCCCAAGCGCTGCTTCTAAACTTGCTAAGGGACAGTTGGTGAATGTCCAGTCAAGCCTAGGTGCCAGCATGCCCTAGGTTGTGTTGAGAAAGGTGATAATTAGTTTTAGTGGAGGACATTAAGGGCTGCCACTGTGAGTTTGGTCAGAGGTGATATTTTGGCCTTCTGTGGAAGCAGTCTTCACGTTTATAGTGCTACTTCCATTCATGGTGTATTCTCAAGCTAAGAAGTGCACAGAATTGGCAGCCTTGTAGAAACCTCGCAGGCTGAATTCCTCTCACTGGAAACCGTGCCAAATGGTTTGCACTCGGCTCAGGCACTATCAAAGTGCTTTCCTAAAAATGTAAGCTCTTGATGTAAAAAGTGATAGCCCATGACATCTATTGATGGGTTAATATATCATCGCTGGCGGAACTAAGCATTCAAAATCTCCATTTTTGTCATTGTTCTATAATCTGAAAAATGCCAGCTGCTCTTTACACTGTGCAGAAGTTGCATGATGAATGCTGCAATATAAATGCTTGGAACAAAATATTTTACCTCAACTCGCACTGAGATTTCAAATGGTCTTCTTTTCTCTCTCCTTTGTTGGCCATTTTAGAGGTACAATGTTTTTGTGATGATATCATATCAACTTTGGGAAGTGTCAGACACACAGTAATAGAGACGTCAGTGATGTAAATAGTTGATATCGTACCTGAAGGATGTGTACAGGCTGTGTGAGGCTGGGTTAGTGTGGCAGTGCTGCTGCTGTCTATCCCAGCTATTGAATACCACTGAGTGGTGGTTCTCTCCTGCTGCTATCCAATAAATGAGCATCTCTTTGAAACACCATGTTTCTCATGTCTTCTTACTCTGAAGCAAGTGGGCCTACCCCAAGCCAAGGACAGTGGTCGAGGCAGCACGAGGAGGCATGACAGCAGGGTCCGGCTGGAGGATGGTGAAGGGGACAGCGAATGACGAGGGTGCTTGGACAAAGGACGGCAGCAAGGACCTGCTGTGGGGGACAAAGTGCAAGCACAAGAAGGTCACCTGCCAGCTAACCCGGCCACTTGGTAGCGTTGAACGATGGTTCTCATTGAACTGTACGCTACTGATGCGGCAGATAGAGATAGAGCATTAACTGATGGGCTGTGATTTCCAACCCTGATCCTGGAGGACTGCTGCTCTGCATATGTTAATGTTTTCTCACTCCAAACACCTGATCCAACTAATCAACTCACTAACAAGTCCTTGCTGAATTGATGTTGTGTGTTTTTAACATCACGTCCTCACGTGCTCTTTGAATATCAATTAAGACATCTTATTTCAGTTTGTAGGATATGTTTCACACTGTCATTTACTCCGCTGTGAAGAAAGGTCATTATCTGGGTGCTAGTTTTGCATACTAGTGACTGCTGCTCTCACTGTCTGTCACAGTATAAGACTGGAGTGGGGTGGGTTGAATGTTGGGTTTTGGTGGAAAGCTCTTCAGTGTCTGTAGGAGAGTGCATTACCAACTTTTGGTAAAAAAGGCATTGATACTGATGTGCTACTGATGTGCTAGCTGCTGATGTGCCAGATTTAAAACAGAAAAACGTATAATTCATCTTATAGATTTTTTCCCCCAACCTGGGTTGGAAGGCTGGGCAGATGGAGTGTCCATCCCTGTAGGACTGACTCCCTCTCCCCATTCCAAACTGTTGTTGGACTGATACAGGACTGAGGAACACCGAGGAGATGGGGTGACTGTCGGGGTCACGAAAACTTTGATGGGAACAGCAGTTTGCTGACTGTGCACCATGGGAAGAGCCTCCAGCCTTAATGATGCTATCAGTTACATTCAGACGACTGCATGGTCAGTAGCGTGCAACTGCTGCATAAGTATAGGAGCTAATATCTGTTTTAAGAGATCAGCACTATCAAATTCAGTGCTGTATAGAGTGCACTGCACTACAGATGTGGAAATTGTCATATGTGAACCATGACAATGCAAAAGCTATTTAGGGATGGATGAGGAGGATAGGAGCAGGTGGTTAGATGCTCGTCTTAATTTACTTGGCTTAATTAAGTTACCACTGTGTGTGTACCACGAACAAAACTGGTAAATTTTAAGATGGTCTGCATCATGTAAATCCCGGCCTAAAACGAGTCTGACTCCACAGACCTGCTGTCAAATGTTCATGATGCAAAACTCTTAGGCACATCACGTTTTCAAATTTCAGCTTGATTGAGTGATGCTGCTGTCGTACATCTTAATAGCAGCCTGCACAAAGGCCTATTCTGTCTTTTTGTCCTGACAGGAGGCAGCGCAGCGTTCTGCCTGTACGGCTCTCTCTCAGGGGAATAAGGTCAGGAGGGGGACGAGTGGAGGTCAGTCGCTTTTTCAGTAGAGAAGAAAGAACACGCATGGCGCATGGTGTGCTTTCCGAACATGTTTCATGCTGTTTCCAAGGGGGGAAAAAAACTCACAAAGCTGGCATCTGAAAAATGTTTTAATAATAAATAAGGTGGGAAATGACAATGTTTTAATTTTACTCTAAATATGAGCTCATCAGTCATGAAAAGTTGGCTGACAATTTAAAGCAGTTGTACTTTTTTATCATAACATAGTAAACACCAAACAATGATGGACAGCACAAGTTTTTTTTTCCTTAGAGAACATATTCTCACACACAATGTTCATTAATTGAAAAAAAAGGTACTGCAATAGCATGGGTCCAAACCATAGAAGCAGCCATGTGCTAGGAGAGCACGGTCATGCCTCGGAATACCGAATAAAAGCCCTCAGTTCAGGTATTCCTCACTTCCAATCCCATAACGAAGTCCTCCTTTACTCCTGTACAGCATAGAAAGAGCCATGCCCAACGGCTCGGCCGATAAGACAGTTCAAAAAGACTTGCTGTTTGGCTGTGGCAGACATTCGTGTTACAACAACAGTGCTCCTGTGGGATCACATCACTCCTCAACACAAAATGGAAAGGACACTCGCAACCCAAGCCTTCTAAACCTAAAAGATATTGCCCATTGCACATTTTCTTGTTTCACCCTCATTTAAGTGCATTTGTCTCATCAAATGTAACATGTTGTCATTGGTTATGAGATGACAAATTGCTACTCCATGGTCTATCCCTATTCGGGTAACGCGATTACATGGTTTTTGCATGGGGAAGAAATAAACAAAAGCAAAAGAAAAACCAACGTGGTTGTCCCGTTTCCATCCTGTCCATTCACAGAAACATAAATGAACCAAATAAGCCTATTCTTTCATCCAGCTCATACACACGATTAACAAGAAGTCATCTTCACCATATAATTGTGGAACGCTTCATACATAAGAATGGTTTAAAGTAAAAAGTTTAGTGATTGTGCTTTTGAAACCAAAGTTTAAAATAAAAGTAAATAAAAATATACATTACCGACATCAATAATCAATAATCAATAACAAAAATGACAACAGTGCATTATAAAAACAAACCCCATGGCAGCACTTCTTTCAGCGACTCAATGATTTGGCAAATTTACAATTAGTGACCCTCGTAACCCCATGCGGAAAGCAAGTCTGAGAGGGAAGCCGTGAGAGGGAAGACCATATTGACCATCCTGGAGTACTGGATCACAGTAGAAGAGTGAGGAAAGCTTCTGTTTGTATGGATGGTCCACTGACGCTCCCATGCACACTCTCTATTACACTCTCGTAACGCTTCAGGACCCCTGCTATGAGAATGCACTGCTCTCCACAAACCCACACCAGGCAATGGGGCTTTGAAGCAGAAAGAATCACCGACTCAACAAAAAAAATTACCCTCAAAAGCATCCAATTGTTCCTCTTTGTTCCTCACTCTGGAAAGATTAAATATTGAAACAGATGAAAAAGAAAACATTACACACTGGTCAGTTCTTTTTTTCCTGTAAAGACAGATCAGATCATTTACATAATTGTGAATGACTGTAGATGGTCTGAATCGTGTATGGTCCACAGTAAGATGGGTTCCTTCCTCTCATCCTGAGTGGACCCTCAGCTCTCCAGCAGCTGTACACAGAAACAGCAGGAAGATTTATGATTAGAAAACCAAGATGGCAAGAGCCATGCGAGCTGTAGCACTGCTGTCATAACTCAGCATTTCGGTAATAACTGCTTCTCATTAATATATGGGAATGGTGACACAGTGTGAGTGCTTATATAATAAAAATGTGTATTTCTGTTTATTTCAATCAAGTAAAATCTACAGACATTTACCAAGAGAGCAGTTCATACAGCTCATCATTAGATGAAATGGTTGTGCGTATGCTGCCTGAGACATTGCTGGATGTGGTTTTAAGATTCTGTCTCTTTCAAAACACATTAACAGCAGAGACATACAAAGCACTGTTGTGACAGGCATTTCAAAGACCAGCTGTTCTTATTATAAACTTTTAATTTCAGATTTGCCACTATTTTAACATTATCAACTTATGTCACCCATAACACCCGCACGACATCTGTAGGCTCACCGGTCATTTCGATAATAAAGTGGTGCAACTTAAGTTATGTACACATTGCGAACTCTGGTCAGCATCTTTCTCTACCATCAAATGACCATTTCCCAGCAAACTACTGTGAACACATATTTAAACATGGTAATAAAAAACAATTAGCGAAACTTCCATTTCCTCATGGTTTTAATTGTTTTCCTTCAGTGACAAGAAGCTACCACCCTCAGAGCAGCAGAGCTCATTTTAGGTGTCTGGAGAAACAAGTCATACTGACACCTAATATTGCTGATATATGGTGATATAAATGATATAAGCTAAACCAGTCTGGGGATACCAATGTATTACAGTGATCTACACTAATTTGAGTTTGATTTGAATCTTATTCCAGTTATCCTGTTTATTACCATTTGGGGTCACAGCAAAGACAGGAGAAATTTTGGGGGAAATTGGTCAGGGAATTTCGCTTGCTGATGGGGTAGAGAGTAGAGTAATGACTGTTGCTGTATTACATGTCGGGGAAATCAAGTCCAAGTTTATTAAACCCAGAAATGCAAAGCTCCTACGATAGTACCCTTGATGCTACATGGAAGTAATGAGCTCTTTATCGAAATCAACATCAAATCGCTGGAGCGAACAGTGGATTAGGGTCTCTTCAGGTACCAACAATAATGATGAACGTAGGTTTAGGCAGGTAGAAACGACAGCTTTTGTCACGATAATGATGCTGCAGATGACAAAATGATGTTGTCATTCAATTTGTGGCCTTAGACTGGTTAATATGATATTGCTCACTGGCCAACAGTTTAGAGCCTTTGCAACCAAAGATAGCTCATGACTAAGTTCTGATAGTGTCAGCTCCCCATACCAAAATTCATAACCAACAACTGAAAATGCCACCAGTAGGAGTATGGCTGATTTCTCACCACTCATGCCAACTACCAGGAGGTGGCGCTATGGATGACTCAAGCAGAACGTTATACGTTTTTCTCAGAGACCTTTTATCTGAGAATCTTTGATACAGCCTGGGATGATATAACAGTAATGATATAACAGTAACTTAATAATCATCTCAAAATGTGGCTGTAAAGGGCCCAGTCTGCAGGGGGTTAAAAGGTTTTGGGGGACAGTCAGTAGTTTACCTCTAACTCTTCTTCCTGGTGGGAAAACGCCCCCAAGTTGGGAAGTCCTGCTTCGCTGGGGTTTCTACGGCCCCCTTGGGCCACATCCCCCCGCCTCCTTCCCCAGGAGCCCCGGGATGAGACAGAGCTGGATGAGCTGGGAGCCTCCTTCTGGCTTTGTGCTGAGGGGAAGGAGGGACGGTTGTACGGAGGAATATCCTCTGCAGCTGCAGAAGCACAGAGAGGACCATGTTAGGATACTTAGACATTCGGACAATGAAGACTGTCTCTGTCCTTAAAAATGTGTCTCACATTGTAACTTTAGGGAATAAGGAAAAAGTCATTTTTAGTTTTAATGCAAGTTAATATAATGAGATTTTATTCCAATTAATTTTGGAATATGCTGCCTTCTCATTCTCCTTGGAATGTTCTTTTGTCCACTTGCAATGTTCTATTGTCTGCTTGTGATTATGTAATGGTAATCAGTGACTACAAAACTAAGAACTAAGAGTCATTTTCTGGCAAACAAAAGAGCTGCCCAATATTAGTCACTGAAATTGTCCTTTCCTCAGTTAGTAACAAATATGAAGTCGGAGCTTCGGGTACCGAAGAGATAGGCACCCTCAATGCTAGGAATTACAATAACTCCAACAATGACAATCCGCCCGTTATTTACCGGCATGTTGGCGCGCTTTGCCTTTGCCCCCATGTGCATTCCTGTGTCTGTCATGATCTCCTCGTCGATCGGCAGATCCCTCTCTTGTCCGGTAGCCTCCGGCACTTCCTCTCCTGTCTCTGGCTTCCCCACAGCCCATGCGGGGCAAGGTGGCGCCCCTCTCCTCATAGCTACACCTGGAGCCATGGCTGGGAGACTTCAAGCCTGCTGAGGAGGGGCTCAGGGGCATGGACGGGTCTGAGCGAAAGAAAAGGCAAGCTCCACTGTCAGTTTCACAGATTCTGTGGTGTGCATGCTGGGGCTCTAATGCATGTCTACAAACACAGAATCACAGCACAAGAATGCAATGATGTTCACAGAGCACTCGATTCAAGTCACAAAACACATTTACCGTCTGTGTATTCCTCTGGTGGTGGTGGTGGTTGTTGTTGTTGCTGCTGGTGCTGTTGGTGACTAGCTGCATGCTGCTTGTGCCTTTTGTGGGGCTTCCTCTGCATCACTGCAGTGCTCATGTTGCTATCTGTGGACACGGGACTACTCGGGCGGTGGCCAATGTGGTATTTCTGACCTTAAAAGGGGGACAATACAGCACGTCAGTCTACTCTGCCAGGCTTTAAGAGATTAACCTTGACTCCAGTTCAAGTCCTAGCCAGGCACCAGAGACAAGACAGGTCACTTTATTAAAATAACTGCATAAATGAATTAATAAAGAGATTTTGCGGGGGGGTTAGTGCTGCTACCATGATAGGAAAGGCCCACTGGGATTTTTCCAGATAGTCCTAATGGCCTGTGCATCTCTAAACAAGCCTTTATCCTAGACACTTACCCCCTCCTCCGATGTCCACAGGCCCTGGATAATGGGCCACTCTCAGGCCAGCATACTCAGCTGCTGTGGCGACAGCCTGGGCAAAGTCTGCATCAGTGAAGAAGGAGCCGTCGGAGGAGCTGATGGCACTGGAACGACCGGACGATGCATTGTCCTCCTCGGAGGCGGAGCCCCAGCCATTGATCATGGAGCCGGTGACTGAGCTCTCCAGATCACCAGTACTGGAGGCAGGGGTCTGCTCCAGGCCTCTGTGCAACTGTAGACGACGGGGGAGAGGAACCTGCTGCTGCTGATGCTGCTGGTTCTGCTGCTGTGAACCCGGATGCTGCTGATATTGCCTTAGGCCCGACCCACCGTCCGTCTGATCACCGTCTTCATCACCTTCTAACTCCAGCGTCCCACCTTCCAGCGCTAAAGGGCCGGAGATGTAGCCGTAGGTGTGAGAAGGCGATAGGGGCCTGGGGGGAGGAGGAGGGCTCGCTGTATGTCGTCTAAGATGGAGAAGAGAGTTTAAACATTATAAACAGCACAATAAAAATACATTTTTTCACTTATCCAGAGTGTTATTCATCACTCAAGAAGTAATTACTATCCTTAGTTACCCTCCTCAGAACTAGAAGGATTTATTGCAGTGCAAAAACCAAAAACCTTCAGACGAGGAAAACATTCAGTTTTAATTTTGGCTGTTTATTTAATATGGCAGATGATATCACATTAAAATCCCTCTTTTTTTCAGAATCAGTGTCCATGTAGGTCAAATGCAGAAATACAAAATGCTTTTCTGTGCGTCTTAGTAGAGTACCTGCGTTCCTCATGGTTGTTGTTTAGGCCTGGGTGTAGATCTCCTTGAGGAGAGGGGGTGAGCGTGGCTGTGGATTGATGACTGTATGACATTCCAGCAGGGGAAGAAGCTGCACCTCTGACAGGAGGTGTGGGGCACCTATCCATGCTCTCCTGCTCTTCCTCCTCCTCTTCCATCTCTCCCTGGTGTAGATACATGCGGCTCTGAAGCATAGGGCACTGGGGGTCTGGATCAAAACTAAAGACAGAGACATTTTGCATTAGGGAATGCAAAGTTGTGTGTGGTCTTTGCTTTTTTAGTGCACTGACTAAATTATGATGTAAGAGCCTACCTCTTGTCCATGGGTTGCAGGTAGTCCTCACAGCTGCGGCTGGGTGGGGGGTTTAGAGGGGGAGGGGGTAGTGGCTCAGCCCAGTTCACTGCATTCTGTTTGGCTAGTTTAGGTGTGCGAGTGGCTTTTTTATAATTTTGACTCCCTGTTGGGGGAAACAAGAGATTCATAAGATATTCAACTTTGTAAACAGTTACTCAGTTTTTACTGCATTCTTATTGTAATTTGTGTCATTTTTAAAAACTCTGAACTACAGTAAAGACAGGTGGGTGGTCAACAGGGTCGTAAATCACAGACTGATTTAAATGAAATTATACCTTTTAGGAAACAATTAGATTGATACTGAAATCTGAAACATCAACACAACTCCTTAACAATAAGCAGGCTCAAAAAAATTATAATCAATTACAACAAATTATATATTATTACTGTCGGCTTTAGGTGGATGCATCATGAGGCATTTTTGCATTCCTAGTTGTCATAGACCAAGATACACAATGTCATACCCAAAGCAGCCCCTTATAAAAACCGGTATTCCTTTAATGTCCCACCCAGGATGCCTTCAAGTGAAGAGTTTGCCAGTGTGACAACAAAAAGACTTGACATTTGAATGACAGTTCTGAACATCCTCTTGGTGTGCATGATGGTGCGAGAGCAGGCGTACCAGATGTGCTGTTGCTGCCTCTGTCGGAGCTGTGGTAGGACCCTGCCGAGCTGTGCTCATTTGCCTGGTTATAGGGTATGGTTGGAGGCAGGCCGACCTCACCCCCTCTGTAATGATCTGAGGGTTTAGGAGAAATAGTTTAACAAACCAACCTCAACTTGGAAAATAACTACACAGGCCATCTCTGTGCCATTGTACAAAAACAAAAAATCAACAAACAAAATGTATATAAAACACCTCCAGGTACACATACACTCGGCTTTTATTGTGTTTTGATTGTACAGATATATTTGTTTCCATACTGACCTTTATTCAGTCTATTTTGTTCCATAATGTTAAACTGGAGCTGTGATGTCAATTCCGGAGGCTTTGGCTGCTGGGGTTTCCAGCGCTTGTCTGCAAAGTCACCAGGCCCCACCCCTGGCCCCGGCCCACTGTTCTTGTTCATGATGTTTGACTGGATGAGTTGGGTGGTGGCGTAAGGTGTGGGTTCATATGGTGTAGGAGGACCACCTCCTGGCCCCATGTAGCAGATACTGGAGCTGTTAAAGGTCTTCATCTCATTGAGTTTGTTGGACAGGTCCACGTCACTGTAGACGGCAGAGTCTGAGCCCATCAGAACTCCCTGCTTGTTATCCAGCTGACTGTTGTAGTTGGCAATGCAATCAGCTGCAAAAACAAAAGAATAACATGCAGCATATGAGCACCTGGAGCTGGAACAAAGGATCCCAAGGAGCAGAAATGACAAGCTGTTGTGCCTAAAGGGTTTTTTCTCCAGAACCAAACATGTTGATTCATCTTTTGAAATACTAACAACAAACAGGCTTACAACGGGTTAGAATGGAGTGACAATTGGCTGCAACTATTAGCTGGCTGTCAACACGATTTGTTATAAACGAAAGGTCAGCAGGGATTTTCATTGTTTACTTTGCACTGTCTAATGCTCTAGGATGTTCATAGGACACATGTGGTCCTGCTGACAGATTGTAATAGACTACAGGAAGCATTAGGAATGAACAGACTTAAATTGTTTCATTGCACCATAAAGAAGAATGTGGATCCTGCAACGATGAAATGATGAATAGCAGAGATGGCATATGGACAAGAACCACAGATGGCATGAAAAGGTTAAATGATGTAATAGAACTGATAAATTAAAAAGTCTTGGGTTAATCGAACAATTCTGGAACATAGCCAGGCTCTCTTTTAGACCAAACGTGCACTGCATGTCTGAAAGTAGACCCTTTGAATCCCCTTTGTAGTGCTTTGAGCTGCACCCTTTGCGGCATATACGCTCCATGAATAGACACTTTAGAGCAGCTGCAAAATGAGTCAGTCTAAGGTCACCATTCCCTATACCAAGCAGTGGCTAGAGGGCTATAAAGTCTAAGTTCTGAAGCATCATTCAATATCATTAAGTTGGAGTGGTGTTGTGACCCATAACTAATCATCCAGCATCCGTACCTGATTTCACTAATGCGGCTGATGCAATCAAAATCTCACAGCAATGCTCTAAAATCTAATGTAAAGCCTTCCCAGAGGAGTCGAAGCTATTACTGCAGCAAAAGGGGGACAATCTGTATTAATACCCTTCATTTCAGAAAAGACATTAGAGGAGAAGATGAGTATCAAGATAACATAAGGATATGGTGTACATCTGTACACATTAGAGAGTAAACAAGACTTTAAGAGTTACAGGAATATCTAATAGCATGCATGATCACAGTTTCCTGTTTCAGGAACCAGGCACTCCTGAGTTACACCATCTTGTACTCTGTGAAATCATGTGTAGCATCATGGGCTTCAGTGTCCTGTGTGATTAGGTGTCATAGTTGGAGATGATGTTCCAGATGATGAGCAAGGCCGCATGCATCCGTAATGACAAAGCTGATTGATGTCATCTCCCGGCAGACGGAGAAAATTATCACAGTAAAACTTTTATGTATCTGAGAGACCACAGATGGGAAGGACGAGGAAGGCCACAGTCAAGGACACTCTTTTTTTCCGCCCACAAAGTACACAAACAAGGATCGATGCAAGTTTTCCACCTGGGCAGGTCAGATTTGAGTATCTAAAACAAACCACCAGAGCGGCCATAAAACGAAGCCTGTTTTATTGCCGGAAACCAATTAGACTGACGGTGGGATTGTGTCTTCCTCAGCGTCTTTCACTGGAGAAGTCTTGCTGAAGCCGGTCTGGTGAAAGGCATAAAGGAACGGCCTTTCAAGATGTCTCTAATAATTCAGAAGTGCACAATTATACATCATGCAAAGCAATCAATTTCTTAAGGCTTATTTAATCATGGGTGGGTGAAGATCAGGGTCACTCTTTATCAGAAAGCAGCACCACTAAAGTAGCTTGAGATTAAGTGACTTGTTCATGGGTGGAGTCTATATGATATGCAGGTAGTGTACTAGCCATGAGTTCAGACACACCTGTTCACAGTTTAGTCTTGTAGGGCCAGATGTGATACCACACAGACAATACACGTCTGGTGTTGGTGCTGGATTGTAAACAATCCCTCTAAAACCCTTCCCCAAATTCTTTTGGTCTGTTCTCTTTAAACGTCTGTACAATCGACAACACAGGCTAAACAAACTGAAACACTAATATTGGCCTTACGATAGTTAACTCATTTCTACCACATGTAATGTGCTTTCTACATCGAGAGGCTTTTTAAACTTTCCAGTCATGCTAACCTTACTCGTATGGACTAACGGCAGCCTTGTTGCAATGTTGGCAGGCTTACTGCCACTCCCCACTTCATTCGTTCAGAACGGTCCCAGTTTGTTTCTGTCCTAAAACGTCTACTTGCCATCTGCAACTATGCCAGCATTTCTACAGGTCGTCCATCATCTTAGAGTAGTAGTAGTAAAGATGCCAGAACTAAGAACTACATAATACGGTGATCAGAAAGTATTGACATGAATTACATTTTAGATTCCTCAACATAGTCCCCCCCGCTTATCTTAATGAAGATCTCTCGGAAATATTTTGAAAATAAATTTATTAACAGGCATCAGCTTATATTTATATCCATCTCAGAAACACATTTCAAGCACTGAAGCACAAGCTTTTAGATCAATCAGCTTTAAGAATAATAAAGCGTGCTTTATATTAGGGTAGCTTTAACTTTTAACCTGGTACTGTGCATTACTTCCTCCAGGATGAGCCACTCCACAGCAGATTTACTAGCAGCCTTTCGGGTCCCTAAAGATCCTTTCAGAGGATAGCTTTTCAAAATAAGGTGTGAAAACCTTTTCAAGTTTTTAAGAACCTCCATATATATATATATATATGTCACAAATGTAGATTATGTGACAATTGAAGTTACCAGACTTGTAGGTTGAAGCCAAATACTATTTAGGAAACATTAAGACTATAATGTTAAGATATCCAAATCTAGGCCTCTAATCCATCCAGGGATTTTATAATAACTGAACGTTAAACACAAAGTCATCATCAATGGTAGGTCCCGTTAATCAACACACCTGACCTATTAGTACAGGGAATGATGGAAAATCTATAGTGCCCAGACCCAAACCTTCAGGCCTCTGTCTGAATGAACTGGGGCATGGTCAGCAAGTAAGCACTTTGTGACAAATGTGCAACATCTGGGTTGAACGCTAAAACCTGGCTGACGTTCCTTTCAGGCATGTTTGCTCCAATTTGAGGGGAACGGCAGAAATGTCAGCAGCAGCAGGTGATCTATTGGAGTTTTTTAGTCGGTACAAATGGGAATTGTGCTGAAACATTTTTTCAGAGCCTCGTCACAATACATTGTTCTACAAATCCTCCAACACTGCTTGAAAGATTAATGTGCTCAAAACAGCAGAATCACTAGCAGAGAAAACACAGCTAAGTATGAACATGTGCCTGATTCACTGTGCTGACTAATCCTTTTATGTTTTGTGGTCGGTTCATGCTTTTAGTTTTGGACAGGTAGGTCTTATATCCTTCTGTTCACACACCAAGTTACTCTCTCACACATCTTAACATTTTCCCTGTCTTTCCTTTTTTATACAAACCTTAAGCTATATCAGCTAGCTCAACAACCCTATCCTGCATGGCATCTCTTTACCAACAGAGCTCAGCAGTTTTTGAACCTTTCACTAGGCCTGGTTGATAGCCACTATGGGAGCTCCCTCTAACAAGTCTGACAACAAAGAAGACAGACCCACCCTGCAAGCTCAGGTAGGCTGCTTTTAAATTCTTGTTTTTGTGATATAAATGTACCAGACAAATAATTTAATAAATCTGCAGGTGTATGGAAGCGTACGGTCATATGGGTCTACCAGCAGTGGCTAAAATTCCAGTCTACAGGAAACTCTTCTCAGAATTGTACCAGTGAAGGGGTCCACCAAATCAGACGTAAATGCACAGTTCTTTGATGCAAGAGTGGCTGAACATTGATGTGGCCTACATCCAGAAACCATCCAGTCCATGCCAAATCAAATCACAGCTGTTATTCGTGCTTGTGGAGGTATTATATACGCTATTAAGTACATTTCAGTCACAGGTGAACGAGGACAGTACTGAATAGCCAAAAGAGAGATAGTCTAACAAAAATAGTCTGTTAGGGACAAAGAGTGTTTGGAACATAGTCATGGTCTGACTGGTGACTCGGTAGATAATGATCTTAATGATCTTATCTTTATATTTTTAAGCTTTTAACTTCTAACTTAAGCTTTTATTTCTATTTGCGTATGTGATATACAATTAAACTTGCTGATCTCACACATATCGTGCATTCATTTTTAAAGACACCAGTCCAGAAGCCACAGCTTTATCACTTCCTCTGTTTTCAATAGCGAATGTCATCACATACAGGAAGATTACCCTCAGATTGGAGATCTGTGACCCAACCCGGGACTGAGAGGACCTTACTGTGTTTCGGGCTGGGTTTGTGTTTGAATCTGGCTCACGCTCGTGTTTGTCGCCCCACCCAAACAAACACAAGCACTCCCTGCAGGAACAAACACAATTATGGTATTACCTGGACGACTGTAGGTGGTCAGGTTACTGTCGCTTGTACCGTTGCCCCCATTGCAGCAGTTGATGCTGCAGTCTTTGTGATTGGCGCAGGCGTTTGGCCACGAGTCCGCCAACCACGGCTGATTGGCTGTTTCTCCCATGTTCAGAAGGCCAGGTCTGGAACAGAAACAACAAGCAACAAGTATTAACTGTGGCAGAAACAAATTTCTACTCTCCTTTTATAGGACAGGGTGCATATATACATATACAGGGGTTGGACAATGAAACTGAACCACCTGGTTTTAGACCACAATCATTTATTAGTATGGTGTAGGGCCTCCTTTTGCGGCCAATACAGCGTCAGTTGGTCTTGGGAATGACATACAAGTCCTGCACAGTGGTCAGAGGGAGTTTAAGCCATTCCTCTTGCAGGATAGTGGCCAGGTCACTACGTGATGCTGGTGGAGGTTCGTCCTTCTTGGTGGTATGCTGACATTACCCTGGATACCGTGGCTCTTGATACATCACAAAGACTTGCTGTCTTGGTCACAGATGCGCCAGCAAGACGTGCACCAACAGTTTGTCCTCTTTTGAACTCTGGTATGTCACCCATAATGCTGTGTGCATTGCAGTATTTTGAGCAGAACTGTGCTCTTACCTGCTAACTGAACCTTCACACTCTGCTCTTACTGGTGCAATGTGCAATTAATGAAGATTGGCCACCAGGCTGGTCCAATTTAGCCATGAGACCTCCCACACTAAAATGACAGGTGTTTCAGTTTCATTGTCCAACCCCTGTATGCCCACTAATCATACATACAATAACAGACCAACAATAAGCAATAACAATTAACAAAGGACACCTTAACCAAACCTGTACCACATAGACGCCACCGTTTTTGATGACGGAAACGTCATATCAATACATCAGCCTACATTAAAAGCTCAGACTGTTTATAGTTTCTCCTATAAAGTTACCATTTCGGAGATGAAATGTTTTGTTATGTAAGCGATGATATATTGTATATTATATAACTCATGCAAAGTATGTGATGACGCCTTGTTTATCCACCACATCTCACTCGCACATCATTACTGTGGCGAATTAACAATGACAGTTCGCAACACAATGCGCAGAAAAGATTTAGAGGAGACGATTCATAATTGCAGCTCCTCAAAATCAATAAATCATTCCACTCTGTGTGACTTCTTTGAGGTGACTTCATAAGCTCAGCTCCAGGGCAAATGAGAAAAGGGGCAAAGCATCAAACAATACTGCTCCAAAACTTATGTTTCTGACAGCCCACTGAGCAGCATAAATCTTTAACTGGCAGCAGAGCAGCAGACCCCAAACAGCAGCGGCCCTGCATGCAGAGAAAGATAAAAAACTTCACTCTAGAGGCGCATCTGCAGGAGGGGACTTAGCGTACACTCTGGGTTCACTTAACCTGCACGTTTTCTGTCTCACTAGGTACATGTGCGGAGGTTTTCTGCTTGGCATGGCTTTGCAGAGCTAATATTGTTCGTTTTAAAGCGTAATGAGATTTGTGTTTGTTCCGTTGTACAGTCATCCGGAGATTTAATTACAGGTATGCAGGCGGGCATGCAAATTCAAACAGCCATACCGGAAGGTATTACGACAGCGAAAATGCGGCAGATCACAAATCTATGACGTGGTTTCTGGTTATGCTCTTTTCTATTAAATATCATTCCCGCAACTGCTATTATTGAGAGCATACCATGATAGTAAGGGTGGGGGACTGGGGGAAAAAAAAGAAAGAGAGCTGTAATTGGTTTCTTGGCTCAACATCTCCCCCTAGTGGATTATGGGAAGAGTTCAAAGACCTTGCTCGAGCCAAATTGAGGATTCTGTGAGTAGTCTTCGGTTAATTGTCAAATGATAGGCTCCCTTTTTTTTGCTTTCATTTATATTCACTATTGTATATCAATTGCACCATCATTTACGGCTCATATGTCTGTTGTTTTGTCTTGCTACACAGGATGGGCTGCCATTTAGAGTCTTAGTCTACTCAATGCCTTCCTCTTACTCTTAAGGAGTATTGTCCTTCGACTGATATGTTTGGCTTGCTCATTGGGGTTTGGACCTGGATCTTCTGTAAAGCTCTGTAAGCATAAGCTCATTCAATTTCTGATAACCTCATAGGGTAATTCCACCCACTTTTCAAAATGTGTTCAAAATAAAATTATGATAATGTAAAGAAAGTCAGTCCGAGTGGTTTAATGTAGTCGGATGTGGAATATTAAATAGAGGAACTCGTCGGAACAAGTCTTAGTGGTTCACAGTGGTGGTGATGGAAACAAGATGTCTGAAGAGCTTAATGCTTCCTAACGGTACTTCACAGTTATGAAATGGAAAGCTTACACTGCCTGATAAGACATTGTTCTATAACAGCCCCAACATAAGCTCAGGCAAAGTAATCCCCAAACAGTACCAATTTATATAACATGCAGTGGATGTGTATTGGTTCACTGGTCATTTTAGATCGTAGATAAAATGGCTATACTTATGCTGATATGTTTATAAATTACGGTTGTGTTGTAGACCCTTGGTTCCTATCACCAAGACTATAAAGAAAACCACGTTCTTCACAATTAACTATTTCAACCCACTCAGAATGACAAAATAAACAACTGGCAGAATATCATTGCTACCATTATGGCGTGATTAATTTACATTCTGCAAAACTGTATCTTATTGATATTATCCAAATTCACAGTAGGACAGCACAATAAGGACAAAGTAACATATATACTGTAATTGATAAATGGCTTGCAATATAAATATATATATACATAAATAAAATTCACTTCCCACTCCACGGGCTTTATATGAAAACTAAACTGCTAAACGTTCAGTTTATTGTTTTATGATGTATCTTACCATTCAGCCTACAATGGTTAAGCCCCGCCCATTAAGTCTGAAGTTATAGGGATCTGTTTCAATAGTGCTTTTAAAATAAATCAGTTATCTACATATATCAATCTTACAGGCACCTAAACCTAAAGGATGCAAAAATGTATTGAGTATTTTCAAAATCACAATTCATATTCAATACAATATAATATTAAAACCTTTGATCAAAATAAAGCTGTGTAGCCTCTAAGCTTTATATAGATATATGTGTTTATATATATACATATATACATATATATATATATATATATATATATATATATATATACATATATACATACATATATATATATATCAAAATAAAGCTGTGTAGCCTCTAAGCTTTATATATATATTGGGGCTGTTATATATATATATATATATATATATATAAAGCTAAAAGGCTACACAGCTTTATTTTGATCAAAGGTTTGAATCACTGTTGGATGACCCGAATTCATTCGATTTGGTATTCATCAGAACAGCCACAGAAATGATGACTTTGACGCAGATCAGATTGTTCGCAGCAGGCGAAGAGAAGTTCTGTGATTTATTAAAGGGCTCATTTGCATATTGTGGCCTTTGCGATATCGGCATCGCAAAAGCTGATATTGCAATAAAGTACATATTGGCTAACCCTACTGCACATAATCCCAATGAGCCTTAAAGGTAACCTTACTCACCTTCCAGCACTGCATACTGCCTCTCCTCCGCGCTGATAGGCCACTACAACAAGAGAAAACAAATGCATGAGTCACAAACCAAAAGCCACTGGCACAAGGGCACAAGAACATGCCATCTCATGTTCACGGTTTTCAATTCCTTTGACTAATTCAACGAGAACGTGCATCCCCTACATGACTCATGTCATCAACCTGCACTTACAAACAGCAGTAATATACACCTGTGAGAGAGTCCAAACAACATCTGGGAAAAGCAAGCCAGCCAGATCTGATACACCAGTCCCTGGGGCTGCTGTACGAGAGCTGTGACGAGAATTTAAGTTCAAACGCATCCTAATCAGCATGTGATTAGTCACTGGGACCACATGCTAGGAGCCCATCCCTTCTGTGGCGACAGGACGAGGGGGCAGCATGGGTCTGCGGTTAAGGGAGTGCTGTGGGCATGCAGGGATATGTTGAAGCACTTTGGCGCTACTAAACACACACTCACATGCGCACAAATTGAGATTCCATCAGTACTGCACATCTTTAAACACCACAAACAGCTCTGGCATGCCAAGAACTAGACAGGGCACGGAGAGCATCTAAACGAGGTCTGACAGTCTCTGAAAGCATCTAACTGCAGTGAGATGTTATGCCAAATTGCAGAGTATTTTTCTGCACAATTATAATATTTTGTCAACATCAGAATGTGAAGGTGATGAAAGATGCACATACCTGTTGTGGTGAAGGTAAAGGATGGTACTGTGGAAAGAGAGAGAGACAGAGAGAGAGCGTGAGGGAGAGAGAGAGAGAGAGAGAGAGGTTTACAGTGGAAACATATCAAACAAATGAAATGATACAGCAACCGTGCAAGCCAACTACAAATAATTTATGAAGAAGGGAAACGCTGCCAACAGTAAAGGTTCACTTCCATTATGATTCTTCAGGAAATGGTTCAGTACATTATGATATCTCATTTCACCACAATTTCACACAATGCAAATATTTTGGTTTGGTTTGGGCTTCCCATTCATCCTACAGTTGTTAAGCCACACACATTAGAACTTATAGGGGTCTGTTTCAGTCCTGTTCATAGATTAGATAGATAGATAGATAGATAGATAGATAGATAGATAGATAGATAGATAGATAGATAGATAGATAGGTAAATAGATAGATAGATAGATAGATAGATAGATAGATAGATAGATAGATAGATAGATAGATAGATAGATAGATAGATAGATAGATAGATAGATAGATAGATAGATAGATAGATAGATAGATAGATAGATAGAGAGATAGATAGATCGATAGCGTATATAGGGTGTAGCTATTGGGTATGGTACGGTACGGGCATTTTGGCGACATAAATTGTGCTAGATGTGAATGAATGGTTCTAGGAAATAACTTTAATTGATATAGACTCTTTACATCATGTGTAGATATTTAAACTTCATAAAGGTTCTGCACACTCACTGCTGTGTGAACCAAACCTCTCCAAAACCAGGGAGGAAAGATTTACATACTTCTAATGTACATCAGTGTCACCAGACTTTTTGTCTTTTTCTCCATTAAATGTATAGGTATGTAAAAGTATTGTTTGATGCTTTTCTCCATTAAATGTAAAGAATCTGAACCACAAATAAAAAAAGATACAAGGTTTTGTTCTGATGAAAGGTTTTGTTAACTGGACAAAAACATTAGAGCACATTTACTGAATATTGCATTACTGTAATTTTATCACAGTGGAGTTTGTCGTACATGGTATCAGTAAGCCTACTGTTTTTAAAACACAGTGACAGCGTAAGAGATAACTGTCAGCTAAAGATTTAAATTCTAATTAAAACATTACAATAAATAAAAACACACATTTTGCAGATATTTAGGAAGGTTCAATTTTATGCCATATATTAATGAAAATGCCATAATATAGCAGTGTCTGAATGCAGAAAACCTTGAAGCTATATATAGATTTTGCACACCTAATGAATAATGCAATGTTAGTTGTGTTGTGTTGTGTTACCATCAGGCTAATGATGCCACAGATTTCTTACCATCACAGACATTTGAAGGATGTAAACTCCCTAAGTACCATATTCTTTGGTTTTTAGTCTTGAGGTTTTACATTTAAAGCCTTACAGTAAATATTTATAGAGAAGCTGTTGTCAAGACAAGAAGTGTCTGTCCTTGTTTTGCACAAAGCTGGGTTCTTTCTTTGTCTTTGGTATTTACTAATTTTGGGAATTAACACAGATTGTTCAATTGTTTGTGGTCGTCCCTGCTAGAAAGACCAGTATAGACCAGTATGGATGGCCACCAGCAAACCGGCATATGTGGATTAGGATGGTGGTATGCTAGTCAGCCGATCTGCTACTTTAGGTCCTCACATCGCCAGCTTTGTAAACAACTAAACCACATGATAATGTACGTGCTATGAAGAGATTATCCTTTTCATGTACTGTATTAGTGAAGATCTTATGTCTTAGCTCCAGATCTGAAGAGCTGTGGTGCTGGAAGTAGATGAGTGTGGTAGCAAACAGTCTGAGAATCGAGCAGCATCAGTCTGACTCTACTCATACCCCTAATCCTCAATTCCAATTGCCTGACACAAGAGCACATCAACAACACACGTACATACACACATATACGCGCACACCCACGCGCGCACCCACCCCAAATGTCAGCTGCTGAATGTCAGTGGCGTCTCTGACGTGCTACTCCTCTGATCACCAGGCTTTTTGAGCTCCAGTAGAAAGATTACCCTAACACTTTTTTTCCTACCATGTTATCAGTTTAGTTGCCTGCCTCGATTCCAGGATGAAAGGGGATGACACCAGTCATGCCAGACAGTACCGGAGGAGGGATAATGTGATGGAGGCCAATGAAAGAACTACAATTATTGTGGTGACAACATGGCACAGTCTGATCTGTATTAACCCCTGCCTCAGAGCAACATCCAGAAGGTTCTGATTGCATCATCTGAGCCAATCACCCGTCTACTCTGTGCATCTATTTCACCCACATGGATGAAACAGACCTCAATTTTTAAAATAACATCTTGTTCTGAATGTTAATCCAATACATTACAATATATACAGTACTACAATTTCCCGTTAGCCTAAACTCTGGGTTATTCTAAAATGAGAAGCTGCTGTCACTGAGATCAGCAAGGCATATTTTAGGGAGCATCAAGGTTATCAAGCACTTTCTATGTTTTTTTTTTTTGTTAAAGCAAATCCGGGTTGACTGTGGGTAGATGCTCTATAACAGTGCTTCTCAACTCTAGTCCTAGGGATTCATCACCCTGCACAGTTTCAAGTACTTCTAAGTCTAATCAAGATCATGAAGAGCTTTGTAAGCAGTTGATGGGCTGGATCAGGTGTGCTGTGTGCAGAGTTGGAGATGGAAACCAGTGCTCTATATAACATGCTGCTTGGGGAAAGGTGTTTCCACTGGCCTAATGACGACATCCCTTAAAACCAATGGAGCATCTCCATTCACTTTCCAAACGCATAAACAAACCTACCCTTACGAATGCCAGCATAGCTGCTGCTAAGGCCACTTCTCTTCTTGCGGTGGCGGTACAGCCACACACTGAAGACCATGAGCACCACCCAGCAGGTGGCACCGATCCCAGCAATAAATGCAGGCTGCTTCACCACGTCAGAGATGTGGGAAAAGGTGTCCTGATCATCCATACTTTCCAAAACTTGGCCGGACGAGTCTGCAAAATGATAACAAATGCATAAATCAGTGCTAATGCTAATGCTAAGCCAAATGTTGCATATGAGCCATAATGAGTTCCCTCTAAAACTTAAGCCGCTTTCTCAGATCTGATACCGAGAAACTGATAAAAAATATAGCAGAAGCATGTAAGACATGGAGGTCAAGGTTACAACACTATCCACTCTGCTATTATGTTTCATGTTCTTGTTTAGAGGTATTGCGTGTGTGGTCGGGAAAGCATAAACAGGATTTCTAAGGCAAAAGCTATAATTATTTGTGACTGCTTTAAACACCAGGAATCGTTACAAGTGCCAAGCCAGTTTTCTACACTACAGCAGCAGAAACCTGTAAACAACAACAGATCAAACCTGCTAAGACTGATGTACACATGTTTTCCATGTTTTCTGTTTGAGAGCTCTGAAATGAATAATTCCAGAAAGTGTTTGGTTTAGTTTTTTTTTTTACTGTGGCTTCAGCCGTAAAGAATATGACTTCGTGTTAAAGCTTGCCTAAACCGCTTGGTTAATTGTCATGTTTATATGTTTGTGTATGCATGAATGCGTTCGTGTCAGTGGAGAAGAAGTAAGCCTTCAGTTTAATCCCAAAACTCATGTCAATCCCAAAACTATGTCAAAACCTGCTCAAAAATAGAGAACAAACACACTTCCACTAATGCTAATTACTGTTAGCACTGATATAGCATTGCAGAAGTATGTAACACTAAGCTAAAAAGCAATGACCATAGACCCTTAGAGGCTAATTATGTTAGTGGTTAATCTGACACATTAGACCTTTAGTCTAGCTCCTGAAGTCCTAACCAATGGGAGTGGTTGATTGGTTGTCTCTTCCCAGATAGAGGTCTGCATTTTCTATGGGACTCTGCAGGATTCATTGGTCGCACTACAATATCTGGCAGTGTGGGTCTAGATTTTAATGCCATGCACATTAGTGGGCGGTTAACCAATTCAGTGATTGTAGAAGCAGGACAGCATAATACATGTAGGAAAATCTTGCCAATTAATAAAAATAATGCAAAATTAACCGAAAGGGAAAACATCATAATAATAAGAAATAATTACAAATTAATAAGAAACTGCTCACTATTTAAAGCATATATTGTACTGCACTTACGCTGAGCCTAACTTATCTTCTCTGGTCCGGGCACTGACATGGGATTACTAGGTAGTGTACTTCTGCTGTATTTAACTCTGCACATGTTCTAGTTATCAGCACTGGCCCTGAAAGCTACAAGCTAGATAAGAGTGTCTGCTAAATGCTGAAAAACGTAAATGTAGTCTACTCATTCTAAATAGCTGCAAAGAAACTGATCATGTGAACAATATAGGAACTGCATTATTGTGCTACAGAAATGGAATACCAGCAGAACTTAAATTTGGCTGAACAGAAATGAACTACAAAATTAAGTTTCCCTCTGGGGTGTGGTAATGGAATCACTCTAACCTAGTTGAAAAAAGGTGACATCACTCTTGACCCCTGGGCCTGCCCCATTGCTAGCAGCGACCTCCACACTGTAGCGAATGCCGGGTGACAGGCTGGGGATGACGATGGAGAAGGTGGAGCCATCCACAGTCCTGTTGATGTGGTAACGGCTCTCATTGCCAAGGCACCAAATCTACAGGGGAGGAAATGGGAGGAGATTCAGAAACAAACCCATAATAACGAACATCTAATAAGAGGTAATAACTAAAATTAAGCCCATACATGACCAAATTTTATTTTGTGATAAATAAAACACATCAAATCTATATCTCATCAAAAATAAATTTGAATGTTGTGGCAGTCTGGGTTACATATACACATGCATACTAGGTGTAATGGGAAATCTGATCACTCAGCTTTAAGGCCAGTCATAAAGCAGCCACAAGGGGTCAGTATGCTGCTTCTGCAGCTCTGATTGCTCCCTACACTTCACCTACTGCATGCCACCCCCTGCTCCCCTAATATACTGTACTACAGCACAAATGTCCCCTTATTACCTTGTACTCTTGCACCACTCCATTCTGCTCCTCTACTGGAGGCGGTTGCCAGGCGACCACGATGGCTGTCCCGTTGGTGTCACTCTTAGTCACAGTAACCCCACGTGGGGCGCCACTAGGTGCTGTAATGACAGGGAAAATATATTGAGTTAAAGCTAATGTGAACTAGTTTATTCTTTTCAGTGCAACCTATTTGCCTCTGGTTTCCAAGCTATTGCATCAGCTGGACTCATTGTACCACCAGGGCAAGTAATGCCTTTAGAAACAAGCCTGTGCTTTCAATACAGGGAATCGTTTAAGGTCATAGCAGCATAGGCATGGCCCAAAACGTGTTGGCTATCGTTTGGGGTTTGTTGTCCTTGTTTTCTCTAAGCAATATGGGTCTATTTTGAGTCTTTTCGTTAATGGAATTCCAGTCTCTTCGTCGCAGGAACTCTCAAACGGGTTTGGCCAAATTAGGAAATTCTAGCCTTGAAAATAACACCCAGTGTGTACTACATTTTAGTGCTGGTTTACTGTAAAAACCTTCTAGCCCCGTGGGTGATATAAACCCACAAACGGTGAGCTGCACTGCAAATATGTATCTTTATAAGATCAGGAAATGACTGGGGGAGCTCAATTTGCTGCTTATTCTACTGGAGAGAAAAGAATTAATTACAAAGTTGCAGTGTATCTGCAGTGTGGTTCTGACACAGAGCTGATGAGTATAATTAGAATGAGTCAGTTCTGCTTCAGGCTGTGCTGCTTAATCACTTTGCGCTTAAATATAATTCAGACTGCATGGAAGCCTGTGGCCCAGGGCTGGGACTTGCTGGAAGAGCTCAAAAAGCAATTAGCTACACAATTTGTACCTTGCACTGTTACAATGCGGTACAGATTGTTGAGATCCTTCCTGTGAAAATTCGAAAAAAAATAAATAAAAAATCAAATCCAAAAAAAAAGCTTTATTAGAAACATGCACACTCGGAATTTACTGCAGAAAATTGCCTCATCTGGCCTCCATGCTTGCTTTACTCTGCTGGGATCACTCTAGCATTATCATCACAAAGTGCAGTGTCTGAGTTTTGAGTTTAATAAAAGGCACATCTTCGTGCCTATAACACATGAGCTGGAATAATGATAAGCAGTGTAATCTAGCCAGTAAGTGGCGTGTGAATAATAAACGCAAAGCTTGATGAGGCAGAGAGGCGACATTGATTGTGAGAAAATTGGCCAGTGAATGGGCTTTCGGACTGAAGCAACCGAGTCTGAGTAACTGATCTAAAAAGCCTCCTCCATGTGGCACTCACCCTCCTCAAAAGTCCTGACCACCTTCACTTCGCTGTCCACACCCTGAAACTCATCGAAGAACGGGCGCACTTTAAACTCGTAGGTGACGCCCTTCTTGAGCTGAGGCACCACAGCCCCATCTTCACCAGGGGTCCGCACCTCAAACACACCCCACTGACCTCGGGGCTCACCCGAATCGGACGAGGGACGATACATGACCTTATAGCCCTGGATATACTGAGACTGCTGCTCCACCTGGAGGACAGGACGAGAACAATACCATGTCACAGCCTTTTCACAACATACAGCAATTAGATTGCACACACTCTGCTTAATTCTCTGCCTGGACTCGTTTATGACACTTGTGTGGGTTTTTAATAAGCCACCATTTATATTTCTAAAGTCTCTTTATCTCTTAGAATCACACAGAATCATGTTTCTGTTATTGCGTCTTTAGGACTACGAGATCCTTGTTCTTGCCGGCTGCCTTGTATTGAGCTCCACTTTAAAAGGTTTCAGGCTGAAATGTATGGAACACACTGTTCATTGGAAGTGAAATCCTTCTAAGCTTAGTAAAACATTTGGATGTGAGAATCCTTTAGAAAGATGCTTTCGCTTCCTGGCAGCCATAATACAGAATACTTTCCAATAACTCTGCAGTAACAACACTCCTTATAGCTTTAATGGGTTGGCTAAATTGCTGCAGGCTGAATTGGCGGACATATGTGAATTTATTTATTGCTGTGGCGTCACAACCATGATGTGTTTAGAATGGGCAGCTTACTTTTCATATATGTACTATACACAGTATGTCACACTTTCTACACTACAAATATGGTTGTAATTTTAAGAAACATGTTTAAGTTTTTTGCAACTGATGGAGCAAAGCCAACTCTTGCAGGCCTGCACTGGAATTCTGTACAGGAGGGCATAATTAAGAAGCATATGCGTGGGCAAACGGTAATCTCAGCCTCAATAAATAACACGGTCTCGGGCTGCTGTGGGCTGGCTGCCCGGTAACTGTGGAGACGGGACGATCCCGAAGCAGTCTATGTGCCTGGAGCTCTCACTCGCTGCTAAACCACAGCATGAGGTCAGCAGCGGCAGCCGATTCCTCACATCCTGAGAATGGTTGGGATATGGCCGCGGGGCATGCTGCAAACATTCTAGCAAAGAGAAGCCCTCGAATCATATTCAGAACCAGGGGTAGTTCTATAGGGCAACAGGGAAAGGCTACACTATACTAGCATGAAACGGTTAGCTCCACTGAGGGACATGCTAGCTGTGCTAACACATCTAGTCTGTACCCAGTTGTTTCACTTCAGCAGGGTTATAAAGAACTCTAAAGAAGCTGATCCTGCTTTGTGCAACGCTAAGACAGTTTGAAGAACCCTGTGCTAAACCACTTCCGTACATTATCTACACAACACGATTGTCGCTAATGAGACTTTCGGATCTTTCAAATGTCCAAAACATTTCCCAGCCAGATTCCAGAGATGCTGGCCATCCAGATGCCTGCCCCCACCAACTCTGTCCCAGCCGAACTATTTACATTCTGCGTCTGTGTTTGGAACGCTCGCTCTGACGTGTGTTTATGTCAGCTCATTCATCAAAGTGAATGCACGTCCGTGGGCCTTGGAAGGGGCTGGGAGGCAGAAGAGCGCAGCGCGCTTGAGAATGTTTAAACAACCTCTCCCAGCCGGGTTGATAAAAACTCGTTTTGTCAGCACAGGTGGTCCTAGTTAGTCCACAAGTGGGTCTCCTTTAAGTGGGCTGACCACGCAGCATGGGGCAATTCACAGTAATGCACAGATCCACTCAGCATACACTGCTTAACACGCGGCTGAACACGCTGTACACAGTCACTATGGTCTATAATAACAAAGAGCAGCGTGTTGCTGACAGGCTTCAGGCTAAGAGGGCTCTTCAGAAGTGTAGGGCAGAGTTGATCAAGTTGACCGAGAGTACAGCGAGAGGAGAAACAGAGCAAGGCAGGCAGTTAAGTGGAAGCTAAACTACCATTTCACTGCAATGATCCTAATTATGACCATATAATCAGTAGTTCACTAGTAATGTGACACAGATATAGTGTAAGGATAAACATTCATCAGTGTAAAGACTAGGAATGTCTGAATATACCTGAGCTTTACTTTAATTTCTCATCTTTACTTATACTTATTACTTTTACTGTCTGTGTTACCCAGACAGGTTCAAAAATTAGGTCTGATGGCTCAATAAGGAAAATTACTTATTGCCTGCCAATTAGCAAGCTTGGAACATCCTCACAGAAGATATAGCGACTCCTGGAGGCTGGGAAGAGTTCGTACAGTTTTGTATATGGTTTTGTACACACCACCACAGAGGGGTCTGTCTGCAGACTACAGGACAAGCAGAACCTGTAGAGGTGGAACCACTGTGGCAATTGACCAATCAGAACAAAGTTGGCAAGCTGATCAATCAGAGCACACAAGGCACATTTTGGGCCGGGCTTAAAGACACTGGAGCTCTAATCACACATTCCAGATCGAGGGTGAATACAGATGTAGAGTATGAGACAATAATGTATTTTGAGAACAGTGAAGCATGTCTATTCTAGTAGATCCTAAAAAATAAAATTATCAAATCTGCAAAAGAGGCATAACAGGTCCCCTTTAAAAGCAAACAGGCATTCAAATGGTTCAAATGTCCATCCCTAATAAATACAGAAGGCAAGTTAAATATCTAGGAAGCTACATTTAACTGTAACCAGAAAACAGCACTTGGTAAATTGTGCTAGAATCTATGGGTAAAGGTAAGTATGTATGGTGAATGGTGTTGTCAGCAACTTGGGTGGTGTCTCTTACCGTCCACTGCACCCTGACAGAGGAAGATGAGAGGATTGTAGGATTGTGCAAGTGAACCACCACATCCCCCAGTTCCTTTTGGATCTGACGGTGGTCCACACCCTGCATGGTGGGAGGGGTGTCTGCAGAATAAACACAATGCAGAGAACAATCGCAATGACTGAAAGCACTAGGAATGCTGACAACATATAACTAACAACTAATGTGCATCGTCAGTACATAGCACAATGCAGTACTTCATAAACTGAGCTTCAGGAAGACAAGAAAAAAGCAGGATGACCAATTGCTGGATTCCATCCCAGCTTTTATGGTATTAGCATTAGCAAGGAATTAGAATAACTGCATAATGATAAAAAAGAATAATGATGCAGTTCAGAATTAGAATGGTGATGCAGGTTACCTTGTGTCCTGATGGCTTCTGTGATAGGGCTGGGGTCACTCAATCCATAGGCGTTGGCTGCCCTCACCAAGAAGAGATACACTGCACTGGGCTTTAGACCCTTCAGTACAAAGGACTCAGACTTTACATGGTCAGCAAGGGTCACCCAGCTACTTCCAGATGCATGGCTAGGGTTGGTTTGGGGGTGGGGGGTGGTGGTAGATGGAGAGAGATCATTTGCAAGACTGTAAATAATAAGACAATGAGAGAAAGCTTTGGGAGTCATCTACCAAAGGTTCTTCCTTACCTGAAGGCCTCGATGATGTAAGATGTGGGTGTGGCACCATTAGGGTTAGCCTTCCAGGACAATGTGACTGAGGTGCGAGTAACATCAGTGACCTCTGGTTTGGAGGGTGCACTTGGAATCAGGTTGGGGTCTGTGGGTCTGCCAGGCTGTACCGCCACTCCAAACTCTGACAAAACACAACCACACACACAATTCAGAACACGCTCCACTGTGTGCCTGAGCCTCAGACTGTGTGCAAGACTGCAATGCTCTATGCAAGTACATAGACAACACTCAAAAGCTACTGAAGACCTGGAAAAATAAAGGTGGTGGTGCGTTCACATTCTGTACTAGACAAAAATGTGGTGTTTTCCTGCATACATTCCTACATACTACACTCTTTCTAATGTCTGGTAAAACCACAGTGCAGTAGGAGTTAAGGAGTACCTTCCACAGTCAGGTAGGCCTTCCACGATGCCGCACCGCTGGGGCTGGTGGCCACACAAGTATACACTCCTGTATCTCCGAGCTATGAGTCAAAAACAAACAACCCACTATGAAATGAAGCGCTTCTTAGGCACAATAGCAGTCTAAACACGAGTCTGTTTCAAGAGAGTGAAGAGACAATAGCAATTGTAGATGAGAAGAGGAAGTGTGTGAGTTTAGCCTGTGCCATTACAGGCAATTTTGCAGATGGCTGTGAAGGAGAACTAGTGGATCGTCTGTATGGCTGTTCAATTGAGTTGCTAAAGGTCTCTGTAACCTGAAGACCTTCTGTAAGTGGATTACAAAGTGTAGCATATGCGTTTTGCGTGGAGGAGCATTCGCTTGGTAGTTGATAAGCGCACTGGGTGGAAGTGTTAAGCTCAGTGCACGCTGATCCAGCGTTCTCCAACAATAACTCACAATAAAAGAGAACAGTGAGAATGCAGCAGAATCATTTAGAACAGTTGGGATGGGGGAATTAACCTGTGTAATTAAAACCGTATGAATAGAGGAAAAAAGCCTAGAGGAGTGTAAGTACTACAGCACTTTCGTGGACCATGTGCATGGGCATGGAGAACGTCTTCTAGAACAGTGTAAATGGGGAGAACAATCTAGAACCTCCATGAACAGAGGTGTACATTAGAAAAACATGAACACAAGACAACATCCTAGAACTACATGCGTACCAGGGCACAACCTAGACCAGACCAGTGTGAATATGAGAAACATTTTAGAACCATGTGCATTAGAAATAACACTCTAGGAAAGTAAAGAGCGGAGAGTGTTCTAAAATAGTGTGAGTGGTAGAGAACACTCTAGAACATTGTGATTGGTGGAGAAGATATTATAATAGTATGGATGGGAGGGAACTTTCAAGTAGAGCATGGATGAGGAGAAGACCCTAGAACCCTAAAAAGAGAAGAGCATTCCAGCACTGCAAGAACAGTTGAACATATTCTGCCATTATAGGAATAGCGAAGAACGTTCTACAGGAGGAAAACATAATCTGTGGGAAAGAGTACAGTCTAGAACCGTGTGATTGGAGGAGAAGCTTTCAGAAACTTCCTACAGTCACACATGGTCTGGCACACCAACGCAACTCTACTCTCAAAAGAATGCTTGGTCAGCGATGGGTCACTGCACTCCAGACTGTAGGTTTTCATTTTCTCTACCTTGGCATAACGAATTTGCAGAGCTCCCGTGTCCAGTTGAGAGATGCGTGAATCATGAGTGGACACAAGAATCCCATCCTTCTTCCAGAGCAGTGTTGGAGTGGGTGTTCCGGTTGCTATGCAATTCAGCAGCACCGTCCCGTCCACCGCTACCGTCTGGTTCTCTGGACCCTGCCTAATGACCGGAGGAGGCCGCTCCGAAACCACTGTTTGAAAATAGAAAAAGCGAATAGAGAGAAAGATAAATGAGGAAAACCGGGAAAAAACAAAACCCCGGGATAATGAAGGAGAAGAAGAACGCTATAAACAACAGGAGGAGAAAAATAGAGTGAGGTAAATAAGACGAGGTGGGTGGCAGTGGAAAAGGCAAAATTAGATTTTTAACAAAACCCTCCGGCAAGCAGCTAATCATTTGGCAGCGGTACCTGACCTACACCAAAGCACCTCGGAACAGCTAATAAAAAATTCCCATTTAAACAGCAAAATTTCACTTTTACATCAGTGGCAAAATGGAAAAAACCCCACCAAGACTTAAAAGTGGGGGTGAAACAGGGAGGGGGTTACACCTGAAAAACAGCCTGAGGCAGAGACGAGCGATTATTAACATGGACGCAGAGCAGAGAAAGCATGGAGGGGGGAGAGACGGGGTAGAGTGCAGGAGTAGCTGGGCTAGATTAAATCAAACATGCTCCATCCTTGTTTCATTTCCATTAAGTGTAATTGAGTGTACACTGAGTGTGGGAGACCCATTTCGTGCCTGCCCGTGTGTCTGTATGGCAGAAGAGGGAGAGCATTAAAATTACCATATCATTACCCCCCGTCCAAAAGCTGCCTGTTCTTCTCCAGCCGCCCAGACGGGCTCTGCCTGGTGCCACCCCAGGCAATTATGTTCATTAAACTAATATATGTACGTAGCCCAGCCACTCACACGTCCAGTCTATTTGTGTGGGGGGCAAGCTCTGTTTTGCTGGCGGTGATGATGCAGGTGCAATTACTTTTCTCACAGGCCTTGAAGGCTAGCGCTGAGACTTTAATTCAGTTTTTTAATAACTGCTAGGATAATTATTGTTATCATTTCTAGTGCCAACTAGGTGAGAGGTCAGTGGGATGTCTTGCCATGCCCAAAGACTGAAGAGTATGCGTATGTGCCTATTTTCAAGGGGGGGAGGAATAAATTGGCACGAGGGAACCACAGACAAGGACACTGACAGGCTTTGTGTATCTGGTTGCTATAGAAACACAGTATTTTTTTTAGCCAGTACGTCTAAGCCTCAGTCTCAAATGATTATTACCTGAGGCAGAAGCAGGACGGCCAGTGAACCCCGGCATTTACAGTCCAAACACAAAGACAAGAATGAAACATGACGCATCCTAGGCTTTAAGAATGTCCTAGACAAAAGCAATCACTCAATGATTGACAGCAGATCTGATAATTGACCCATCCACAGCCACGCAATGACATAATTAATAACTGTAGCACACAACTACACAAATACATTACATTAAGGACTTCAGTATTCTACATGTATATGCAAGACTGCATTGTTAGGATTTATCCTGTATTAGCTATGTAGTTAAGCTAGCTTTAATGTGGTGGCAAAATTGTGGTCTTTTGCACCTGGCTTTCTTTTGATTAGCTACAACTTAGTCCAATTAGCTTAGCGGTTAACTAGCCAGTGTAAGCAGCTATTGTAAGGTGCTAGTGTAAGCAGCTAGTGTAGGTACGTAGTGTAAGCAGCTAGTGTAGGTACGTAGCGTAAGCAGCTAATGTAAGCAGCATTGGCAGCTAGCGTGGGAGGCTAGTATAAGCAGCTAGTGTGGGTAGGTAGTGTAAGTAACTAATGTAAGCAGCACTGGCAGCTAGAGTGGGTAGCTGGTGTAGGTAGGTAGTGTAAGCAGCTAGTGTGGGTAGGTAGTGTAAGCAGCTAGCATGGGTAGCTAGTGTAAACAGCTAGTGTAGGTAGGTAGTTTAAGTAGCTAATGTAAGCAGCACTGGCAGCTAGTGTGGGTAGGTAGTGTACGCAGCTAGTGTGGGTAGGTAGTGTAAGCAGCTAGCATGGGTAGCTAGTGTAAGCAGCTAGTGTAGGTAGGCAGTTTAAGTAGCTAATGTAAGCAGCACTGGCAGCTAGTGTGGGTAGGTAGTGTAAGCAGCTAGTGTGGGTAGGTAGTGTAAGCAGCTAGTGTGGGTAGGTAGTGTAAGCAGCTAGCATGGGTAGCTAGTGTAAACAGCTAGTGTAGGTAGGTAGTTTAAGTAGCTAATGTAAGCAGCACTGGCAGCTAGTGTGGGTAGGTAGTGTAAGCAGCTAGTGTGGGTAGGTAGTGTAAGCAGCTAGCATGGGTAGCTAGTGTAAGCAGCTAGTGTAGGTAGGTAGTTTAAGTAGCTAATGTAAGCAGCACTGGCAGCTAGTGTGGGTAGGTAGTGTAAGCAGCTAGTGTGGGTAGGTAGTGTAAGCAGCTAGTGTGGGTAGGTAGTGTAAGCAGCTAGCATGGGTAGCTAGTGTAAGCAGCTAGTGTAGGTAGGTAGTTTAAGTAGCTAATGTAAACAGCACTGGCAGCTAGTGTGGGTAGGTAGTGTCAGCAGCTAGTGTGGGTAGGTAGTGTAAGCAGCTAGTGTGGGTAGGTAGTGTAAGCAGCTAGTGTGGGTAGGTAGTGTAAGCAGCTAGTGTGGGTAGGTAGTGTAAGCAGCTAGTGTGGGTAGGTAGTGTAAGCAGCTAGCATGGGTAGCTAGTGTAAGCAGCTAGTGTAGGTAGGTAGTTTAGGTAGCTAATGTAAACAGCACTGGCAACTAGTGTTGGTAGGTAGTGTAAGCAGCTGTGGGTAGCTAGTGTAAGCAGGTAATCTAAGTAGCTACTGTAAACAGTGTAATTAGCAAGTGTAAGTAGGTATTGTAAGCAGCCAGTGACAGCAGTGTAAATATCTGGTGTGAAGAATCATAAGCCTTTGTTTGAACATGTTTTGGACATTTCCAGTTAAGGACGAATCGGGTGACAGTCAACATGCAGTAACACTCAAATTTACATATCTGCGCAATGCAGTTTTTGACAAGACTAAATGTGAGTGTAGAACGGATAGGTCAGTGACCTTCACTACTAAGCGCTTTGCCTCTTTTAAGAGACAAAAGAACTCCACAGTAATCCAGAGTATACTCGTATTTTGCTTTTGCCAGCTGTGGCCTCCATGATGTGGTCCCCACACGGTCTTAATCATGTCCCTTATCAACAGTGAGGTTGCTGCAGGTGTGTGACAGGGACCTTGCTGTGGTGTGTGCACTCTCTCTCACCATCTGTGACCTCCAACAGGGCCTTGGTGATGACACTGCCGGCTATGTTGAGTGCCTGGCAGCTGTAGAGGCCTCCGTCTGAGCGTTGCACGTCCATGATGGTCAAATCACCCGTCTGAGAGACAGAGAAACGACTGGAGGGCTGAGGGGGTTGGTAGGAGAACAGCAGGTTCTGTATGGAGAAGAAAAGAAGAATGAAGGAAGCAATAGACAGAAAGAAAAAGAAACATAATGAGGACATAAAGGATAGGTTTATTATGAAAGACATATTTAATACTTACAATTTAATATTATATTATTATATATTATATATATAATATTATATATGGATTGTTAATTATTTCATACTTAAAAGAGCTGAAACTAGACACAAAAAATTCATATAGAATATAGGCAGGTGTAAAACTTCTCTTACCTGGCTGCCTTCTCGCTGCCAAAAGATGGCAGGCTGGGGGTTCCCCGTGGCTTCACACTGAAAGGTAACTGTTCGCCCTACGCCCACCACCTGGTTCCGGGGGCGCACTGCAAACGCTGGGGGGACTGCACAGGAGACATTTCAACAGAGGGTTATCACAGTCCCTATGATGTACTATATGTACTATAAGGTGCTATTCATAACTGAATACAGAAAGATGGAATAGGTGCCAATATCACATCTAATATATGATAAAAGATGAAACGATGCAACATCTGCATCCTTCACAATTCCATCAGACCATTTGTGGAGGAGAGATAGCTTTTACCTTTGAATTCAGATACATTTTTCATTTACCCATTACTTCCATCAGAGACTTCCAGCTTTAGTGTGACATATATGGAGGATGGAGGATGGTGATGGGATAATGGTGTTAAGCACTCGAACCACTTCCTGTCACTAGCTCTATGGTGGATGGGAGGAGGATGACAACTTACCAGACATGACTACAAAAGAAAAGAGAGACAGAGAAAAGCAGCCGATGAGTCAGAGTCAACACATTTAGCAATCAGTACTTCTTTCAGCTGCTCTTTATGGCCACATTATGAAGTGGTCTCAGTGGAATGAGGACGCATAGCAGTAGAACTTCTCATGACTGATGAGCACTAAACGGCAGCCCTCATACAACGCACACACTTTTCTGGATTCTTATCTTTGTGGGTTTCCAGAGATCTGTTTCACTGCAGCTGAAATAGATTTCTCTGCCCACAAAAGCTGAACCTTAAAAGGTCCAATATATAGTCCATTCAACTAATGTACCAAAGCCACAGAACGTATTCTCAAACAATATCAAACTAGTCGAGATGGTTTGTATTGTGCCTCTAACAACAAGCAGTGCAAGTGGAAATGGCCTTCATACATTCAGTGTGAATGGGTGGAGCTAAACCCCAACAGGCAAATACATGTAAATGTGCTGGTTTTGTGACATTCAAAAAATAAGTCAATTAAAAAAATAAGTTTTTGCTGTCTTAGTTTTACAAAAATGGACTATATGTATTGAACTGTATGTTTTGAAATTGAAATATACATGTCCAGATTTATTTGCTTCCTTTTTTAAATTAGCAACATTGTTTATTTTACTGATATTTTACTCCACATTCGCTGACCTCTTTATTAGGAACACCTTCTTACACTCACTGTCCCCACCGCTTACCATATAGGAGCACTTTGTAGTTTTATAGTTACAGACTGCAGTCCATCTGTTTCTCTGTATACTTTGTTATCCGCCTTTTATCCTGTTCTACAATGGTCAGGATGCTGGTGTGAGACACAGCACTGCTGCTACAACTGAGAATAGTCCACCAACCACAAGTATCCACCCCACAGTTTCCTGGGGGCATCTTTCTATGACCACTGTTGACGGACTAGAATATGACCTGCACAAGAAGTCCTATAATGAAACAGAATCCTCAGTAGCTTAATATAATTCTTTTCAAGAAAGAAACCTGCAGGGTTATTTTTCCTCACCTCCAAAGTTCAGTCTTCAAAGCTGGTTGGATTTTTTTTTTGCTTTATATCAGAAGTCACATTTTCTCTGTACAGTATTATTTTAATAATTCTGAGTTTTAGAAACTCACTTTTCTTTTTTTCTTAATTTGACATCATCCATCCTAATGCAAGCGGATTACCCTGTATCAATATCTCTTGGAAAATTAATAATTTATACGTAATGGCTTTCGACTGAAATTAAATAACTGAAGGGTGGTTGCAAACTTTTGCACAGTACTGTGCATATAGAATGGAAAGGCAGTTATGACAAAAGAAGAATTATGGAACAGCCAGTGCCATAAATTCTAGCTCTCCTTTACCATTCACAAATTACTTCAGTCACCAGCCTCCGTCTCTACTTAAACCGCAGGGCTGTTCAAATGACATTCAGCGATCCAGCTACACTGTGCTCTGTGGTAACTGCAGCTGACCGGTATGGCTCAATATCTGCCTGTGTCATCAGCAACTCTGGAATGTTTATGCAACTCAAACTATGCGTTAAACCCAGACATCCCAACTGCACAAACAGCGCAGGCCGTGCCATGTGCTGGTAGGGGTGGCGGATCAGGAGGGAGATCCGTGTTGATGTTGGCTTTTGCTAAGGCCCCTAACCCGGTCCTCCCTACTCAGACGTGTTTTTAGAACAGACCACTTTGATTAATATGTGAACAGCGAACATCAAACGAGCCCATGTCCTGCACCCAGCATGCAGTGCAACTGGAAAAGGACTTTTCATCACTTTCAACACGTACTGTTAGTTCTGCGTTTGGTCAATAGCAGCTCGGAGGCCACTCTTTCTGCTGAAATGTTTTACGTCAATATGAGATGCTTCACAGGGTATTTTTTGACCCAGACTAAAAGATTGTTTTCATGCTATTTGCAGTGAAATGATTAATGTCCCTGAGGTCAAATATGCAGCTGTCATTCAACTGATTTATTCACGCTCTGCCCACAAATATACTCTTTAATAGTAACGGCTCAACACACGAGGAGAACTCGCTAACTGCCATATCTTTCACGCTAGCTAACAAACGCCTGCATTGACTAACACCACAATGAGTGATGGAGGAAAGAGAGAGCCTACGCTCCTAGCAAACCAGACAAAGCAAGGGAAATGATGCTCTCCAAGACTCCTGATAACGGATGTCTGTGGCATAACCAAGGATTGCAATCAAGATCTCATGATGGTTGCAGTACTCAGGGGCCCCACTTCAGCTGTTTCAGTGTTGCTAGTTTGCTAGTCAGCATGGCCTACACCATTAGCTTCTTTAGCTTGGCTAAAGTTATTGGATTAGTAGAGAGGATTTTCCCCTTTGTGCTTAATCTATGTGCTGATATTACAGCTAAAATAAAAAGCACCACAATGTATTGCCCCAAGCTGGCAGGTGACAATGATGTCGGAAAGGGTAAGGTTTGAAGATCCGTCTCTGCATATTATACAAGCCTTTATAGGAAGGTGCTGTCCCCGGACAGTTATTTCCAGTCATACCAGGCCACATCTGTATCTTTTTTGAATGGGTGCAGAGTTAACTAAAAAACTAAAAGCTTATAATACTATAAAAATATTCCTTAAAAAATAAAGTAAAATAAAATCTTCAATAAATCAGACAAAAACTGAATAAATAATTTCACAATTATGGCTTTGCTAGCTCGTCAATTGGTTAATCTTATTGAAGGGTTAGACATTCCTCTGTAAACAGACACTATGCTGAGAATTACAAACTTTAGCATTCAGTCTACAAGCATTGAACTCTCTCCTCTTTTATAATGTGTCTAATACTGTCCACCAATACGACCCCCACTATAAGGCAGTGGCTAAGTGTAATAATGCTACATCTGATTTATACTTACAATGACTGTGAACACTGATGCACAGATATATGAAGTTGTACAGGACATTATTAAAGCACTCTAAATTAATTTATTTGAACAAAGACTGATTAGTATGCTACAATTTCTTACCGGTAGCAATTACAATTACCGAATGAGCTTTTTGCCAATGTTCTTGGCTTGTCCTATCATCTGAGAACAGCTAGGAAACACTCCAGGTGTGGGTGGAGCTTGAATAGGTCAATTCATATTTCAGGCAGTTCACATTTTGTATTAATATAATATCATATAGGAGACATCTTGCCACTCAAAAGAGGTGCTCAAACAGATATCTAACCCAAGCATAGTACCATTCACTCCGGCACACACACAAACACAGGTACACAACAATACCTGCAGGAACACCAACACAAACATTCCTTGAGTGGCATGCTATGGGTTTACGTTGTTCACTGTGGAGCCCCGACGCGTGACCCGTGACATGTAAAGTGTGTTTATTGAAATAAGTGCAGCCTGGGGCATGAATTCCTCTGGCAGCTTTATAGAGTGAGTTGGAGGGGGTGCTGAAGGGACAGATGAGGGTTTGTCTGCACTGGCCAGAGAGAGAAAGAAAGAATGGCAGGAGGATAAAGGCCCTGTGTCAGAGGCTGAGTCTGAGGGGGAAACCGGAGGACAAGGCGTGAGTTGTTTGTCCCCCTATGAGACTCATTGAATCCGTGTTGCATTTGAAGGTGTGAAAAGCTTCACCTAGCAGAGCAGGCCTGAGTTACGACCCCAATCTCGCCCAGAGGTCGTATTTGGACAGAGTTACGACACCCACGTGAAGGCATAAAGATGCAGGGAAAGGGGCTGTGTGTGGAAATACGCTCCCATTCCAAAGTTTAGCATCACTTATTAAACATTTTCAATCATCTAAAGCTAATTTGATCAAATTGTACATTTATATAGATAAAAAAATATTTGGATATGATGCTAGTACTGTACTTGCTGACCAGTATTACTATCATGGCTTGATTGACACGCTTCCTAAGGTAAACAGTTTTTCCTTGTGTTGGTGTTATAACATGTTATTCTCATGCAAAAGTTTAGGTTTGTATGCATTGAATATGATGGTGTTTAGTCAGTCTAGCATAGAAGCAAAAAACGAAGAGCTGTAATGCAAAAGCAAAGCTGTTCTCAGAACATGAAACAACCAATAATGCTGTTTTAATGGTGCAAGAACCACACCAGCACACTTTTACCTAGATCAGAAACATCTCAGCCTGACAGACTGCACTCTAATCAGAACTGTGCCTGAGGAATAATTATGGCAGCCATAAAAACTGCTGCAGGGTATTTTTATGATGTTCACACCAGCATCGACTTTTCAGGGTGAGAACGTAAGGCTAGAGAAGAGGAGAACACAGAGAGGAGCAAGGGGAAATCTGGAAGAAAAACATCTGTGCTGGAACTCCATGGCCGACGACACATGGGCTGTTTTGATTCGCAGAGCAGATTGGCGGTGGCCATGACTGCGGCAAATCTCATCGCACGGGTAACCAAGGAGGGCCCTCTTTATCTGCCTTCCTGTCTCGCTCAGCCTGGCGTAGGCATGGCCGTTTGTTTATTTTTCGAAGTGGAAAAATGTAACGATGTAAAAAGGTTGAGATGGCTGTGCGGGTCAAGTATGAAATAGCCTGGAACCTAAGTAGAGTGCTCAGGAAAAGTAGCGCAGCATGAACACGGAGAAAGGAAAAAATTACAATAACTCCATTAAATCTTAATAGCCTTTATATATCATGCAGAAAGTAAACCTAATATTAAATGTGCTGAATAAATGGTAGTGTTTCATTATTAAGTTTGCAGTGAATTATAGTCGGTCCTATCCAGCACATATTTAATTTTATCCACACACTTAATTATGTATAAAAGTAGAAAGAGAGGATTTATAGTGCTTCAACAAAGTGCCCTTAGCCACTTTCTCTCTCTCACACACACAAACACATACACACGTATATATATATACTTTTTCATATTTTATGAATGTATATGAATATGTATGTATATATCTATATTATTTTTCATATTTCATGATGAATTGAAGTTATATATATATATATATATATATATATAACTTTTGAATTGAATATATATATAACTGATATATATATATAACTGATGAATTGAAAAGTTTTTTATATATATATAAATAATATATATATCAGTTATATATATATTCAATTCAAAAGTTTTTTCACATTTTCAGATTCTGTCAAAATCTGATTTGATGTTTTGCTCCATCAGCAGCAATATCTGTCCTGCTGTCTATATATGTTATTGTATACACAGTGTTATACACATGTAATGTAATGTCACCTATGTATTAAATCAGTAGCAAACTGTCATGTTGCAGCATTAATATTAGAGCTACGCTTTTGTTTTGGGTAAAATATGTATAAAAAAAATACCTTTCCCAAAAAAAAACACACTATGAAAACACTACTTTGTTCTGAGCTTCAACTATAAAATAGGATTTGCCTAAGCCTAACTCTAAAGCATAAATTTAATCTTAGTAACTAAAAACAAATGTTTTCGCTCTTTCAGTTTTTAACTTTACGTCTTATCTTACAAAATCAGGCCATTGTTGTCCCAAATATGTATGAAAACAGACCCAGATACACACACAAAGACACTCAGGTTATCTACACCTGCAAGTATCTCTGCAAATGAGATAATATGTTTGTCAGACAGCATCATTGTTATGTCTGTTTCCTCCAGACTAGCCTTTCTTCCCTCGCTACTCTACTCTTAGGTGTCTCAACTGAGGGCGGAAAAAAATGCATTGGGGGAAAAAAGCCTACAGGGTGTTCGGATAAGTACAGCTCTCTGGCTCACCCAATCGTACTCATCAGCTATCTCCACTTCTCTCCTCCTCACCATACCGAGGCCAAATTGCGTTCACTCTCGCTTGCTTCCCGCTTGGCTTTTTCGGCTTTTTTTCCCAGGTCTGGAATTAGACTGTGTAATTGGAAACATGTTATCTCCCAGCGTGGGACTGGGGCTTGTCTTTAATTAGGCCATCCTCCCTCCGTGTGTCTCCGGCTGGGTGTCACTGGGGCAGCTGGGGGGTGGAGGAGGTGGAGAAGAAGGAGGGGGAGGAGGTGGTGGTTGGGGGGAGGGAGAGAAATGGAGCTTGTTGCTTCAGCTCATTTCCTCTCTTCAAAGAGGAGGCTAGGGCTGGGCTAACACGTCCCTCTGCTGCCCACGCGCACTTCTACAGGATCACAAGCATGCTACATCGCCGCTAGCCACTAAATCCTACTTCCTGTCACCCCCCCGAGTGACAGGGCCTAATGTGGCCGCCTGTTCAAAGGCTGTGTGGCCCTCTCGGGATGTGGCAAAGACTGCGAGGTCAACACATGAACCCCTGTAGTGGCTCAGTCAGCCACGAGACTGAGCATACAGGACCCAACAAACTCTAGCTAACTGTAAATCCAGGAGTGTAGTCTAGAGCAGGGTTTCTCAGCCTGTAGGCCGCGGACCACAAGTGGGCCATGAAGCACCCTCTAGTGGTCCATCGGTTGGTACTTGCTAGCCACTGATACAGAGGTTTATTTGAGGGGGGGATGGCCTCAACAGTTGCCTTATTTGAATTTGGACATGTCATAATTTCTCTTTAGCCAAATTTCTTGGAGAAGTTATACTTTAAAAGTTGATTTCCTTTTTCTGGTGGGCCGCTATGCTTTGTAGCTACTATCAGGTGCTTCGGTACTTCAGGTACTATCGGCTTTGGGGCAGAAAAAGTTGATATCCCCTGGTCTGGAATGAAGCTATGAGTAACCTGTGTATACATTTGTACAAGCATAGACTTAACCACATGTTGCCTCATTGTTAGTAAGACTAGCCTAGATAGCACATAGCTAGCATGTAGAGTTATATGTAAATGTTTCAGCCAAATTACACATTTTGTTCTTTTTTGACCTGAAAGCCTCAACTTAGTTAACTTAAACATAGACTGTTTAGTCAGGCCACAAATTTGCATAGTTCTCTAAATGTGAACAGCAATGGAATGCACCAATGTTAAATTTCATCTGATATTTAGCGGTTAAATATTGCTATGACTAATCCAGCGTTGACTGACTGAATCGTAATAGTGTTTCAAAGGCAACTTATTATTTGGTTTAACAATTCTTCTTCTGGAAATGCGATTTTGTAGTTTAGTAATGAGGGCTTCCACACACAAACGGAGATCTTATCTCCCCGTTTTGGCTTTGGTTTTAAATGGGAGTAAAAAATAAAAATTACTCTTACCACCAAATAGGTTGAGGTTTCAGATTTTCAAGTATGCTACAGCATATTGAAAGGACTTTCAGTGTACATAGTTACAGTTGCTGGGCTATGAAGGACCACCTGAGTAAGCCAATTTGCTATAGCACCACTCTGAGGTAGACCAGTGCTACAGGATAGTCAAGAAGGACAGGCACTCTCTGACTGGGTAAAGCAGCGAAGCAATGACAGCATAATGTTTCCACGGAATTTTGATTTCGTGACTTTCATGGGGTCCAAGGTGCAAAACGTAGGGGGTCCAGGACCTTGCACCTTGGACTCCACTGAGCAGTTGGCAGAGGATCTGAAAACGAAACAAACTGATGCCTACAAAGCATGGGAGGACAACAAACGACATCAAAGCGCTTCCAGCACTGGGGGTTTCCATTCCCACTCCCTGAGATTTAATTTAGAAATGGCAATTAAGGGGAACCGTAAACAAACATGGTCTGCCTGAAAGAGTCATCAGAAGTCAACGAGGTATGCAAAACAATATCTAGATAAGGCAGAGGCCTTTCGGAAACAAGTGCTTTTGACTGATGAAGTCAATATAGAACTATGTGGCTACAATCACCAAGAGTATGCTCGAAGGGAAAATGAGCCGCAATTGATGAGGAGAACACCTTGCCAACTGTTGGCACGAGGGTTGATCTATTATGCTTTAGGGTTGTGTGGGAGGAATGCATGAGTAGATGTTTCCTAGAACACGAGTAGATGGAAGAATGGATTCTGGAAGCAAAAATGACACCGTGGTCAGGTAAGTGAACATGCCCATCACAGTCTTTTGATGAAAAGTCTATTTAAGTTATTTTTTCCACACAATTACCGAACATCCGTTCATTATTACGCATACTCCAACATCAAAATAAGAATGCACAGAATGAGCCAAACTGAGCTCTGGCTGTAAACCTGAGGCACAGCTGATTACAAAACTGTGTTCATAAGATCTCTATCATTCATCCACGAATGCAGTACGGAATGAGGACGTGAAGTCATGGAGCAGCAATGTTGTGTCAGGGAGTGTAAAAAAGAGTGACTGGTGGATTGAACCTGTGAACAGCTGAGCTTGGGTTTATTTTTCCGGCACATGCAGCTGTCCATGCAGCTTCAGCCCTGCAGTTTCCTCCATGTGCTGCAACAGCAGGTGTGGGGAGGTTCAGCATGTGTGCATGTGTAAACTCTCACCATGCACGGTCAGCGTCGCTGAAGCCTCGGCTTTCCCCACCATGTTCTCGGCCAGGCAGCTGTAGGAGCCCACGTCGGCGGGGGTCACACGCCGCAGACTCAACGTGTGGTCCTCCAGTATCTCATACCTACAAGTAGGGAGAGGCACAGAAAGGAAAGGAGAAAAGAAAAGCACTGAGTAGTGAAACAAAGTTCAAGGATATATCTGGTCACCATAAGTCTGGGGAAACTTTCTCTTCTGTGTTCAGAATAATATTTGATTTTGACTGTCACTTTAAGATTCTAGATGGATTACTCTGGATACGAGTTGTTTTGGGTGTAATACTTTGGGTATTGTTCGCTTGGCTGTGTTTCTGCTTTAACACTTTGCCCCCTACAGCACTGGCAGCATTAGTAATAGAATAGGACACTACTAATAGTAGCTAGTAATAACAGTAATGGCAATAATACTGTATGCACATAGCATTAATTGTCTTGGTTTACTGTACAGAGATGATTACAACCCTCTCTAAAAGCTACATCACTTTTCTATCATATCACTAAGCTGAAAAACATCTTACTATGCATTCCCCTTTCTTTAACATAGCTGCTCTGAATCCCCCTCCAGCCTCACTGCTCTTTCCCTGCTGATTCCACTCGCAAAGGACTCAACATAATTAGCCGCTGAGTTGAATCAGGTGTGCCCGAGCATGGAAAATGCTAAACTGTGCAGAGCAGCGGGGCCCCTGGGCTGCAACTGAGAACACTGTACTCTTTCACACCGTGAGCTGTTATCATGCGTGTATTAGGCAAAGTGAAAGCAGAGCAGATCTGGGAGATCCAGGCTGCCTGAGGGAGGAGAGTCGTACCTCCCCTTGGGCAGCTCCCCGTCCTCTTTCTTCCAACGGATGGTGGGAAAGGGGTCTCCTCGCGCCTCACAACGAAACTCCACACTCTCATCGGCCAGGACCACTACACTGCTAGGCCTGCGTGTGAAGCTTGGTCGTTCTGTGAAGAGAAGTTAGTTAGTGTTGTGTTGCTCTTTAATCATCGTTATAATCACATGCACCTTTTTTTAGTTCAAGAATGGTTATAATCAGTGGGCCGATACAGAAAAATATTATAAACTGTCCCTGGTGTTCAGATTTATTACTTAAAATTCTATTTCTCTTTTGCTACATGTTGCAATACGTTATGTTTACATAAGTAATTATTTAAAAATGACTCAGTTACATTTATTTTTGGTAATAACAGTTATTTGCATAGTGATTAGCTATGGACAGGTTTGAACCCGCACTTTCACCCTTTTTCTGCTTCAAAAAAACAAAAACAAAGTACCAAAAACAAGAATAACTCATAAATATGAATAAAAACTTTTAATCTGCAATTAAACACTGGAGTTTTTTATTGTTCCACTGAGTTATGAGTGAGAAATAATTCAAATAATAAGCTAACGTTCTTAGATTTATGTTAAATTCAAAGCACATGTTCTTCAGAAACGTTCAGCAGCTCAGTCCGTTCCAGCTATTATTTTGGGTTCAGCCATTTTGCACAAAAAGAAAAGAAACGTAAAAAAAATGTACAAGGAAAAAAAAAGGGGGAGAAAAGTCCGCACAGTAATAGTTTTAGGGCTTGTTAAATTCTGACCACGTTTCCCAAGGCGCTACCCCTGGGGGCCCTGGAGGGAATCTGTTGCTTCAATCAACAGTATTATTCTATTAGCACTAAATGTTTTTACTCGCTTTCAGAAATGTGCGCGTGTTGGCTCCGGGCCCAGCTGATCATGTGATAAGACGTCTGGGCAGGCAGGAAGTGCTTGTGGTGAAGGGAGATGAAGAGGGGGAAAGCCAGGGGGACAGTGAGGGTCAGCAGACTGGGCCAGACGAAGACAGACATAGGGCACAGCTGGTTTTGACCTGGGCGGGTAAATAGGCCTAAGCACAGGGGTCAGAAGGTTGAGTGGAGAGCGAGGGAATTCAGGAACAGCTGCACAAGCAGGTCCGTTATTACGCAACTCTTTTAATTTGGCAAATGGATGAGAGGACACGTAAGCATTCTCCAACTGGGAAGACGGTGGGACCACCGGTCTCACACTAAGCAATAGGGCTCCATAATACTGTTACTTCTACATACTATCTTTATGATACGTTAACAAACACAAAAATATAATCCTGTATCACAATAAATTGAACTTATAATTAATCTAAATGCTTTTAAAAAAGCTTGCTCACGGGGGGTTAGGCATGAATGTATCGGCTGATCAATACTGATTGGTTTGAGGGATCACTTGCCATCAGGAAGCTTACCAGGAACAATAAATGATGATAAATTTAGACGGATATGGCCAATATTTAGTGAGCTACACATACAGAAGTCTGTCTCTCAGTATGGTGTCGGGCCGTCATGTTTGGTAATGTTAGCATGGAGTTGTAAAGGTTCTTAATGGTGTCGTGTGATAAACCATCCCATGCAGCTTGAATATTCTCACACAGCTCCTGCAGATCTTGTGGTATTGGTGGAAGAGGAGTAAAACCATGCCTTCTAGATGTGTGACCATGTTGTCTTCTTCATGACAGTCTAGCACAACACCATTGTAGTCTTTGGCGACGTTGACGTGGTGTTAAGGGTACTGATCATAATAGTCTGCGAGCATGTAGTCTGGCAATGGTGCTGGCATAACAGGATGACTACATATATATTCTTATCGTTCGTCATAGCACCACAAAAACACGTACCTGGAACCATTTGTCAAGACACCCTTAGCACACTGTAAAAAGATGTGATTTTGGGATTTGACTCCCAGTCAGGATTGCAAGTGCAAATGATATGAAAAGTAAGAGCCGGCACATTGTGCAGCCACATAGAGCCAGAGTTCAGAAACTTAATGCATGTGATGTCAAATTACTGGAGTGTTTACCTAGCACAGTCAGCTCGGCTATCTCACTCTCGCGCTCTCCCACCATGTTGGTTCCCACACAAACGTACTTCCCAGCATCACTCTTCCGCGCATTGGTGATCATCAGCTTTCCACTGCGGATCTGTGAAAGATAAGATGGAGAGAGCCATTAATTAGACAGATCTGTTTTCATTTATTTTAGGGACGAGTGCCATAGTGTAGGCGAGGAAGATGCATTTCTGGCAAACAAGGATGAAACGTTATTTTTGATTCGCAGCAGGCCAATTTTATTTTTGGAGCTTTTGGAAGAATCTTGGAGTACAATCAGTAAAACCTCATAAGTTAAAGAAGAGAGAAAGTGATCCAGGGAAGACATGGGAAGCAGGCATTCAGGCTTTCAGATAGACAGTACTTAAAGCAAAGATCTTGAAAGAGGAGAAAAACCTTCTCTCCTTTTTTAAATCTGAACAAATCCACAACACTACTGGTTGGATGTGTTTTCAGAACAATGGACTGGTGTGTTCCAAAAAGAACGTAATCTGTAATACAGGTGAGGTGCTCTTTCATGTGACTGATAAAGATCTCATTTGTATTTAATGGCAGTGTTGGCTGGACGGTAAATATAGGGTGATTGCTGCGCAGTACTGTGGAAGAAGGCCACTATATGAATCACTCAATACGAATGTAGTTAGCAGCTGCCTTGAGGTCAGAAGCTGACCAGTGATGAAATACTGACCAATGCTGACACACTACACACGGCAACAGATGGGTAAGAGTGGCCAATGAGTGGACATGAAAGGAATGTAGGTGCTTCTGATAAAGTGGACAGTGAGTAAGATAAATACCCTCAGGCTGATGCTGTAAAACCACCAGTAACTGTTCACCTTAGAAGGCATTTACTGTAAGCTATGTAGTCAAGTTAACCTGAACAGCATTTTAGAGCTCGAAGCTAATAGCAGGATCAGCAGGTAATGCAACTGACACTAAGTAACCTCACGCTCCATAATAAAAATCATCAGGCACTGACATTAAATAACCCCTCTGTGACACAAATAAATCTGAGCACTGATTTCTGTACATGTACAGCTCTAAACTTTGATGAGGCAGATAAAACTGTGTAAAGGTCAGGAGGTCAGGAGGCTGTGGTTATTCGCTTTAATGAGTGCCCTCAGGTGCTACACATTTGCTTTGCTGCCATTAACATCAGTAAAAAGCAGGAGGGCAGGGAGGCCCGAACAACGTCCGAGCGTGTCTGAGAAAGAGTGGACGAAGCCTCGCTCTGTGGGCTCTTATGAGAGTCAGAGGAAGAGGTTTCTTTAGTCATAGCTGGGCAGATTTACAGTTGCTCGGCTGACTGCCCCTCTGGCCAGTGACTTCTCCGTTCCACAAACTGACACATTCTTTAAGGTCGTAAAAAGGCACTTGTGTGCTTTAGTGAAGGATACAGAGAGGCCAGAGAGGAGGAGGAAGAGGAGGAGGAGGAGGAGGTGAGAGTTTCAAAGCGCTCCAGTTCTTTAGGGGATCCTGGTTTTTGCCCCACCGGGACTGAAGGGTTTGAAGTGTCATCACGTTACAGCTCAGTTGATGAGGGCAGTGGGGCCACAGTGGTGCCAAGCTGAGAAGGCCACTGCTAGTTGACATGGGTTGTGGGCGTGAACATGCAAAGTTAATTATTAGTTCAAAAAATGTTGATGCATTATTCAAAAAGGTGTTTCATAATGCTTCATTATATTTTCAGAATTTGTGCAAAAGGAAAATAAATAAATATCTTCTTTATCAGATTTAATCATTTTAACAACCCACATGTTGCATGATTTGTTTTGTGGTTGTTGAATAAACCAATAGAAACGCTCCAGAACTGCTCAGAATAAAATTATATTACAATATCTCACATTAATAGTCTAGTTTATTAATGGTAATAATTCGGGGTGAAATCCACAGTCACCCAGGACTGATTTTGGGTTTGTTTTTTGGCAGGGGGTATAGGCAGGTCTCATTATCGCTGGCTTGCTTTCACACACAAGAATTCCACCTGAAACAAGGATTTATCGCACAACTCCTTCCGTCACTTTTCTACATGTAGGGTTTCAAAATATTAGGAACTACCTTGTTCCATACCTTGTTGTTCCGTATCCTGCTTTCTATTATTTTCCTTGGATACAAATACTTCTTGGCCATAACTACTCTTTCCTCGGCATCATAAATTTCAAAGGGGAAGTTCAAGCAGTCACGTTACAAAATGAACCAATCCCGCAGCCCCAGATCACCGTTTTCAGGGGGACCGGAGACCGGTTCTCTGGGTCGCTCCTGGCCTTGAAAACAGCTTTCATGCTATGCCAAATGTCCTGAGTCTGGAAAACACCTGTAGCGTGAAAACACCCGTAAAGAACACTCCATGATCAATGCAACTGCACATGAATACAAAATCTAGTTTTATGTAGTTATATTTATTGTTTTTTCAATTTAAACATCTAAACAAATCCTGTAAAGCACTTACGTAAGTGAGCACTAGTAGATGTGTATGTTGAAACACTTAGTTTTGCACTTATACTCACCATAACTTCTATCTAGGTATGAGCGCTGTGCTGGGTTGCCAGGTAGTGCACTTATGCTTATATGTGTCTGTGTATTGTTCTCTCTAGGTATCAGCACTGGCCTCTCTCCGGGCAGTGTCTGAGCTCATGGCAAGTATTAGACTCTAACCTTCTTATACTAGCTGGGAAACATTATCTGATGGAACATTAGGCACGGCTGTATAACTGCTCTGTATAAGAGCATATGCTACATGCCTTAAATTTAAATCATTTATAATACGGTTGATTGCAGCTGTGTCCTCTGTGATCACAGTATCCACCCAATTCACACATATAGACAAGCTACTGTATACATACACCAGCAAAACCACCTACGCGTTTTGTGCTACACACTGGCTATATAGCGTATGTGCATGGATGAACTTTCACATACGCTCCTCTGGAAACCAGTTCATCAGCAGTGAATTCAGATTACAGACAGAATGCCCTGATTATCAATCGATGTCAGTGCCGGTGTCCACATCAAACAACAAGCGGCACATCTGGAAGTACACAGACAAGGAACAAAGCACGCAGCCTGTCTTTGAAGAACAATCTTCACATGCTGTCGTGTTCTAGAAACTTCAACCCACAACAACATTCCTCCCCGGTGCTCTCCTAGTGATACAGGACAGAATCCCCCCATTCTACCGGCCTGCCTCTTCTTTGCTTGTCCCGTCTCTTCTGCATCTGTCTATCCATCTGCTCCGTCCATCAGATACCTAATGCTGCCTCCCTCCTTTCCCTTCTCTGCTTTATGTCAAGACTGTGGCGGGTACTGAGGTGATGCTAACATGCTGTAGACAGGTTGTGGGAAGGAGATGTACATCTGGCCATGTAGGTTAAAACGCACTCATGATTAGTGGTCTCATTTTGAAAGTGTATATGAAGGGGGCCCACCAGACACCTTAAAGTCATTTACCCCATTTTCACTGTGTCCAAAAGAAAGTCAGCCAAGACATGTTTGGTACAAAGGTAGATCAGTGGTGGCGTCTCAGTGCGGGGATCAGTGAGTCGTGTGGAAACAACACGGATGTGAATATACTTTTCCCCCTGCCCGCAGCTTTACTGGATGGGTAGAAATATGGATGACTCACTGAGTACAACCACACAGCAGTACTGTTGTGCATGTTGAGTACATACAGTCAAATATGCTTTTCAGTTCTGCGATAGATGCTGGAGGGAACGAAGAAGCAAATCCCCAAATATTGGCCATTGGTATTCAATAGTAGAATCAATATTAGCCCTGAAAACATATACAAGTCAACCCCTATTTTATTATGTCCAGTTGTATACATTAAACTGTGTCACAGTGTCAAAAACCACACAAGCAAGTCTATTTTAGACTATGTACAACATGACATAATGGCAAGTATATCGTCGCTGTCCAATGAAAAACATGTATCTCCATTTTTGTTGATTTTTACTTTAATGCCTCATTTGATCACATGAGCTGCTGTTTACACTGTAAGGAAATTTCATGAAGAACGGACCAACAGAAATGGCCCAAAACTGCTTGGGAAAACGTCCGGTTCCATTGACTTCCATTCAAATTAAATATGGTTTTTGGCCTCTCCTGTAAAGTTGCCATTTTGGAGATACCTGTTTTTCTTTGGACAGCGACGATATGCATAATACGTGATGCTAATTTGCCTTTGTTGTTTCTCAGCTTTGTTAGGCTTGTAATTCCAGTGTGAAGGCAGAGCAACAAACATTACAACACCAAACATGTCTGGGTTGTAAATTGGGGTAATTTGAACTACTCCAACACTAACTACAGCTTGAGGTAAATCAACCATTCTAAGAGAACTCTGTAACACCCGCAGTCAAACTAGCATAATATAGTACATGCAATTATACTGCAATATAATACTGCAGAGAGCTCTAGCAGCCATGAATTCTCTATTCCTGCCATGTGAATGCTCTGCAAGGTATCCAACAAAACCAATCAGGCTCAGGCCCAGCCAGCCATGTTAGCCCTGTAGTACATGTCACGTAACTAAAGCCAACGAGCAGCCACTGGATTTATTTTCTCCTATGAGAGCTTTGCTGCGGGATAGGTTTTACTGTAATGTGCGGTGTATGGCTTACGAGATTTATCTGACAAGGAGAGGACCTGCAATTTCCTACAAACACACACAAACACACACAGTCTCAGTGGTCAGTGGTCAGTGACAACAAGAAAATGCTCAAAATGGAATCCCAAGTGCACAGAGCACCAAGAAACAAAAATCCACACACTCCCAGGATGAAAGCAAGTCGGAGAGCAGACAAAGAGAGAGACAGAAAGCCTGAGCTATTCCCATGGAGACAGGTAGCGGTGGGGAGAGCGAGGCACAGACAGTGGGAGAGGGAGCTAGACGCAAGGACAAGCCATCAGTGTCTCTTAGGTGCAGTATCCTCTGAAGCCCAGACATGAATAAGGAGATGTGGAGGGAACAAACGAAATGGAAATGCACAGAATTCTCCTTTGTTGTAATGCAAACACCAAACTCACCTTTACATCTAATTTTTTCCATAGCTGGTAGTATCCATCAATCTTTCCCTAAGGGAATATGCTTAAGAACATCCACATATCCTCCTTAAGGTGAATTACTGAAAATTACAACCTATAATTTCTAAAATGTGTATAATTGTCATATCTGATTTGGCTGTTTGAATGCTCACGGTAGTTAATATATGAGATACTGGGCAAAATAAATTATTATGAATTATTAAAGTGAATACTATTTATTAATATCACTATTGGCCATAATGTGATCATTGTATATTATGGCTAGAAACTCCAAACCAGGGCATCCCTCATAGATTTTAGCAATGGAGAATATAGGCTGCCGTCAACAACCAGACACAATTATGATGTGGCTTTATTTATGAATTACATTATGCTCTGGCGTCTATTAATTATGAAGAGTGTTTGCCAGATAACGGCTTTTGATCTGGCAGGAGAAGGCCAGGAGTGTGGTCTGTACACACACTTACACACATACTACAGCACTATCAGGATGCTTTCAGCTCCCTCATGTAAATGCGTGTCTCCAGCCAAGAGCTGTTAATCTGCTGCCTTTCATGGGTAATTACAAATGGATTTATCGGCTTGATCCAACAGCAGGACTCTCCCAAGTTTCTGCTATTCCCCACAGCCATTTTTCATTATTTTAGAGATGGAGGGTGATGGTGGTGCACCAGGGCATCTCTCCACCCTTCAGATTGGATCACACTTCAAAATCTCACAATAAGACTAAATGCTGCTACTGAATAATCTTATCTTGTTAACAGAGTAAACTATCGCCGCTGTCCAAAATATCTCCAGGATGGCAACTTTACAGCAGAGGGGAAAATCTAATTTAGTTTTAATGTAAGTCAATGGAACCACACTTTTTTCCCCAAGCGATTTTGGGCCAGTTCTGTTAGTCTATTCATCATGAAATTTTCACTCAGTGTAAACAGCAGCTGCTGTGTTCAAATAAAGAATAAAAATAAAAAGGGAGATGCATGTTTTTCCTTGGACAGCAATGATATATAACTTGAGTATTTTGATGCTGTGTCTAACTGTGGTGTATATGTATAGGGATATACAGTATATATAGGGATTTGTGGGATTTGTGTTTTTGGCCCCTAAAGCCTGCAATAAGTCTTTAATATTGAGTAATTGAGTCTGATCCAATATACAGCCCTACGATTCACAGTTCAGTTGCAGTCAAGTCAATACAACCATTCCAATGTAGACCATCAATTACTGTAACCTGCTATGGCAACGGCTATTTATTTTAGAATGGGCATAGTATGAAGCTAGCCTTCTCCTTTTAGTCTGCTTTGAACAAACTGTTAGTCATAGTGTGTCTAGTTTAAGCATGTTTAACCAATGGTAATTAGCTGCAGTCAAAACTCTTTTTTTGCTTTTTTCCCCATTTCAAAATACAGTAGCTTGACACTGTAAACATTTAGACCTTTCTAACATCTGGAAATATTATCTCTGTTGTGGATAACGTCTGCTTACATCACCTCAGCAAAAATAACCTGAAAGTAGTACAATTCAGTAGCCCAGTGATCTTTAATCTAGTCCAGTTTTTTTTTCAACGGATGTAAACTCTTAGTTGGATTCCTTTTGCCTTTCTCAGTCGGAACGAGTGTGAAAACAGACCACAGTACCAAAGTAAGCACTGTTTAACACAAAGCCTGCGAGAGGGCAAACAAATCACTTTTGGAACAACACTAAAAGTAAATGGCTAACAAAATTAAGGATCTGAATATATGTCATCTTCTATGAAGTAATTCAATGTTTAAAAAGTAAATCAGATTTCCTGCAGTTATTAGATTAGAACGTGCATGTAAACACACTAACAGTTTCCTTTATGTGTGTGTAATTGTGACACTGTGTTGAGCTGCTAGTGAGCAATGAGACAAGCAATGAGGGAACAACTCAGACAGCAAGCCAAAAACTTGCCATGAAAAAGAAAGTAAACACAATAAAACACCTTTCTAAACATTAGGACTTACTCGCTGACCATCAAAGACAAAACTCCAGCTTACTTGTGTCTAACTTCGCCACCAAAACACATTCAATCTTCATCATTTAAGAATAAACATGCCAAGCTCAACTAGGTTTGCTCCTAAATATTATTTCCTATTGGATCAGAACATCGCATTTTAAAGATACCTTACTGCACATGCTGCCATCCTCCTCCTCTGGACTTTCCTCAAGGTCCAGGAAAGGGTCTTGTGTTGAAGAAGCTTTTTCAAAAGCCCCCTGTTAAAAACATTATCTCTAATGCACGTGAGACACCTACACATACTCCCACACTAGAGGGCTTTTAGAACTCTCAGTGGGCTCTGCTGCATCCTCATAATAAAGGCATGATAGAGCCGCCGGTCCTTGTTAAAAGCAGCTGTGCTATCCTCTGAGGTCAATCCACCCTAAGGAATGGTCAGGCGTGATTGATACTGCCCTCACTCCAGGATATACACTTAATTAAAGGAGGCTAATCATCGAGAAAGGCTTGATTAAGTGTCTGAGCGGGCCAAGAGAGAGGCAGAGCTTCATTCTTCCTTTCAGGACCATCAGAGTGTCCTAAATCAACAGCTGACAGCTCTATCTGCACACACAGTTGTGTCCTAACACGTTGCTGTGGCATTACCGAGTGGACTTGTCAGTCTTAATGGCCCCTAGATCACCACCTAACACGCAAACGCGTAAACACTGTGTCGGCTTAGACAGCAAGCGCCGTGAGGGATATCTAGCTGGTCTAATGCATCTATTCAAATGAAGTGTGGTGTAAATGCTGGATTTATGTATACTGCAAGTTGAAAGTTGTCATTTGGAAATGTTCCAGGTCATTTTTTTACTGTTACTTTTCAATTAAAAGTGAAACCAAGACCACAGGTTCCTGATCTTAAGTCCCTGGCTACTTCAACACTAGTTTAAAAGCTTGGATGAGCCCTTACTATTGAGCATGTATGATCACATGACCGTAAATAGTTGAATGTATCATGGATCACTATTCTCAAACAAAACCAGCGGCATGCCATAGTTCCCGCTCACCGTTATGCGCTCGTCTCTATCATTTATGTTGGTTCCATCTTTCCTCCAGGAGATGGTGGGCTCTGGGTGACCACGAGGGGGCTGGCATTCCAACACAGCTGGTTCGCCTTCTGCCACCATCACATCTGCAGGGTTTTGTCTGAAATCATCACGCAGGACTGCAGAGAGAAAGAGAGAGAGACAGAGAAATGTGTTATAGGAATAGTTTGGCACATAAAACCTATTTGGCCTGTTTGAGATTACTTAACAACTCAATTCAGTTTGATACAGCTGTGACGATTTAGGCATGCAGTTTGTGCAATGCTGACTGATTGGGTACAGGCTTCCATTACTTGTTGGCTACATAAGCCTCATAGCTCAAAATAAGAAAAGCAAATACAAACCTTAGACTCCAAACAAGTCCTGGCTAGTCAACAAAGGGGAAATTATGTAAACAACATTTTTGCTGGTTTCTTACAGACACTAGTTGCATCCAGAATGAATCAACTAACAGGAATGAAACTTGGTGGGTAGGTTTGATATCATACGACATGTGAATGGTTCAAGTTTCATGCTTGGCTGTGAATGTGATGTAAGCAAGGACGGGCTTTATAGCTGCACCTGACTGACCCAACAGCCACCAGTGCGGACATTCAGTGAGCAATGAGCACCATTGGCAGACAGTTGCACAATGCAGGACTACGTCACTTAACACCAGTTCAACATTGCCAAAGACAGCAATGATGTTGTGACTCAGAACAGCACAGAGTCAACTTCAGTGATGAGTCCTGCTTTTGCAGGAACTGTGTGAGAATATTCAAGCTGCAAGGGATGGATTATCGCAGGGCATTATTAGGAACCTCTACAACTCCATGCCAAAACATGTGGCATGTTGTGTTAGCAAACATGGCGGCCTGGCAGCACACTGCGAGACACTACATCTGTATGAGTAGCTCAATAAATATTGCCCATATCAGTCTAAATGAGTCGTCATATATTGTTCCTGGTAACCTTTATCTTCTTCCCAATGGCATTGCACTTCCAAACTTCCTTCTGAAAACTATTTTTGACGATGAGGGTATTATCCTTGGACAAAATGGACAAAGCATTGGCCTCAAAATGGCTGCTGTTACTGTTTTTAGCTAAACAACATACTTTTGTTCATTTTTACAGACACACTGTCCTTTTAATGAGGATTTCCCAGCCCTGGCTGAGTAAGCAGGTAGCTTTTCTTTTATAACAAAAGCTACAGAATGGTGTAGCTCTCGCTTGAACTGCTGCTACATTGTTCAGCACATACACAAGTCTTAAAGGAATTGGTTTGTCGCCCAGTCCAAAGGTGAAGCGGAACAATAGAAGCCGGGCTCGTACCCAATCACTCGGAAAGGACTGACGGGTGGAGTTTTTTTTTCTGTCGCACTTCGCTAGTCTTTCATCAGGGAGAGAGCACAAGAGTCGCCGCTGGACTCATCACCCGGCACCAAACTAAGTGCCTGTGAGAGGTCAATCACATCAGCTGGGCAGTGAGGAGATGAGATTGAAGCAGTGATGGCCCCAGGGAGCACAAGGACGAAGAACCGGAGCTAAGCCCCCCATGGCCAGCTCTTATCTCCTCCTAGTTAATGGAGTAGTCTGATGAAATATCATATTTACACAGTTTTCCCCTCACCCCAACCGTGGTCAACAGTGGTCAGCTAAGATGTCGTGTGAGACGTTTAGTAGTTTTGCATGGGGCTAACGTAGCTAACAATTAGCATTGTGCAAACCACATGTCTGAATCCTCGTCACTTCCTCCCTCTTATCTCAGATCGCTCCCTGCCAGACGTGCTCAGGTAAACATTTACATAACAATCAGATTTCAGTCTTGCCAGAAACTCTGTTTGAAGCGCCCTGAGACAAAACACTGAGCTCGTTAGTGAACACTTCCCTGCCTGTTTGCTCGTCAAACACTTGAGGTAAGAGAGACGCTACAGCCATTACAGTTGCATCTTCAAAGGCCTTAACGGATATTAGCCAAAACCAGTCAATACGTCTCAGAGCGATAACGACAATTTTATGCATTTCATGCATTTTTGCATGTTTCGCTTAGACCAAAGACGTGCAACTTAGTGACAGCCAGCTCTGCTTCGGTCAGCTGCAGAAACGATGGATAAATAAAAAACAAACAAGAAGGACTAGCAGTTAGACAGCAAGCATGCAATTTCAAATAAGCCCAATTGGCATCTAAACAGATCAAAACTCACTGAAAGGCTCAGTGAAAGGGTATTCACACATGAGCGTTACCTAATGCTGACATCTACAGGTATCTGCGGCATATAATTCATTGAATTATACATCACGTCGCAGAGGGAGGCCGCGGCCCAAGCGCCTGCAGGGGGAACGCGATGAAAAAGGTAATTTCATTTCAGCCCCTTTCATTAAATCACTGAGCTGAAGAGTCAATAATCATATTCCCAACAGTGGGAATGTGTAGCGGTGGTCTCCGGAGAGGGTGCTGTCATAAATCCCGCTCCTCGTCCGCACTGTAGCCAGCGCCCGCTGCTGCTGTCCTCCAGGACCGTGAAGCAGATCACATTACGCAGCATTAGATTACATTGCAGCAGCCTGCAGTACATCACACTACATTATGCTGCATTACACGATACAGTTCTCTTTCAGGGTGCAGTGCGAAGGCCTTTGCACACAGCCTGTGCAACCTACGGATGATAAGACCCCAATAGTAGATCATGCACGCTGCTTCTGTGACAACCTGCACACCCACAAAAGTCCGAAATGCTGCTTTGCTATACTTTTAAATTAAACCAAATTCCATTTCTGCCTTTTTCCATACATTACAAACTGACTGGCCGATTGTAAACAGCTTGTGCTGACACGGTTCTTCAGTTAAAAATGGCTCCATAAAGGTTTAGAGTTCGTCTTTGAACCTGAAGTAAGAATTGAGCATCCCTGAGGGAACTGGTGTAGCTCAGCAGGTAACACCGCTACCCAGGGTTCCACCTCTACATGTGGGAGACTGGAGTTCAAATCCCGGTCTGGGTGACTATGCTGAGCTACACCAATAAGAGTCTTTGGGCAAGACTCCTAACACTACACTGACCTACCTCTAATCATTAACCTTGTACATCGCTCTGGATAAGAGCGTCAGCTAAATGCCGTAAATGTAACTGTCCGCAACTTGGTAAACCAAATGGTGGGTCTTTTCCCTTTTACTAACACTATCTAGTGGAAGCCCAGGTTTGGGAATACTAGAAAGTCCATTTTCCAATGCAGGCATGTGAAAAACATAAGTTGAGTTTTATCTGCACCAGCGTGCATGCATATGTAAGAGATATTTCACCATCACCGTCTAGGCAGTCGTCCTAATATATGCTTTCCTCCAGAACACACAAAGATACTGTAGATTAGCTGTGTTTTACGTTGGAAGGACCCCACAGAGTCATTCCATATTGCTGGATATGCTGCCCTTCTGTGGCAGAGTAGAGTCACTTATGTGTAGATTTGACTCCTGGATTGTACTCCATTGATTCTTCTCGATTGCAATCAAATCTGAGCCACATTTTTGGAACTGAAGAGCCGTAAGGAGGCCTAAAGCCTGAAAAATAAGCTACACATGTGTATAACCTAATTTTCTCTTCCCACTGTCTTTGCAGAATTAAGCCCAAGCCAACTTGTACTCCCTGGAGCTAATGCCTTTTTCCACTTTGCAAGGACGTGTGATGTAAACCCATTCTTCTTTTCCTTTACTAAAATAATGTTTATATTTTGGATGACGAACACCCTTACAAGCCAAATCAGACGTCTTTTTATCGGGTTTAACGCACAAAGGCTGAAAGTATGTGGGTGTGTTTAGGTGTGTCTTTGTCTCAGAATGTCTGTCTTGTGAATGCGTTTGATTCTCTGAGTTTACATTATGCCAGCACAGACTGGCATATGCTGGTCTGATCCTGCTATGGTTTTGTTTGTTGCTGCTTTGCTCTCACGTCCAGATCATCACCCAATGGGCTTTCTGCATTTAAATCAAGGGGCCAAGTTTGTTTCCCATACAAACAAAACAAAGGCTGTAATGCCACAGTCCAATACAAAAATAATATATTGTGTGCATTTTTACTGTTTGTACAAAATCGCCGTGGCTTTAGCCTAACAAACCATTTTGGTACAATCAAATTATGGCTTGCAAATGCCTTTGTCTGTGTAACAACAGTTTCTAAACAGACTTCTCTAAAAGTGTTTCTGTTTTTCAAGGCAGCCGGGAGATGAGTCAAATTTATACAATCATCTGTTTGCCCTAAATGTCAAGATGACTGGTGTCCATGTTATGCTTCGCATAATAGTATGTCACAATTTCACATTATATCGCACTTATCATAAGTATCATCAGCGCTGAAACAACACTGGCCGAAATGTGCTTGTCTCATTACAGTGAGATCATAATCAGGCCTCTGTGGCCTCTTAGTGAAGTGCAGTGCAGTATGTGAATCACTACGTTATGCTGTAGTTTTAAAAGCGTGGCTTAAATGTGGCACCACTATATTTTGACTGTTCCAGCTTTTTTGTCTTGCCCATTTTTGCACATCACAGTAAGTAATAGTGTGAGAAACCACAGAAGAAAGTCCATACGTGATTACTCAACACAGTTTGAGGTTTGTCTCGAGTTAAGAATGCTCTTCGCCTTGTAGCTACAGTGTAAATCTACAGCAACAAACGTCGGAGACTTGAGACGGCTCGGCTGATTGACTACATTTGGGGAGAGAAAAAATGATGCACGTTTGAGGCTGAACTACTGCTGAACCACTGCTTTAAGAAGTGTTGCAAATCTTGATGTGTGTCACACTCTTCTCGTGTTATACTTTCAACTGTGTTTTCTGCTCGCCAAAAATGTAACAGCGATCCCACGAGGAACATAAAAGCACAAAACAGCCCTTCTAAGTTTCAAAGTGATAGACAAAGAGAGGACGAAGGAGAAAGAGAGAGAGAACAAGAAACGTGAAAAACAAGTTACACATATGAAGACCATTATAACACCCAATTTTTCCATCTTTGGTGAAGGCCACTTATATGACGTTAACGGCATGCACTTTTTTTAGGGTCCTGTGGACACTTCATTTGCACAGCTGGACAAACACTCAGCTGTGCCATGCTCACTGCAGGCAGTGGAGTAACAGGCAGTTTTGAAAGAGGAGTACCCTGAAACAACGTAGGTTAGGCCCCGTCCCCGTCCACCAGAGCTTTGTTCCTGGAGACTGGCATTAAATGAAAAGTGTCACAGGCCCCCTTCCTTGTTTCACCTCCTCACTGACGTGATATTGGAGACACATGCCGAAAAATGTCAAATTAAAGTGGGTCTCCCTGCCTGCCCCTAATGCAGCTGACATTAATGAGGGCCAGAGACTCTGCTACACAGAGAGGTTTGAAGGAGAAGAAGAAAAGCAGGAAAAAGAGTTCTCCCATAAAAAAAGAAAAACCAGCATGACAGCATGAAAACCCAGCACTCTGCGTCTTTCGGTCTGCTCTATGAAAATGAGTTTATGTCTGATTGGAGGCTTTTTACTGAGCCTCAAAAATCAGTCCAGCTTAAGACACTCCTTATAACTTTGGCGCGAATGGGTGGGGCTAAACTGCTGTAGACGGAATTGGCAGATATATGTCAGTTGGTTTAATGGCTTCACAGGAACAATGAATTCAAAATGGGCTGCTAATGCAACTTTTCCAAAAATAGACCAGTTAGACTGACGGGTGAAGGCTACTGTTTGAAACTCTGAAATGTGTGACTTCAGACTCAGACTTATTTCTTCCAGGATATAAGCTTTTAGAAATGAACCAAGAATCAAAATGTACTGGTTTGTGCACAATTCATCATATATCACTTAAAGCATCCGTCAGCTTTAAAAAACATCTTCTGAGTTTTGATCACTTGGAAAAGCATAGTGGAAGGAAAAAGCATCATAATGTGGCCTGGGTTAGATTAGGATGATGTTATTGAAGTGTTCTGAAACTAGCCAGGTTTTTTCTCCCACCATGCTAATGCCTTGCTAGGGCTACACAAACTCAACCCAATATACCCAATAGATCCAAACACGTGCAATAAGGATCATACAGAGCATAAACATGTCTCAGATGTGAGCAGTTTAAAAAACTTGATTTTCTGGTCAGTATTCTCAGAAAACCTGTTCACCCATGCAACTAGGGCTAACCCAAGGAATTAGCTTAGCCATGCACAAACAGAGTGCACATGTGCGCCTTTTCCAACAGGCCCGGACAGCTGTGGTATTTCTGGTCAGTGGTACTTGACCACAGAGGAGATTCTGTCACAGCCCTTTCCTGTTGCTTTCCTTCAGGCAGCCTGGTGAGGCATCACGAGGAGAGGAGCAGAAGAACGATTAGCCGTTCTGTGCTGGACTCATGTCCTGCGCAATGTCAGTTAGACTGAATGAATGACCCCACTTGTGCTGGTGTAATCAAGCTGTTCACTCTGGACAAGCTTTCAGAGGAGGCCCATGCACGAGAGGACGAGATGATGAGTAAAGATGCAGAGGAATGAAGATAAAAGGGAGAAGGAGAGAGAAAGAGAGAGAGAGAGAGAGAGAGAGAGAGAGAGAGAGAGAGAGAGAGAGAGAGAGAGAGAGAGATGTAAATAACTTGTTTTTGTTCTCCTTTATATGTCTATATTCACTGATTTGGCAAAACTTTAACAATCATGCAACTTCAACCTGAACTTGTGGGAAAGGGAAGAAGAGAGAGAGAGGGAGAGGGGGAGAGAGAGAAACCCCCTCCTACTCTATGGGGCGCTGAGTTAACTCCTGATCCTGATGAAGCGAGTAAATTGCACTAATTTGGCGGCCCATGCGCCAACTATGGCTGCCAAGCATTACTGGTCATAAACAGGGAGCGAGGATTAGAGAGAGAGGGAGAGAGAGAGAGAGAGAGAGAGAGAGAGAGAGAGAGAGAGAGAGAGAGAGAGAGAGAGAGAGAGAGAGAGAGAGAGAGAGAGAGAGAGAGAGAGAGAGAGAGAGAGAGAGAGAGAGAGAGAGAGAGAGAGAGAGAGAGAGAGAGAGAAAGAGAAAGAAAGAGAGAGAGAGAGAGAGAGAGAGAGAGAGAGAGAGAGAGAGAGAGAGAGAGAGAGCCACACAGAACGCATTCAAACAATGAGAAAATCCAGCGCTCTAATGACTCCCACATGTTCCAGTCTCAGTACATCTACATATGAGAGACGGAGAAAAAGAGAGAAAGAGTAAAGAAGTAGAGAGGAAAAGGGAGATAGGTATAGCGATGGAAAGAAAGAATGAGAGAGAGGGAGAGAGAGACACATGTTCTGATGATCTAGGCTGACATGAGTGAACAAATTGGGATGACCCTGTAATTGGAGGCATTTCTGTCTCCTCTTTTCGTCTCGTTGTCTGTAAATCCGACGCTCCGAGGGGGAAAAAAATAATGGAAATGGGAGTGGAACTGTCTCCTTGTCAGCCTGGGCAGCATGTGACTGGTGGCTGATGGGAAACAGCTGTCTAGCCTTTCCCCCTCTCCTGAAAGAGAATGAGGCACGACCGCCCAGCTCCAATTACCACTAATAATCACAGCCTAAAGAGACGCAGCTCGGCGGAGCCTAATGTCATTCCGCAATCACAACCGTCTTGAAAGCTTCCTACACCTACACCCACCCACAATACACCTCGCTCATTTGACCTTTACATTAACACACCCACTCCACCTACCTTAACGCCACTGTTGTGAGGAGAGAATACAGCAGTTCTTTATTAGACAAGTCCTTTAATTTCATTACCAACACTCCTCAGAATTCCTCCTGCTCCTCTCGCCAGGAACGCATCATCTGCAGTACATGTAACAAGGCCGATCATTTCAAATCAGAAAATATCTAAATATTAATAATCAGGAACTACAGACATTTTCATGAAAACCAGCAGCAGCTGTATCTCTCCTCAGACTGGTGTTCAGCGAGGCTGCTGTCTGCTGCTATATCCCCTGAACGTCTTCAGTCAATACATCAATCCTCTAATGAAGTAGAGAATACAGAGCTCACACCGCTACGTACTGAGACCATCTACTCAGCCTGGAGCTCAGACCCTCTCTCTCCTTCCCTCACTTCTTCCTCCTCTCACTCTCCCTCCCTGTCCCCCTCCTTTACTTTCCTTTTCCATTCTGTTCTGTCTCTCCTTTTCTTCTCTTTCTCTTTTCCTTCCTCTCTTCCTCATTTTCCCTTTGCCTCACTCGTTTCTATCACTTCTTCCTCAATCTCTTTCTTTTGTCCTCTAACTTCTGCCTCCTTTACCTCACTTGTTCTCTGCCCTCTTTTTTTTCAAACACTATTTCTTTCATCCCTCCTCATCTGTCTCCCATCTTTTTTTCCCCTCTCTTCTCTGTCTCTCTCTGGTTGTCTCTTTCTCCTTTTTTCTCCCTCTTCCCTCCTTCTTTCTTTCCTTTCTTTCTCATGGTCTCTCACTCATCTTCCTCTCTTTTTGCATCATCCTCCCCACTCTCTTCTCCATTTCTTTCCCTCTAATCTTCTTCTCTCTCATTTTTCTTCCTTCTGTTCTTTCCTTCCTCTCTTTCTTCTTTCTCTCCTGATTTGTATCATTCCTCCTTCTCATTCTCTCTCTCCTCTTTCTCCCTTTTTCTTCTGGCCAGTCTCTCCACATCTTTCTAACTTTTTCCGGACTGTGTCTTTCTTTTCTCTCTTTCCCCCCCTCTCTTTCTCTCTCTGTACCTCCCTGTCTCTTTCTTTCCTTTCCATCCCTCCACCCCTCGCTCCCTCAGCCCACTTCAAAGCTTCAGTCCCTCAGTGTCAGAACTTTAACCCAGACCTCTTCCCCTCAATCTGCCGGAGAAACATCCCAAGCAGAATCAGCCCTAATCCGCCAAACGCGCACACAGAGACAGAGCAGCGTCTCGGGCCCAAAGCCGCAGTCAGCCCTCAGCCCACTGAGCAAGCACGCACAGCATGACCTAATCCCATCAACCCACCTCCCAGCACACACACACACACACACACACACACACACACACACACACACACCCACACCACTTCAGCCCCCACCACATCAGACCAGCTCCTCAAACGCCTGGGATTTCTGCACACATGACAAGTGTGACAAAGACCAGTTGCAAGTAGAAAACCATCATAGCACTACGCAGTCGGAGACGTGATGTGATATTTATGTTCCATTCATAAAAAGGCAAATGCATGTGTAATTCTCTACACAGAGTCCTAGCCTACTAGGGCAGCAACCAAGGCAGTCACTGTAATTCATTTATTTAACCCATCAAATGTTATTGGATTGACTCATTTTATTTTGGGATCCTCCCCTTATTGCTGTTGCCATCACTCTATCTATACAACCTGCACTTTGTTCTACAAGGGTACAAAAACAGAAGGCCGCTCACAAAAGTGCACTGTTATTCCTGAAATGATCACACAAACTGATTTTTTTCAATTTTTGAAAACGACATTTTTCCATAATCAATGATACTGATAGGGCCACTACTGAGCTGATGTTACTGGGTGGTGGACTACAATAATACAATACACAATCTCAGCAATGATGCCGACTTAATAATAGCATTGCATGTTTGTCACTGCAGGGTTGAAAGTGGTCCACCGCTTCAAAAAATACAGTGTCAGAAGTTTCAGTGTCAGAAACCGATCGCTGAAGAAGAGCTAGAGGAGAGATACTACGTTGATAGCTAGGCTACTAGTCTCTAATTATAAAATGAAAAGTTGGTGTTTCTAATAAAGTGGCCAGAACGTCTGCATAAGCACTGCATTGGCTGTACAGTTAAACAAATACAGGCTGATATTAACAGCACAGAGGAAATGCATCCCAGTGGACACCGCACATACCACAGGCATGCCTCTGTATACCAGAGAAACACACACAGATTCTTAAAAGGATAAATGGGCTTTTCCTAGGAGCCAGCTAATGCTCTCTCTTTCTCTCTTTCTCTTTCTCTCAGTGAAATTGAACTTTATGTCCTGTACCGGGAGTTATTAGCTGGCCCATAAATTTATAATTCACCATGTATTACCATTTCTATTAGGATCTGTGATCATAAATGATATTACTCATGATATGCCTGTTTCATGCCTTTGCTCTAGAATAGCATGAATTACTGTATTCATACACCTTTTAATGATGATGATTAAATGGTGAACAAAGGAAACCTAACAGCTCATTTCAGAGAAACTGCATTATATAGCTTTCGAGGTAAGAGCGAGGCCTTTCACAGTGAGCTTCTACAGGCAGACACAGACACACACACACAGCCGCTGCCTAGTCAGCATGGTAAACACTGTCATCTCCACACGCCATGCCCACAGTCCCTCAAGCAGATGGTAGCGCTGCTCTGAACCGTGCCATACCAGTTGGCACTGGCATCGTTCCATCGGTCATGCTGCCAATTAGTACTCAAGGGGGTAGATGAGGGGTGCCTGGGCAGGAATGCCCCCCGATTAGGGCTGGAAATATCTGTCTGCACCTGATGGGACCCGACTATTCGTGTTAGGGTTAGGTTGAGTTCAGACAAAGGGCCACAATAATAAACACATTGTGGTTATACTGCAGTTGTAACGTTGGCTGTATTTGAAATGTCACACCACTGTACTACATACTGCATATTACCATAGTATGAACTGAATACGCCCCCTGTGTGTAGTAAGAGTAACAAGTTTTGACCTACAGGGTAGTATACTAATACAGTCACATGACCAATTACCTCACATTTACCTCAGACCTGCTATTACTGTATCCACTGTTTAGTGCTAGCTGCTGCTAACGCTGCTCAGTTTACCTGAGATACGTTTAGCCTAGCGGTTAGCTCCTCTCGGCTGTTTCACTCTAAAACTGATCCTGTAAAGCGAGTTCATCTTTTACTAAACTTCAGACCTGTATATTTTAGGCCCACTACAGTCTCTTTACTCTACTCTGCATTTGGCTGTGTTCTGCTCCCCATTGTTACCCGCCGCCATTTTCTCTGGCGGAAGCGGGCTAAGAACTGGTGAGGCTGCTGTGCACGATGGGATCGAGAGCCCCACGAAGATAGCTCCCCCTGTATACTAGAAACTCTGACTGAAGTAGTACACCACCCGAGTATCCTCAGTGCGCTACAGATCTTCCGTTTGGTCACATACTGCATTCTACATACTACTCTTAGGTAGATTTAGTATGCGAGTAGTACGCAGTATGCCATTTCGAATATAGCCATAGTCTCTAATTTATTAAAAGCGCTTTGGTAAACCTTGATGGTACAATACTGACAATGAGTCTTCTCCATACTGGTGAACCTTGATGGGACCAAAATATCTGTTAGCTGGCTAGTTAGTTAGTCATGCTAACTGGGTACTGGGCATGGTGAGACATCCTTGCACAGCACATTATCTTCATTGGATTTTGTTGTAGTATAATTTATATTATGAAATGCAAGTGGAATTTACTTCCATGTCGTTTCCACTCATACCCACCCTTATGCTTAGTGTGCCCACAGTCTCAGAGCCCAGAAGCAGCCATCGGCACTCAGCCGCCACCTTTTAGAAGCAGGATGGTACTATTATGGAGCATCCCATCGCTCACTCATTGACTGCCTTTTTCTGCTTTCTGCTGTTCAAGCCCAACAAGGACCCAGTCTGTCTCCTCTGCACTCCAGAACCCTTCAGCTCTCACAGAGGGGGCATTGATGAGTGTGTGTTTGTTTTCTCCAGAGGGGCTCTACTCGTCAGGCTGTAAAGGCAGCGGGGCCAACGTTCGCTCGCTCACTCACTCACTTCCTCACTCATTCGCTTAGTACACTTCCCTGACAGCACTTGGCACCTCCCAGTTTAAATAAACATAGCCTCTTTGATTGAGTTGAAGCAGAGGGAGAACTTACAGAGAGCCAGCACTGGCTGGGGGCAGGGAAAGGTAATGAGGTAGTGCCTGGAGTGTGGAGCTCAATAGCATGCATTTGTTAGTCTTGTGGACTCCTATAATAATATGTCCCATCTGTATATATATGTAAGTACCTGTATGTAATATTAAAACCTCCCATATGTATTGTAGCATCCTGCTAATGACTTGCACGAAGCAATGGACCTATTAGATTAATGCTGTATATATGTTCTTAATGGGCTGTTCTGTACTGGGGTGTGGGGGTGTTTAGAGGGGTAGGGGTGCCTGCCTTCATGGAGAATTGTTGTGCAGCTATTGATAACCTGCCTAATTCCCTAAACAGCTAATCTGAAAATGAAGCATCGCATCATCATATGTATATGCAATAATAACATATATATATATATATATATATAACATATATATATATATGTATAAAAAGGTGTCATAAATACATGAAATTTTCAGTATATATACTAAAATGTATCATTTTGAAAAACATATGCAAAAGGGTCATTTTGAAAACACACACACACACATACACGTGAGCCTGGCTCACCTCCCTGGGCAGTCTGGACAGACAGGCTGGATTGGACTCCAACCAGAGGTCAAACAAACAGCCACTTCTTTGGCACATCAATAGGCCTAGAGCTCTGGTTCAGACACTGAATGACCACACATCAGAGTCGGTGCCGAATTCTATAAATACAAGGGGGCCCAAAGCCATCACAAAGCCGAGGCTCTCTCTTGACTTTTACAACTTTTCCATTTCGCCTTTTGACAAAACACACAGCCACGCAGGCCAAGGCAAAAGGGAACACAGGTAGAACACAGGAGGATAAATAACAAGGCCAGCACATTTCCACTGCCGCGCTACGCCTACATAGAGCTGGCAGTAAAACGTGCAATTTTTCGGCATGTGGTGAGTGACACTCTATAAATGAAGCCTAGAGAAGAGCTACAGATTGTATTAGTATGTGTGCAGTGTGGTGAGGCTATTAGCTGGGCATTAATATACATGGTTTGTTATGTTATTTTTTCCCCTGCATGGTTTATTTATTTGGCATGAATAAAAATGTCACTGGTCAGCAAATGATTGCATAAATACAAAATGGGTGTGTGGGCTCACTCTCCCGGGCGGCTGTCCGTGGCTGGTTTGGGCGGACCGCGATGGGCTCCGATGAGGTTTTTCTTGCTTGGCAGATGTGAAGCAGAACCGCACTGATGAATGGAGAGAATGCCTACGCAGCAGCGGTGCCATGTGCTCAATCCTCCCTCCACCACAGCGCTGTTTCCATACGCGTTTAATTCTCTGACCTCACCACAATTCTTTAAGAACTGGCTCAGTGCTTCGCAAAATTTCTAATTTTAACCAGGTTTTTAACTCGATTAGAGCATGGTTTGTACAGAGACAACTGACTGTATCATGAAATCTGAAATCTCTCACCACAATTTAATTTGTATAGTTATGATTATTTAGTAAACAATTCAGTCTACCCTGAAACCTTCAATTTCAGCATTATTTGATTCAACTGGACTACAATTTTTTTTTTCTTTCAGCATTATCATTGATTTTGATTCAATTGGTTTGCAGTGTCTTACTACAATTTTTTCCTGAAAAACTCAAACGACAGGGGCTGAAAACACCTGTGTTTTGCATCATGAAATGCGGCCAATACGTCTTGGGAATACTTCCATTTTTTTAAGCCATTCTTCTTGCAGGATCATGATTTGATTTGATTCGATTAGTTTGCAGTTCCTACTAAAATGATTATGTATATCATGAAAACTCATTTCATTATAAGTTCATTCAGATTATGATTCGTTAGGAAATGATTTATTCCATTACAAAATTTCCAAATCAGCTGTTTTAAGAAATGATATAATGCAATCTGGTTTATAAAATCTCACCACTATTCAGTTCAACTTGATTACATTTCTTTAAAAACAAGAGCCTGCATCATAAAATCCCAAATTTCAACACAAATCGCTATGATTATTTTGAAGTTCTTACTAAAATGATTATGTCCATCATGAAATGTCAGATTTCACTATATGTATTTAATTACATAGATTACGACTCCTCAGGAAACATATGCTTTCCATCATACAGTTTCCAAATCAATTGTTTCAATAATTCGATGCAATCAATCTGATTTATGACATCTAAAATTTCACCATGATTTGATTCAACTAGATTTTTACCCAATTTTGGGAAAATGACCCAAGAGCCATGAGTTATCCTGGCTTTACTGGTTTTAGCTAGATATATTCTATCTATATATTATACATAAAGATCTATATTTGATTCAAATGATAAAATGAGCAGCTATTATAAACAATTCTAAAGTCAACCGCTTTTAAAAGGATGCATTTTTACTGCTTTCCTCTGTCAGAGAGAAAGCGAAAGAGAGTGAGAGAGAAAGACAGAGACAGAGGCGTGCCAGCTCGGCCTGCATTAGCTGGATATCCCGTTAATTCCCCAGCCGGCTGCGAGCCTCCGCTGCTCCAGGGCTTTGGTGTGTTTGCTGCCTTGGCTCGCGCTGACCTTGCGCATCGTGTCTGAACAGCACAATATCCTTCCTGCGAGCTCTTTTTTTCTCTCTCCTCCCTTCTCATATTTACATTAAAAACCCCAAAAATGCCCATAAACCATATCTGATTTCTGCTCCCTCCCTCTGTCCCACAGCAGCCCTCCCTGCGTCTCCCCTTTGGCCTCCTCTCAGCCTGACTCCTCCAATATGGAGCTCAGCTCTTTGGGGGGATGGCTGCCGAGGGGGTGGAGGATGCTGCTTCAGGAGATGCAGCTGCTCCCCACTTGTAATACATCGGACCATCACTCGGTAACGCAAACACAAACACATTCACATGAACGTGTGGAGGCAGGAGCATCACGGTCATCCAAGCGCTTCACACTTCACATGCTAATAGATCCTGGCTGGAAGGGGAGGGGACTGGCAACAGGCTCAGGATGTAATACTCATAATGATATACAGCTCTGGAAATAAATAAGAGACCACTCCAGTTTCTTCTTAAATCAGTATCTCCCCAGGAAGCTCAAAATACACCCATCATTAAAGCAATAGTTGCACAAATAGCTGCACCCAGAAGGAATAAACCAACAGGTATGAAACTGGGTGCATAGGTTTGACATCATGAGCCATGCAAATGACTCAAGTTTCACGCTTGTCTGCGCATGTGACCAGAGCATGGGCCTTATCGCAGTACCTGACTGACCCGACAGCTACAGTTGCACTTAGTGATTGACATGCAGAGAGAAGTGGTGCCCTCCATGAGGCATCCTCTTAGTGCCAGCACCACTGTCAGATGGCTGCAAGACGGAGGACTACATGCATGTAGACCGTTACAAAGACCCTTAACACCATGTCAACACTGCCAAAGACTGCAAAGGTGTCGTGCCAGACTGTCACTGAGTGACCCAAAATGGCAGCGGGTCATCTTCAGTGATGAGTCCCACTTTTGTCCTGGTGGAAACGACAACAAGTCTGTGTGTGGAGGCACAGTAGCTAGGACCAAGGTGACAGTTTGTTTTCATGCGCCACGTGTCCAGAAGGCATGGCGTCACTCCACCTCCACCCCTACACTGTGTGAGAATATTCAAGCTGCTGGATTATCACAGGACACCATTAGGAACCTCTACAACTCCATGCCAAAACGTCTGGCATGTTGCATTACCAAACATGGCAGCCTGATGCCATACTGTGAGACACTGCTCTGTATGTTTGGAGTATACATTTAACAGCTTGCATCATCTTACAAATAGCCCCTTCAGTCCTTTTCATTGCACTGTACAAAGTAGGGGTTAAAAGAGAGATAGCTGGGCATAGCAGCATTTACTTTTCTAGCTGCTACCCATCTGTAGATCATTCATCCACACTCACTGAACAACAGAACAGGTATAAACAAGCAGATGAATAAACAAACAAAGTATTCGATACAAAATCATGAAATTTAAAATCGACATTTAATGATGAATAGTTGTATCGGCATGGCTTGATGAAACGCCAGAGACAAATAGCAGACAGGCTGGAATTTGGGCTCTGCCTTTTGAATACTGTCATTAATACGCAGCAGAGGAAACGTAAACACGCAATCACAAAGGCAAACACGTGTAAACGGGTGATCAGAACCAAGTCTCTCCATTTTTTCCCCTCTCAGGCTCAGCTGGAATAGTTACAGGGAGCTCCCGCTGGGTCCTTTTACATTGCTATTTTCATCTGCACAGATAAATTACCAAAGATCCAACTTGGAAAACACTCCCAGAGCGAACGCATGCAGCGCTGCTCCCGATAAACCAGCCCGATGCTGTGAGAGCCAGTTAATGCGCAGCTTTCTACACATACACACACACACACAAACACCGTGAGAGAGAGTGCCTGCTGAGAATCTGGCAGAGTGGTGCAGCTTTAGTTTTGGCAGCATGTGTGATTTCCCGTCTCTTAGGGAGTCGGCTGGATTTCTGCACTCCGGCTCTGAGCTGTAGACGCACACGTATAAACACCCTCTACCACCTGTGCATGCGCCCACATAGCCTGTATACAGCTGCCCATCACTGTATATACACCTGGGTGTTCCATATGTGTTACTTTGCATACGTGTATGTACACTGTAAACTGGCAAACGTCCAAAGTTCATTTCATTAGCTTCAAGTACAAACAGGCATTAAGTATAAGGTACAAATTTAATAATCTACAGGAATTTTTTTCAGCACCTTCAATGTTCAGTCTTAGAAGTTGCATTTTCGGCTTCTCACATGACCTAAGTAATCTCTAACACATTCCATGACGTTGAGGTCTGGACTGGTCTGCTCTGAGGAAAAGCAACAGCTTCTTTGTTTGATTTGCAAACTGCCATTTCTCAGTAACGGCTTCTAGACAGCTACACATCCTTTCACACCCCAGTCTATCGTCAGCAAAAGGATGGACAGAAACACCTGTGGATGCTTTCAGATCTGAAGCCATAGTGGTGCTTGATTTTCTCTTCTCTCTCAAAGATGAAAGCTTTAAATGCTGTGTATCTGGTAGTCTCCCAGGTCTTGCAAATGTGCTAGTGAGCTATCTTTGATCTAACCTCCTGAAAGTTGAATAGCTTAACTGACTCTGGCTTTTGCACTGTACTGTATGCAAAATCTACAGCTAAAGTAACTAAATGTAACATAAATAATCCACAACAGTTATTACATATCATCACTGTCCATAGAAAAACACGTATTTCCATTTTTTGTTAATTTTTACTGTTATGCATCACTTTAATGCAACACAGCAGCTGACATTTACATTGTGTGGACATGTCATTATGAATGAACCCACAGAAAGGGCCAAAATCACTTGGTAATAAGTCTGGTTCCATTGACTTACATTAAAATTAAATGAGGTTTTGTCCTCTCCTGTAACGCTATCATTTTGGAGATGCTTTGGACACTGACAATATGAATTATTAATATTGTCATTCATATTTGTCAAGTCAGAAAAAGTCAGAAAGTTCTAGGACATGTACAATTAAACAGGCGAGCAGTGGATACATTACATCAGCCTACATCACTGTGTCAGTCATCTGTGTGTTGTTACAGATGTGAGCAGTGACTATATGACATTTGTCTGCGTGTGTGTGTGTGAAGTTATGGATGATGCGCAGCTCAGCTCATCACAGAAACCGTTCACTTTAATCCTCACAGCATGCTCGAGCTCAGAGGGACACATTAAAGAGAGCAAAAAGGGTTGCGTAACCTCCCCTTTCATCTGTCCGCTACACACCACTGCAATCCACACAACATATACAGAGAGAGAGAGAGAGAGAGAGAGAGAGAGAGAGAGAGAGAGAGAGAGAGAGAGAGAGAGAGAGAGAGAGAGAGAGAGAGAGAGAGAGGGAGGGGGGAGAGAGAGAGAGAGAGAGAGAGGGGGGGGGCAGGGAGAGAGAGAGAGAGAGAGAGAGAGAGAGAGAGAGAGAGAGAGAGAGAGACAGAGACAGAGACAGAGACAGAGAGAGAGAGAGAGAGAGGGAGAGAGATAGAGAGAGAGAGAGAGAGAGAGAGAGAGAGCGAGAGAGAGAGAGGGAGGGGGAGAGAGAGAGTGAGAGAGAGAGGGAGGGGGAGAAAGAGAGAGAGAGAGAGAGCGAGAGAGCGCGAGAGAGAGAGAGAGTGCGAGAGAGAGAGCGAGAGAGAGCGATAGAGAGCGTGCGCGAGAGAGAGAGAGAGCGAGAGAGAGAGAGAGAGAGAGAGAGAGAGAGTGAGAGAGAGTGAGAGTGAGAGAGAGAGAGAGAGAGAGAGAGAGAGAATGAGAACACCAATAAGATAAGAGAAGGACCAAGAAAAAGAGTAAGAAAGAGGAGAAACTGAAAGTAAAAGAGTGAGAGCATTCCAACTGATTTAATTCAGTTCAACTGTTTGATTAAATTTTGTTCTATTTGGTCAAATTCATTTCAGTTCCACTCTATTCCAGTCCACTTGATACAATTCCCTTTAATTTTACAGTGCTTTTCCCAGCAAACCTGATCCCATATTTATCACACGTCTCCCGGTAAAGGTGCTGATCTGGGTCAGCCTACTGCTCTTATATAACACTGAATATGATAACATCAACTAGTGAAACCTGATCTTAGATCTGCGTTCTTACTTTGAAATGCTGGATAAATATGAGGCATTGTCCCGAAACAGCCTTCCAGAAATACAGGTCCAGTCCCCTAATGAGCAAGCTGAGGGCACCATTGACAGGAAGTCCGAAACTCAGAAGGAAAAAAAACATCCTCAAAGTGTAAGGATGAACCACTGGGAAGAAGGACCAGACTAGACTCTCAAGCAATGCTAAATGAAGCTATGAAGAAGTAATGAGGGTAAATGTGAAGACTGAGGGTTCAGTAAGAGAGGCCAGAGTGGGCTTTGAGAACTCCGTATGACCCAGGCCAGGCAACATAGATCATATAAACCAATCATATAAAGGGGCCTGCTGATTGACAGCCAGAAAGCTCTGACATACAGCACTACATGCATAATAAAACTTATACTAGCACACAGGGGGCCGAGCGAGGCCTTGAGGGAGGCCTACACACATGTAAATACACACGTACACACAGGTTTACACAAGGTTTTTCCTCATCTTGTTTTATGAGCTACTGTTTACTGTAAAAACATTCCCACACATGATTCATAGCTTTTTCCTCTGGGAGGTTGAGTGGCTGGGTGCTAAGGGCTGAACTGTGCAGCTTCTGGACTGTGTGCCAGCAGAAGAGTCCAAACTAAAATACATCCCCCATCCATCACCCCGCCAGGGCAACCCCGCACTCCCTACACACGCTGTGTATACAGTAGACTCACTGCTGGCTGCAATACAGAGTGACTTACTTCCCATTTCTTATACACGTTATCAGGAGCGGAAGATTTTTTCAGGATCACAGGAAATTTAAAGCAGAAGTGCCCCAAGTTTTTGTCTTGGCGAGCCAAAAACATACTTTTATGCTGGGCTGAGGGCCTAAAAGACAAAAGAGACTCCTGGTCCTGAAGCAGAAGCCAAAGCAGTCTTGAAATGTATGAGCAAAATGTATGTGTCCAGAAAGCCTAGGCAAATTTTCCATGAGAAATAGTTGACACTGTCTGTTGGCCTAGGTGCTCTCAGGAGCGTGGCTCTCAGGGTCCAGCAGAATGAAGCAATGGAATCAGCTTTGCTTTAGCTCAATGTAAACTAGCAACACACAGCCTCCATTTTCCTTACTGGGTGTAATTCCTAATGATAAACAGAGCATGCATGATGATAACAGTGCACTATGCAGTACCATGCAACGGATACACTATGCAGGACACATCTTCAATGGACATGTACTACTATATATTATTATTTACCATTGTTACTTCCCATAATGCAGTATGCCCATTGATCATGATGGCTATGATCATGTTTTCTGAGATAATGTATACTATCTATATCAAGGACACTTAAAATTAGTATGCAAAAAAAAGAGATAGGACATCCAGCCTCAACGCAACCTCTTTCCGCAACTGAGTGTTCTTTTCTCCTGCGTTTTCTTTTTCATCCTTGCCAGGAAAGAAGAGCTAAAGCAATGGAAAGAGATGCACGCTGCCCTGCTGTGACTGCAGGTATTGTGTTGTTGTTTAGCTTGCAAAATATGACAACAAAAAGACCAACAGATCTTGAGAATAGAGCTGCACTGTGCTCAACAGGAGGGCAATCAAGGCAGGAACGCACAGAAGACGAAAGGAAAAAAAGAAAAAGACTGAGAGAGAGAGTGTGTGTGTGTGTGCCTGTGTGAGGAGGAGAGAGAGAATCAAAGCCAAACATGGTGGTGGGAGCTATAGGGGCCGAGCCCTGGCTCTTGTGTTTTGATTAGCGTGGTGTAAACAGCGGAGCCTTGAGCGAGACTAGTGCCCTCAGTACGCCGTATATTCCCCTGGCTGTGTCACACAGCACACGTCCAACGAGCAGAGGAGAGAACTGGAAATCCATACCCGACTAAACACTGTTTATGCTGGATTAGTGTAACCTGCGGAGATACTGTAGCGCTCCTATGTTTATCAACCTCATCTCTACCTGCTGCATCTACACCACACAGCAAACAGCAGCGGTGTTCAGCTACGTAGTAAGTGGAATACGAGGTGGTGTGTTCCTAATAAAGTGCTCAGTGATGGTATATTATATAAGTAATGAAAGAATTCAGTATATCATTATATTTAATTACACAGAACCTCGTTACTCTGCACCTGTGACCTCGACTAAAAGACCAGCTGAAGCACAGTACGTTGGTGTATGTGTGTGGGGGTGTCCCTCAGGCACAGATGTAAGGAGGAAAGCGGCCTGCATAGCTTCAGAAGAGCAAACAGCACTGCTTTTGTTTGATTCATGGTCCGTGTTCTGCCATTTCTGTGGCTCCATTAGCTCTACATGGCAGGACCGGCCTGCTCTCCGCTTTTTAAATGAATCCTTTTCTTCTTTTTCTTGTTCCTCTTGTGGTCAGAGAGCCACCTGTGGAACTGTGCCTCTCTCTTTAAAAAAGGCCCTTTAGTTCAAGAGCTCTGGTTAGGCCTTTAGGGCCTGAGCACACGCTGCACCTGTATGCATGCACACACACACACACACAAAGGCCTCCTCAGCCAGGTGAACATGGAAAGCCAGGGGCGACATGCAAAGCAGAGCCATTCATATAAAGAGACAAAAACCTGGCTGCTGCTGCTGCTGCCTTAGCCTTGTCCTGTTTCTCAGCTAACAGTATGTAACACACAGTCAGGGAACACATGAGCAACTCCATTCCAGAATCAACACGGTCTGAGACATACAATCTGCACAGTGTAAACCTGTATACATTCACGCTCTTCCCCAAACCATCAAACTAAAAGTTGCTGCTTCAGCCAGCAGTTTATGGTGAAGGACACTGGGGACACGCCTGACCGCTTCTCAGCACCGCCTTTCGTATCGCCCGATTCAAGTTTGCAGACTCAAGTTTCAGGCTAAGACCTTCTGAATTGCGAAGCCACGGGCCGCATCAAGTCGCGATAGCCGTGAAGAGAAAGCTAATGCGTGGTCTTTGGAGATGATCGTATTGATATCAAAGGCAGGCATGATAAAAGAGCATCAGCATCGCTTTCAGGCAAATGGAAGCTATGGTGGATCGTTCACCCCCTGCTGAGGGCGAGGCGAGGATCAGGCTTGTACAAGAGTCCACAGTTTGAAAGCAGACAGCAAAAACAGCTAATGAACTCCCCAAGCTTATAGAAACCAGCAGAGAGGTATGGCAATACGGAGAGCTATATGCATCAAAGCGAAGAGAGAAATGAGCCTGTATAGTTGCGGATGTTTAAAGGTCAAATATGACAAAGTGGTAACACGTAACTTGAAGGGTGTCTACATAACAAATTCATAACGTCATACATAAACACTTCATAACATATTAATGAAGGTTTAAATCCACATTTATAAGTACTGTGTGATTTTACAGAAAGATGTCTTTCAAAATAAAAGTCCTTATTCATTATTTTGACAACTTAGTTTATTTACAGTGAAATGTTTCATTTTTGGACAGGCGAAATAAAAATCTGTCCACTGGACAGAAAGTACTTTGACATTTATCTAGGCTTTTTTGTATTTTGCGTTTCGTAATTCCTTCTACTTTCTACCTTTCATCTTTAAATCCGTACCAGAAGATTCATTCAGCAGGCTGCTACACTCCTTGGGAAAAGATCGCTTATCCTGAGGTTGAAGGTTTTGGGGTTGAATGGGTATCCTTAGAGGTTTTATTTTAGGGACATTCTTCCTCTCTTATTGTACTGGAGAAATAATCGTATAAATAAGCATTAATAATTGTAATAACTTAATAAGTTTAATAACGTTTTCCTTAACAGCATATTAGACTGTTGAAATAACTCTCCTGTCTAAAGATCCAGGTCATTTTTATTTTGCCTGCCCAGAAATAAAATAGTTTGTTAAAATAATTTTAAATACTTTTATATTGAAAAATGTCTCTCAGTAAAATGGTACAGTAAGTACAGTAATCCATATTAATATCATGTATACCATGTACACCTTATGAATGTTGATTTAAACATTTATGAATGACTTATGAAAGGGTTTATGTAAGATGTTATGAATGCTGAGATCCTTCATGTAAAGTGTTATCGGCAAAGTTGTGTGTATATGTATGTATATATAGCTAAAGAAATAACACTTACTATAACAATAAACTTTATATTACCATAGCAAAGCTAATTATATATTCAGTTGCTCTTCAGCATGGCAAATTAGAGCTTATTTGGGGACAGAGAGAATGCAGGAGCAAGAGTGCAGCAGTAACAGGTAATGAGAAATCCAGGGGCACCAGAATAACACATATAGCGCTCTGAGATTTCCATGTCTAGGTCTATATAACACAGTGGTGTGCTAAGTGGTGGTGGTCTGCTCTGGTCTCTAACCGCTGACCCTGTCTGGCTCAAATTCGCCACCCAACGCCTGGCGTCCACGTCTGACTGCATCCCTATCATGGTTAGCTTGCGTGCACAAAACCCCCCTGTCTTTTCTGGACAAAAGGAAGGAATAAAAGTTAAAATAGGTAACAGGGGCCTCCCTGGAGCAGACACAGAGCTCATTACCCCAGTCCAGACAAAGCGGTGCGCACCCATAGCAGGCAGACTAACGGTTCTGACAGAGCCGAGCCTGCTCAGGAAACGCACAATGTTTAGTTTGTTCTCGTTTACCCTCTCTGTGTCTCTCTCCTCCAGCAGGCTTGAGGGATGCAGAACAGAAGTGCTTTTTTCTTCCAGGCATTTTTGCAACCTGTTTGCTTCTCCTCTGGAGCTTCTCAGCTGTCAGGATGTTGGGTAAAGCTATGTAAGTACTCATTTGCAAAACAAGATTTTCAAAGCCTTGTCCTAAACCTCAGCCTACATGAACTCCAACAACAAAAATATAGGTTTTTGTTAAAATATTGTAAATTTTGTAAAGTGTGGTCAGTATAGTGGGCAACACTTCTGCTCTACACACTGTAGCATAAGCGTAGGCCTGCATATGGACAGCTTGGACATGTCCCTACAAATATTTGAACAAATTCACTTGCATGAGTGTGCAAGAAGGTTTTCTTTTGGGACTATAACGTCTTCCGAAGGCCTGGATATCAATGGATCGCTGTATAAGTAACCATGACGTGTAACAGCTTTCTGTGGGGTGGCTTTATAAGGCTTTAAACTTGTCTGGTTCACTTCCATTGCGTACAATTCCGACTTACCAAATTTCCCAAGAATTACATATTTTAAATTACACCACAATGGCCATTATGCAGAAATCCAAATTCCTCCTTAAGAAGCAGCGTCTCTCCATATGCCACTGCTAAACAAAGGTGCGGCCCCCGGATCAAAGACGACCAGGCGGAGCACAGCCTACACCTGCACATATTCTCAGCCTGCATGCCACCAGTGCCAGCACAGCAGGCAAGTCTCGACATGTCCCTGACTACCCGCCCTGGTCAAACATTGCTACACATCCCCCTGTGTGGTGCTGAGCTGTAGCGATAACAGAACACAAGCACTGCGGCCTGTGATTAGGGAGCGAGACTGACTCATGACAGCGTCTGTGTACGAGTGACCGAGAGGCGGAGCTGATTGGAGTGTAAAGTGCAGGCTGACGGCTTGTTAGCTGACGTTCAATCTGACACAATCAAAGAGCCGCGGTGCAGCAGGAGAGCGAGAGAGAGAGAGACAAAGAGAACATGAGCTGAGATGAATTACCTGACAGTTACAGCCAGGTAACAGCACTGATAAAGCTGTGGGGCTGCTGGCAGAGGGAGAGAGAGAGTGCGAGAGAGAAAGAGAAACAAGCGAGAGATTTGACCTACATAGTGAGGTGGAGGTATGCAGCTGATGAAAATCTGGCCGTGTCGTGCTGTGCCCCTGGGGACCCTGGCATGCTGCCAGGTACAGAGGAATCCCCTATCCCCCCCTCCCCTGCACACGCACAACCATCCCTCACTCACAAGCAGGTGCTGAAGCGGTGTTAACATGCTAGCGTGCTAATCCTGTGTCTGAAAACAAACACTTCTGTAGAGTGCACCTTAACTACAAGTTGTGAGCTCACAATGCAATGGAGCATTGGGTACTGTACTGTACCGTGAATGAAGTACTGGAACTGCTGAAAAAGGAAGCCTGGAATATTAAAAATGGCTATGTAGGTCTCAGAGTAACACAAACAATTCTAGCTTTTGGAAATCGAGAATCATGATGTCTTCCATGAGGCATCCTGTTAGTGCCAGCTCTATCGACAGACGGCTGCACGATGCAGGACTACATGCACGCAGAGCATTACAACAACTGCCCTTAACACAATGTTAATGTTGTCAAAGACTGCAATGCTAATTGTGCTAGACTGTCATGGAGTGACTCAGAATGGCAGCGGGTCAACTTCTGCAGGGACTGTGTGAGAAAATTGAAGCTGCATGGGATGGATTATCATAGGACGCCATTAGGAACCTCTATAACTGTATAGCAGCCTAACACCATACTGAGAGACACTACTTCTGTATGTGTAGCTCGATAAATATTGCACATATCAGTGTATATTTTTGTAATTTATTGAACCTGGTAACCTTTATCTTCTTTCCGAACAGCACTGCAATCCAGCACTTCCTTCTGACTTGCACAAACCATCCACAGCCCACTTCCCTCCTCCCCGTAATCATCCAAACCAAAACAAATCAGAACTGTGCCAATGGTGATGAAGTGATGCCAGTAGATGAACTGAAAACATCACAAAGAGTAGGAGAAGGAGAATGGAGTCAGCTGGACAACTGCATGCAAAACACTTGTTGGCAGGCTGCTACAGCGTTGGCTAGCTGCTAACCCACTCGCCATGGTCGTGCTGATGCATCAAAGGCATTTGGGAAATGCTCTTTTTCATTTTGGTAAAGCGGTCATCCTCAACGGGCACATTTTACTGCCTCTCTTGAGCGTTAAGCCTCAAGAATCATGTTAAAAACATAAACCAGCCAGGAGTTTTCATTCACAGAACCTGAAAATGAAATACAGAAGTGTTGCTAAATCATTCAGCTCTCCCGGCATAATCAGCACATCATTGTTTCCTTGTAATGCACCTTCGTTCTGCTCATTAGCCCACCTGCCAATTTCATGGGAATTATATTAGGTCTCATCCAGTGAGACTGCCACATCCATTTCACCTCAACTCACCATTTCACCTTCACACTTAATCCCTTCCTGTTCAATTACTGTTATATTCCTAAGTAAAAGAGCATGTGTGAACGGGGGCTTCCTCTTAATCTTCTGTAGAAGTCGCTTGGAATCAACTCCATTGATTTTTGAGTTTACATTGAAACAGAAGAGCTCTACTGTTTGCCCTAAATGTAAGTAGACTGTCATACATGGAGGAAGGGGAGGAGCTATTAGAGGAAACCACAGTTTGAAACAACCAACACGATTCAGGAGTGAAAAAACTGGGACTTTTTATCTGCATGGGAGACTTTTAGGCCTGATTAAACGGTGCCTTCATTCAGAAAAAGTACTAGTTTGTGTCAGTTTAAAATAAAACTGACCTACAAAAATCCAGGTTCTAAAAAATACAAGAGATGCAACATAACAGCCATTCAAGCTAACGCATCAGGAAAAGCCGAATGTGATCTAAAAGACACTTGAATAAGACACGGCAACTTTTAAACATGAACCTGATACTGTTTCACTGTTTGGGAAAAAAAGAGAAGGAAAAAAACCCCTATAAAAACAGAAAAAAGACTTTGATGCTAAGGTATCGATGTCAGTCAGTTTTATAGCTCCCCATTCTTTGTAAGTGAGAGCAGTGAGCTGTTGGAAACCTTATCCTGATCTTAACCCTGAGCTTCACAGACATGCTACATTGTTCTCAAGCTGACTAGCACAAGAGCCAAACGCTAGTGCCCTGCTGTTCAATCTCTGTCCCTCTATCTGTCTTTCTCTTTTATCTCTGCCTACTGAAGTTCTAGCACAGTGTGAGATGTGTTTTCAGCCTTTGCTACACTTCCTGACACCTTGTCACTCTCAGTTCTCTGGTTGTTAATGCTGCTAACTAGCTAATGTATGGAAAAGGTCATTTCTCCTCTACTTGGAGTACTCACGCATTGACCACCAGCAGAGTGGCTTGCACAGGGGCCCTCATTAGAATAAACCACTACAAGGATGGTAAGGCCCTAAATAGTGCTGAATAAATCCACTTCTGGCCTCATGAATGAAGGAGTAGCGTTTGGGGGCCGCTACATTACCATTTCAATGGGCCGCCCATACACTGTTACACTGGCACTGTTTGAGATAGTAATTGGGTGCATTAACAAAAATGGTGAATTAGGTGAAGCTTTCTGTGTGTGTGTGTGTGTGTGTGTGTGTGTGTGTGTGTGTATGTGTGTGTGTGTCTGTGTGTGTGTGTGAGAAAGACAGAGAGACACACACACTCTGACAAACTCATTATACATGCACACAGAGCACAAAATTGTACACCTGAATAAAATTTGGCAAATCAAATTAGACAAATGAGGAGACAACAATTTACAATTAAAAGTGACCTGCTTCTCTCTCCGCAGTATATTTATTAGTATGAGCTCCTGAATGCATGAGGGGGTCTCTGGGGATTCCCCCTGCCTAGAAGCTCCCTGCGGCACACAAGCACACTAGATCTGCACACGTCTCCGCCCCACCCCTCCCGACTCAGGGGAGTCAACCTCCGACACACGCTCATCTCTCACTCACCGCGGCTTTATTTAGATTACTCCAGCAACCTGCAGTGAATGTTAGTACATACTGTCGCAATCTGACGAAAAACCCATATCTCCAAAATGGGCAACTTTATAGGAGAATCAAAAACTTTAAATGAGTTTAACCTGTTTAATAAGACTCCTGTTGAATATGTGAGCGAAACATTAAAAATGATTATCATTAGTGACAAAAGCAGTATCATTTTCACCAAAATTAATGGTAATGGATAATTACTCCATATTATTCATCATTCTAATTTGCCAAACACTTGATGCCGTTTCTCAATTTGTAACAACTTTGGGTATAATTGCTTTTCAAAAGTATAACAATTATTGGAAAATACATTATTCCTCAAATAAAGTTAATTAAATATCATAATACAGCATTTCTTGTATGTGTAGTAACTTCAGGCTTCTGCAGATGCTGCTGCACGAGGATGATGGGGCTATAAATACCCACAGGGTGTGCATGATGGGATTCATAGATCGAGAAGAGGTGGTATAGTGTTGTGAATGTCTCGTTCCATATGTGGAAAAGTGGTCCAAAGCAGATGTTAATGACTGGCTAAAAGGTGTGGTTGCATTTGGACGTGCCAAAGACCATTGTGTGAAGCAAGCTGCAGATGTATGGACGCGTATGCTCATACGTGTCTACCAGCAGTGGTAAAAAATACAGTCGACAGGAACTTCTCCACAGAATTGTGCCAGGGAAGGCATCCACCAAATCTGGCTTCTTTGATGTGGCCTCTATCCAGAAACCTGTTTAGTTCATGCCAAATCACGTCACACCTGTTGCTTTTGGTTTCATAGAGGTATTACATGCTGTTACACTTCAGTCACAGGCGACTAATTTTTTGTCTGATAAGCTTACAATGACACTGGCATGTTGACAAACAGGAGTCATCATTATTAGGTAACTCTATATTAGTTCTATTAGTTAGCTATAATAGATGCTAAATCATTTTTAGTAGTTGTGAGTGAATATTAACCTCTTCTCTTAAAGTAGTTAGGCAGTGGTTTGTCTAAAATGCAATTTGCACTGTTTACCTCAAGGGTAGGCAAAGAGCTGTTGTCCACTGTTGCTTCTAATTTTGGACTAGAGCTACAAGGCCAATACAGCTAATGAGTAATTGAAGACTATACCCATTAATTAGCATTCAACTACCAAGTGCTTTGAGTTGATACATAATCTTAAATAGACTTATGTGGTTTCCGACACGGTGTGCCAGACTTATCTGTAAGAAATGCCAAAATGTAGGCCTCTAGATGGCGGCTGCATCTATTTTTAGCTGTGCGACATACTTATGTCCATTATAATGGATATTGCTGGAGCGTATGCTTCCATTACCTGTTCCTCAAATTAAATTCCAGAGCAAAACTAAAGAAGCAAACTTCAGGCACTAAAGAGTCTTAGCTGATCGACTACAGTTGGAGTTAGCTGCACTAATCAGATCTTCATTTTATAGAGTTTAAGATGACTACATTAGAAGCAGAGAACACATGATAAGGCTAAACACTGAGCTCAAACATCACCTCCACTGAAGACATAATTGCTCACAAGAGAATCCCCCATGCTCTGGGAATCGGGGGGCAGTGGAGGTTGTTACTTGATAAGGTCAAGCAGGCGCTGGGTCGATCCCAGTGTGGTTTGATCAGCTTCAGCGCTCTCAGCATGGAGCTCAGGCTCTCACCCAGCAAAGGCAACCAATAGTAGGGAGCCTGTGAGGAGCACAGTGGCAGAAATCAGCTGCATTTCACACTGTCACATGCGTGTTTTCAGCGCGAAGCACGCTTAGGCCTTTAGCATTCAGAACGCCAGGCACAGCAGAGCCGTTATCTCAGCACCTGCACGATCGGCAGCATCCTCATAGGAGCTGTGGAAAGGTCACGTGAGCAAATGTCAAACATTAATGCCACATGTGTTCCACTTAGGTAAAAGGTATGGGAATGTGTGTGCCTGCCTGTGGGATATATTTATGTGTGTGTATGCGTGAGGAGCGCGCAATGGTGTGTGAAGCTGTTTATTTCTGGAATGCACTTGCCAGTGCACATCTTCGCGTGGCAAATGCATTATCCTCTCTGGATGAGTGCACTAGTGGGCTTTCTTCCAGAGACAATGCAATCTTCTGTCACATCAAGGAGAACTGCATGAAATGCTTCTCCACCAGCCGTCTTCGCTATGGATATGGGTGCAAACAGGGAATGGGAAACAGCTTTCCATGCTCCACAGCAGAAATGCTCATCCATAACTGTACTGCGCTCCAAATCTGTGCCCAACACCGGAAAACACGTATATAATTCCTATGGAAGGGAATTCAATATAGCTCTGCCTGTTGTGTCATACATTAGAGCTGTCAAATATAGCCCAATGACAGAAGAGACAAAGTGTTATGTGTGTCCAAAGGAAGTGTGATCTTGAATGATCTGATCACAAGTGGACAGCAAGTATAAGCTGTTTGCACCTGGCATTTCCATGCGTCTCCAGTGATGATACTGACTAATTTTGTGACTGCCGAAGGGTGCCACGCCCATTTCTTCATATTCACATTCAGTCATTTGGTGCATTTGCTGTCAGATGAAGTCGTTCTGCATACCTGTCTAAGTGTTGGCAACATCAGTGGAAGACTGCAAGGGATTTGGTCAAGCAGAGCTCAACTGGCCTCCCCTTCACAGTTTCCTGATCACTTAGCACAATGCAAACCAACACAGGCTTTTCGTAGATGGTGTAACACAATTGGCTGAACCGTGTTGACCCTTTGAATCCAGCTACCTTTGAGAAAGGATCCGGTGGTGCTTCACAGGTCTTGGAGGAAGCATGTGCTAGCCCTCACCCTCTAGCGCTGGCAGTAACTGGTGGGGACCTAGCTAGTCGATAGAATTAAGCAAACAAGGCAGTTTAGGATTCACATATGTTAAGTCGTTATATGTGATATCTCTAAGGGTAGTTTGAGTGACAGGATCACCAGTGTCTCCAAATCGCATTGGAACATGTTAGCACCTGTACTAATCACTGTCCATGTATGATTGAACACCTATCCTGAACACCCAGGATAGGTGTTAATGGCAGGTGTGAATGGGTCAAAGATTGCGGTAGTACCTGAGAGAACAATTTAACTGTGGAGTGTGGGCACGGGGGGTGATACGTATTTAGCTCAAGACCCTGTTCTACTGCAGGGAAAGAAGTCGAGCCCCCCATACTGTCAGAAAGGACATTAGAATCCTGCCCATATCCTCTCCCCCCTCAATCCAAGCACATGTGCACTCTGTATAACTCCACCGTCACTTCATTCTGAACCGCAAGACACCATAAACACAGCCTCACAATAGTCAGCAATGGCAGCTCCTGCTGAGATGCGTACACAGGTGCCCGTCATGTGCATAATTCACACACCTACTGTGACAGGAAGGCTCAGGGGCTCTCACATAACAGGCAGCATGAAGAGCCAGCAACATCAGCCGCTTCAGAAAGCACACGGCCGCAGCACTGTGGCATCCCATTCAAATCTTCTGAAGGGGGTTCACCGAGGACACCAGCAGTACTAGGCTAAAACCACCTGCCTTTCACTAGTGGAGACAAAAAGACCAGAAAGTTTAGAACAGAGTCACTATTCAAAAAGTCAAACAGACTAACAAAAAGAAGCTGTGCCAAAGACCAGGCTGCAGGAGACCGGACTACTAGCCCTCAGAATAACCCTGTCTAAAAGAGGATTCCAGTTCTCAGAAGTGTATAGTGAGGTATCCCCTCAAACGCTTGATCAGAATCAGTCTACAGTCTTCAGTCAGGACTGCATATCAAGATGCACATTTCATAGCCGGAAACAACTGTAGTTTCCTAGTGAGTTAAATGTAACTTGACTGCCGTCCAGTTCACTACCCAGTGTGGAAACTGCTAAGGCAACAGGACAGAATTCCAAGGTTAAAACTTTCCTACAGCATTAAAACCTTCATAAAAGCAGTGCTACACTTCACAGACACGGTGTCCTCATGTTACATGTTGCAGATGCAGTGCCAGGAAGAACATTATTACAAGATTCAGCATCACACTATTGTTTAAATATATTACACCAGTGTTTCTCAACCCGCTCCTGCACATTTAAGTGGATTCCTTGCACCTCTGAAAGGCCTTGTTAATGAGCTGATAAGTTGAATCAGGTGTGTTGGAAGCAGGGAAAGCAAATATAGGGAAGGGTGCCATCAGGACCAGGGTTGAGAAACACGGTAATACAGTGTTGTGGTATCAGATAATAGGTTTTCATTAAGTGGCACTCTAACGCTGAATCAATGACTGTATGGTAATGAAATGAGCCAGTACTAACACAGATAACAAGCTCAAAATGGTACAGCCAAAGTTAAACAAGCACAATTGAATTGAGAGTGATATCGACTTTGTACTGCGATGATCCCATGAGGTACACAAGCAGAGGTGCTCTCCTTGTTCCGTCACACCTTGTGTTGAGCTCATACAATTTCACCTTCTCTGCCTCTCTCTCTCTCTCTCTGTGTCTGTCTGTCTCTCTCTCTCTCTCTCTCTCTCTCTCTCTCTCTCTGTCTGTCGATTTGTCTGTCTGTCTGTCTCTCTCTCTCTCTCTCACTTTCTCTTGAGTCAGAGTACAGTCCAAATGGCACATTCTGGGGCCAGCAGGCAGATGGTTCACATTAGTTTGCGTGTTCGGTTCTCTAATTTTGGAAGTGCTTCTCCAACATCTCTGGGTCTGGCTCCCGTCCTTCAGCCTTTTGTTGCAGTATCTCAGGGGGATTCTCCAATCCTGGCCTCTATTATCCAAACCTAAGTGGAGTCAATTGCTTTAGAAACGCCACTTTGCCATCCTATGGATCTGGCAGCCAATAACAACAGGCCACCACAACCTGACATTCTGGAGGTGAATTCGAAATGGAATCGGAAAAGTGGAGGAGAGTCAAATACGCAGTCTTATGCCCTCTTTGACCTCTCTGCACACATGCTTACACACACACACACACACACACACACACACGCATACACCCTGAGATGTCAGGCAAGGTCAAACATGCCATATTCTCACTGAGCAGCCTACACCCTGAGAAGATGCACGAGGCGAAACCACACATACTGAAGACCATTGAATTCCTCAGTAGGAACGGGGCATTGGAGCGAGAGAGTGTGTGAGGTGTTTTAGCGCCAGTGAGCTGACTGATAATGTCACTCAAAGCCCCCCCAGAGGTGAAGGCAGAGGGCTTTGAGAACATGCTCCAAATGGACTGGCGCATTATGCTTTCAAAGGACCTGCTACAAAATGGGTCGTATGAAAATCTCCGATAATAATCACTGGTTCCTGTGATAGTGGTATTGCTCTTCTCAGTTAGTCCCATGATTCCTCAGTGCTGTTGGTGTGTTCATTTATTTTCTTAGAGTTACTTTCAGTGGGTGTCACAGGCTACCTTTTTCAACAAGTAAAAGTATTCAAGTAAAGGTACCATGGTCTAAAAGAGCTGATACGCGTACTTGGAAATACAGCAACATAGAAAACCATGCGGTTCTTTTATACAGTGGTAGAAGCATGTTAGCGCACATCATACACATTCTACACTTAAATGGTTAAATGATTTCCTGTTGACTAGAAGGATGTGTATATGCCATAACTCCTCTGACAGCACATTTTAAGAGGCATCTTTCATTTTGGCCAGGTAGCAGGGTCATCAGGACTCTGGCAATGCCACAGCCGTCCAAGGTTCTCAGATAGAACACGACTGACCTTGCTCGCACTCTCAGGCCAGAGAGAATATCCCTCTATCTCATTAATTAGTGTGATACTAGACAATGCTGTGATCTGAGCTGAGGGTGCTGTGCTGATTCATGTGTATGGTTGCCACTTTATCCATGTGAAGTTCTGAACAGTCGAATATTAATTATGCTTAGGTGCAGTCTTAGGTGTATATATTTTATGTTAGTTCTGCTACAAGGAGGATTTTGAGCCAATCATTTACATTTCTGGCATTTAGCTGACGCTCTTATCCAGAGTGACTTACAAGGTTATTCATATTACAGGAGGGCCAGTGTAGTGTTAGGAGTCTTGCCCAAGGACCCTTACTGGTGTAGCACAGCATAGTCATCCAGGCTGGGATTCGAACCCCAGTCTCCCACATGTAGTGATTGCTCCCTAGTGGGTAATGGTGTTATCAGCTGAGCTACACCAACCACCAATCAAACCCATTCTTCGTATCCAATTGGTATGACTGGTTAAAATATTCTACTTCAGATGATATACTAGCATATAAAAACGCCTCCTTAACATTTTGACATCTAGGGAAAACCTAGATAGATGGCAACCCTATTCACTTGTCTCTGAGAAAGTGCATGCTAGCCTTTGCCTTGGCAGCTTGGCAGCATAGTGTGATACAGCAAAACCTAAAATTAGGGAGAAACCATGCAGAAGAATTATCCACACTGAAATCATTTCACCATAATGTATGGACTGAAATGGGTGGCGTCCGTGTAGATGGCCAAATAAAGCCAAATAAAAGCGTTTCCTCCCTTTGCAGAAACTTTCTACCAGCAAGTTTGTTTGCCTAAGCACTCATTGATCAACGGGTGGAATTTCCTTGTCAAGCCCAGCGAGATCTAGATCATCTCCTGCCATTAAGGTGTCAACGTCAGATGAATTACTTGAACACTTGCCCTTACTTTGAGGTCTCCTGAACATGGCATATACAGGAAGTGTATTATGTTGACAGTGAAGGGCGGAGTTGGTATAAATGGCTGAACGTAAGTGTTTGTTTCCTTCGCAGAAGAGCTGTACAGGTCAGGTACTTTACAAAATCCACCCACACTTTGGACTCTGTCCTCTTTCATGGCGGGCTCAGGAAGGCCATTAGCTCCTACTGCCATTGTTTAACTAGTATTGGTACTTGGACAACCGAACAAGTCTTTCATTGGTGTGGAACATTTACATTATGACGGTTCTTCGGAATGGTCGCATTGAAAGAACCATCCAATGAAGGTTCTGTAGTGGTTCTTTTCCAAAAGTGTAGGCAAGTTAACACGTGTTGCATTTGTGCCTGTGCTTTGCTGACATGTGCTTTGCAGGCAGACTGCATCAGTAGGCTAATTATACTCTTAAAACGAAAGAACGGTTCCCATATGGTTCTTGATCTGTATGCATGGTTCTTTTAAGTGGTCTAGAACCTTTCCACCCGTGTGCATGCAGTCCTTTTTGAAGAGTACATTTCCACCATGACTTCTAAACAAGCCAGTGATTAACATTAGCAAGTTCTACGCTAATCATTGGCATATGTACTGTTTAGAATTCAGCAAATCCAGCAACTAGCCTATCCCTAGTTGAGCCTTTGATGCCTCCCAACTTTCTCCTACCTTCCCTCACACCTACAGCCTCAACCAGCAACTCTTTCAATCTTTTCGTATCTCCTCCCTCCCTCCTTCCTTCCTCCTTTCCTCATTCTGATGAATAATTTCACACCTCTCCTCTCCCTCCTTCTTGAAATTGATTATCGTTCGAACGTAATGCACCAAAGAACAGCCCACGGGGGTAATCTTGGCTTTTCTACAGGCTGGGCTTGATGGACAGTGTGTGGGGAGGGTGATTGCGGGTGTGGAGAGGCAGGCGTATACGTGGAAGAGCAGGGAAGACGGAAAGGGGAGGAAAAAAAACCCAAAGACATGAAAAATTGATAATAGACGTTGGCCCTGTCTGCTCTCTCATACTCTATTCTCTTTGAAGTCGTGGTCAAAAAGGCCTGTAGGATTGGATAGAACGCAGCATGCGCTCCGAGATTTGCAATCACTGCAAAGCCTTCGCTGACCCAGAACAAAAGCCAAGCCCACCTTCTTCTTCTGCTGTCTTTGCCTGTGTGAGCGCTCGCTTGCCTTCATGGGTCCAGATTAGAATTCCAATTAAAACACGCAGCGAGAGGGTCTCTTTACTCTCAAATTGAATTACGATTACGTCTGTCAGTGCTAAACAGAGGCAGAATACACAAACAGCCAAGATGCTGCTCCCAAATCAAGAGTTCGAAGGACGAGGAGAAAACTGCATGTGTTTTTCAAAAGCACTTTGTCCTCTGACTTTTAAAGCTGCTAAATCACATCCTCAATTATAAGCTATCAGCTAAAAGCGAGCATTGAAAAGAGGGCACTGACAAACTTGAAGAGTTTGAGTCATACCGGTAAGATCTGAGGTCGTAACACAAGGCAGAAAGTGCATGAGAGAAAATCCTTTGTTAACAGCGAGTCGTAGAACTGAATAACACAAACCCTATAGATATTTCAGCTCACCTCTGCTTTCTGTTCACATTCACAAATTGCTCAAGGTTTCCTTAGGCAATGTTGAAAGCAGATGGAGGTTTTAAATAAAAGAAGCCTGTAACCATCCCTCTTTGTCCTGTCTTCTAAGAAACAGCATTCTCACCAGAATTACGGGAACAGGTTGCACCAGGACTTTCAAACACATACACATCAACTCCTAATTCATAGCTACATCATACGCTGTTCACTAAAAGTAGCATGCTAACCCGCTAGCCCTGTCCCTGCTCCTGGTTAGATCATTTATGGAGTCAAAGTTAAAAGGTAGCCAAAAGAAAAGGAAGTAGCCATAGAAAGGAAGAGCAAATGCAACGATGGCTTTAGTTCTAGACAAGTGAACGCCACCACTATATCCCGACAAGGAACCACAGTTCAGAAAACAAGTGATATAAAGAAAAGCAAAACAAGGTTGGGGTATCAGTTGGGGTATCAAGTCACGCCAGTAGACTCAGGCTTGCAGTAAGGGAAACTTGTAGACAGGCTGCTGGCCTGAAGATGTGTACATGTGTATGCTATTCTGTTGGGCTGTATGAAAGCAGTGCCGTGCCAGTGCTTACTGTCTATTTGAATTATATGAGGATCTGAGAGATGATCTGCAGCGCAGGAGGCCATTCTCTTCTGTTGCGGTGTTCAATAAAAGAGCTTCAATATTCTGTTTTCTTCTTACTCTACACCGCAGTACATCATGTCACAGTGCATTATAAGTGCATTTTGTTATTAGGTTATGTAAGTAACACTAAAAAGTTGTGATAAATCTGGTTTCTCTTAAAAAAAATTATACTACATTCAGAGAACTTCTTAAATGACAATCAATGTCTTCTCTCAGCACGTTATTAAAAATAAGGGATTCTAAAAGACTCATTGTCTTGGATATATGGTTCTGGTTTTTATTAGAAATATCACCACCGTTTAAGGAAAATAAAATGTAAGCCCATTTTCTCTTTTCTACATCCCTTCAACCCAACTGTAAGAGCCAAATGCCTCCTAATAGTGTAATGCAGAGTTTTACACTATTGCATATTATTATAGAATGTGTAATTTTGATCATTGGACAGCAGTAGATTTATGTGTAATGCCTGTGCCTTGATAACCATGGAAAGTCAAGTGATAGATATCCCGTATGTATAGATTCATGTTTGTTTGGGTGATTGGTGGGGCTTACTGGACAAGGGAGCCACACGTTTTTTCCGACTGTGTTGTGCAGTGGACTTAGTTTTCTTTAGGAGAAATGTGGAGCTAAAAATGTAAATTTGTTAAGTGTTGAACCTGTTTAAGTTGGACTGTGTTGTACTGGGCCTGAAGCACAGTAAATAAAGTATTTCCACGAAGATGCATGTGGTTTGGTAGATAGGCTAGCAGCATGGGACACGCGTCATTCACACGGCTCTGCTGTAGCTTCAGTTTGGAAAACCTGTTACACCAACAGACGTCCTTTAAAATTGCTATCTATCTAATATACAGCTCCAGAAAAATTTAAGAGACCAGCTCAAAATGTACAGTTTCTGGGTTTGTGTTGGACCAAAATGAGCAGTTGAGGTCATCTTACAGTGGGTAAGTGACATTGGAATGAGGTGGCGCTCATCACGGTCAGTAGAGAGTGGGTGTGGCCCTCTGCCAGTCTGTAGCTGTGTTGTCCTGGGTGTTGGCTGCTTGACCTTGTTCTTATGAACCAGACGCTCACTGTATCTGCCAGTAAAGCTAGAACCCAAGCTTCTGTTCCTCACTAAGAACCTGCTGTACACATGGAGATGCTGATTTAAGAAGAAACTGGAGTGGTCTCTTATTTATTTCCAGAGATGTAATCTTATCCTTTTCCAGATCTGCTAACAAGACACAGAAAACCCCTTAAAGGGACTAAATACAAACAAATGCAGGCTAATGTACGGCCTTGTGGCTCTTCATGTGCATTCTGGTGGGATCTGTAGGGGTTAGATCTGTTATTGTACTGTTCATTTTAACTTGAACAATTAAACTAAAATAGAAAATATACATTCAAATTCAAATATTTCAAATATAGAAGGCTGAATACTGCACAATGCAACCTTTCTCCCCTTCTTTCATGTAGCCACAGATATTTACACTCATAACGTGGGCGTTCACTACCTAAGCACTAACATGCTCCTGCGGGTCCACAGTCCTTTATGAGAGTGTATGTGTGAGTGAGTGAGTGTGTGTGCATGTATAATTTGCTCAAGTACAGGAGCGGAGACCAAAACGCAGTGCAAAAACAGCCTGCCTTGTCATTAGCATAATTTTGTAGGACGGGAAATGGAGGACACCCTCAGCGAATGCACCGGCTCTAACGCATTTGTCCTCCACTTAACAAACTGGAACATACAGTATATGACAGACAGCTCAGATTGATTGTGAGAGAATGCCTTCTCACCACGGTCATTACAAGAAAACAGAAACTTTAGACCTTGTCAGCCTATCTGCCGTCTCTAATTGTCAAGCACTATGGTCATAGGAATTACTGCAGCAAAGCCTTTAAGGCCGCAGCGGAGAACGACTGGGCCTACGCTCTTAATAAGTTGGCAAGTTGAACTAAAACAGGTTTGATGTCATAGTTGAAGCACTTTCGGGCTCCCTGAAGAAACTTCCAGGGAGAGTTTTTCAAAATTGAGATATAAACAAAAGCCAGAGTGGTTTCATGTGAAAACAGAGCAATTTACAAAGGGGCTTATGGGATATAGACCATTTAGCACCATGTCAGCGTCACTAAAGGCTGCTGTGGTGTCGTGCCAGACTGTCATGGAGTGACTCAGAATGGCAGGGTATCATCTTCTGTGACGAGTCACGCTTTGGTCTTGGTGGAGATGACCAACGAGTCCGTGTGTGGAGGCACCGTGGTCAGTGGCACGATGCATTTGTTGCCACACGTTACACATCCAGAGGCACTGGTGTCACTCCACGTCCACCTCTACCGCACAGTCTGCAGGAGCTGTGTGAGAATATTCCAGCATATTCCATGGGATGGATTATCACAGGACACCATTAGGAATCTACAGCTCCATGTTAAGATGTCTGTACGTTGCATTAGCAACACCATCTTTGCCCAGCGCCATATGGAGAGACTACTTCTGTATGTGTAGCTCAATAAATATTCTACATACTAGTATATATATATATATATATATATATATATATCATTATTTATCGTTCCTAGAATTCCCTCTTTTCCAGAACCAATTTTGTAAATTAGTTGGAGAGGTGAAGGCTCCAAACCAAAGCAGGGATCTAGAGACTACTGGTGTGAAGAACACCTCACTGAAGGTAAAGCCCAGTTGCTAGCTAGTTGACTTGTCTTGTTGGCCCTCAGCCTACAACAGACTTTATAAAAATCCGTGCAGCCCCCGCTCCAATAAGGAAAGTTGAAAATCCGATTTGTTTTTTCATAGTGCAGCATGAACTTTCGCTTGAGAACAGACTGTGCAGTGCTTCGTGTTACTTGTTGATTTGATTTACTCTGGAGCTGGACTAAAGCTGGGGAGCGTGTAATGTGAATAAAAGGCATGCCGTAGAGGATCAGCTTTGATGGAAGACCTCCTTTGGGTTGAGTTGTGTGCTCGCAGATGCTCTATTCATCATGTACAGTGTTTAAAGTCCTGATCGTAATGGTGTGCAGGGGAGGCTGTTTAAACCCCCCCCCCCAACACACACACCCACATAAAGACACTTAATTATGCAGTGTGGCAGAGTGCAGAGTGCAGAGGCTGTAATTGAGTCAAAGTGCACACACACACACACACACACACACACACACGATTCCGGGGTCCGTACAGCTGCTGCAGGTGTGAGTGTGTGTGTGGACAGATGCTGCCGATCTGTGTTGCTCTATTTCTTCAGCAACTTTAACCAGTTTCAGCTGATTTACTGCCTTCCCCTCCGCTCTCTCTCTCTCTCTCTCTCTCTCTCTCTCCCTCTCTCTCTCTCTCTCTCTCTGTGTTTCCTCATGTTTCAGTGTCTCTAAGCCCTCCAAAACATCCCTAAGCTCTCTGCACTCATGTGCATCACAGCTCCTCCCATCGCAAATTCTTCTCCATTCCCTCTCTTCCATTCTCTCCTCTTTTCTTTTTCACTTCCTCCTGATACTTCAAATACCAGCTCCCCTCCTCAGATCAATCAGTTTCTTTCTCCTTCACCTTTTCTCTCACCTTTTCTCTCTCTTCACCTCCCTCTCTTTTTTTTTCTTTTTACTCTTTCTCTCTCTCGTCTCCTTTCTTTCTCCCTTCCTTTTTCTGTCTTCTTCCTTTCCCCCTCTTTCTGTTCTTTCATTCCTATTCTCACCCTCTTCCTCATGCTTTCCTTTTATCTCCCTTCTCTCATTCCTTCTTTCTCCCTTTCTTTGCTCCTTCTCTCGCTCTATCTCTTTCCTCATTGTTCTCTTGTACCCTCTGATTTTTTTCTTCCTCTCTTATTCCAGTCTTTCGCATTTCAGCCTCTTTATTCCCCTCTCTTCTTCCTCACATTTAACTTTTTCTTCTCCCTCTTCCACTCATTTCTCTCTCTCCTTCTCCCTTGTTTCTCTGTATTTTCCCTCTCTCCCTCACTCCTGTCATTCTCCCCTCCTTGTCTTTCCTCACATTCATTACTCTCCCTTCTCTTTTTTGCTCTCCCTTATTTTTCTCCCCTTTCCTTTTTTCTCTTTCTCTTCTTTTATGTCTGTCTATTTTTCTCATTATCTCTCCTTCTCAATCTGTCTTTCTCTCCTGTTCTATCTCTCCTGTTTTATCTCTCCTGTTCTCTCTCTCTCTCTCTCTCTCTCTCTCTCTCTCTCTCTCTCTCTCTCTCTCTCTCATATAGCCACATTCCAGTGTAAACCACACAGCTGTTTCATGCGAAGCTCAATGACTTCTCCTCTGTCTGCTTCCTCCCCCCGTCACCCCCTCCCTTGTCCCACAGCACAGCGCTTTCAGGTCATTTTCAGCTAACGACAAATTAATGCAACCAGACAGATGGCTCTCGCTATATATAAATCAGGCCAGCAGCCCTAATGTTTATATAAAAGTGTGGTTTAGAAGAAAGAGTCTGAACATCGTCTGCACAAAAAAATCCTCTGCTGCTGGTGAGGACGTTATGAACACGGCAATTAGGAATGAACAGAGAAGCCAACAGCAGGAACGGAGCTTGAAACCGCAGGAGAAAGCCAGTCCAGTTCGAAGCTGAGGAGAGAAACGGACAACTGGCGTGGAACAAACTGTGCTGTGCTGGTGGCCAGACCAGTCAACTAATACTGTATATATCCACTAGCTGGCCTTGTGTGCAGCTGTTGATTAGCAGGACTATATTCCCAGACGCTCCGTTTGTGTGCTAAAGTGACCAGTGCTAACGTGGTGGCTAGTACGTACACATTTCAGTGCCTGCAATCAGTTCGATGGGAAACAAACTAGTTTATTAAACTAAATGCTAAGTGGTCCCCAGTAGCACATGGTTACCACTCAGCATGCTGTTGTCACAAGGAGCCTTTAGGAGCAAGGAAGCTTTGCACCTTTAGAAGAAGAATTGTTTTCCTATTGGCTGGACAACTCTACAGCCCCACCAGACCCCATCCAACCCATTGACAATCACACTGCAAGCATGTCTCTTCCTGTCCAGCTTTGTGAACTGGGTGAGTGAACTGGCTATCGTGATTGGTGGGCCAACCGTGAAAATGCTGCAGACTACTGACCGGTTGGAGAGAAGCCGCGCTTTAACCGCTTTCCCACCTTTTCTTCTTCATTTGTCTCAAATCACACATATTTCATGCGGCATCACTATCATACTGAGGGGCTACTATGGGGGTACAGTGGAAACCAAAGTAGCTCGTGCCAAAAGCAAGTAGAGTCGAAAAAAGTCGAAAAAAAGCCAAGCCTGGAAATACTTCTGACATGAATGTCTCAATGCAAGGACACAAAAAGTTGGTTGCAGTGTATGCTACCTTTCATTAAATGCCTGCTCTATTGACAGAGGGAACACAATACTGGCTTAATAATATCCAGACTGTATTTATTTGAAATTTTGACAGCTATTTTTGGCTTCCAATACGTTTCCATTAATTCCAGACCACTGTTTTTTTTCCAGCAATGTTGGGAATGGTGACTTGTTGCCTACTTTTCTGAATAACCAGTCCTAAAAACATGAATAGCCATGCAACCCCTATTTAGTACCCTTCTGAAATATGTGAGATTAAAAAGAAGAGAAACACCCACTTCCTCATAGCGTGTGCGCTTAACTGCGCCGTTGTAAATTTCCTTTCAAGGCCAGACTTCAAACAAGGCTGTCAGATACAGTGGGATCTTCAGCACACTGTATGCTTTCCCATTAAGCAGACAAATTAATTGCAGCTAAGGGATGTAATTTCGTTAAGATGTTTTTCCACAGACAGTAAGACTGTAGGCCACTCCTGTGCGCATTAAGACAAACGTGGGAAGAAATCACAATAGCACAGTAACAACATAATTCATGTTCAATGGAACAAGAGACAAAGCTCTGCAAAAATGCCTGGACGCTAAGCAGCTGTTTGCTAATACTTTGGGAATGTTTCACAACACTCGGCTTCATGCTAATATCCTTCTGGTTTGTGGGGGGTGCTGGAGCCTATCCCAGTATTCAATGGGAGGAAGACAGAACCACCCTGGACAGGTCATCAATCCATCAGAAGGCAAATAAACACAGACATGCACATTTACAAACCCTTTCACATGTAGGGGGCATTTCAGCATCTTCAATTCAAGTGACTGCATGCCTTTGGACTGTGGGAGGAAACCAGAGCGCCCGGAGGAAACCCACACAGACACAGGGAGAACATGCAAACTCCACACAGATCAGACCCCGGAATCAGGAATCGAACCCAGGCCCGTCACGCTGGGAGGGAACACCACCACTCACCATGCGCCACTTTTTCAAGTAATGATTTGACCCACGTACATGCTGGTTTTATAGGGTTAGCCTGGGTGACCAGTGTCCCAGATGTCACCCCAAAATTTCAGCCATGTCTTTGGCTTCCACCTCAGTGTGGGATGAGACAACAGCAAGACCACTCTCTAGCTCCCCAGACCCCTGCTTCACAATCCTACTGTAAGTATGTCTCCTCTTTTCAGCACTGTGTGAGTAAATAGGCTTTCACGATTGGTGGAACAACTGTCCAACCTCTCTCTCATCTCTTTACCTGACAGAACACCGTGCTACACTCATGCAGTCTTATGCTACAACCATCTCAAAAGTGTAGCCCAGACTAACTACAAACTACTGATAAAAGCACATGTTAGAAATCTGTGGGCTCAAAGCAGTTCTATGAGTGCTTACATGACAACACTGGGCTAAAATCTCTGGGATACGGCACGAAACCCCCAAATGTTCTTTAGAAGTTTTGGACATGATCAAATCATCTTTAAAATGACGAAGAAAGCACGCTAATCTCTGAAAACATAGGCACTGGTATCCCTAAACCTTTTGAGCTGTGCCGTGGCCAAACAGGAGTGTTGAGGATTGTGGAGAATATACTGTTTCATGGCCTGTGCTGCACAAGACTGACAAAAAGCTTTAGCTGCAGTGGAACAGGATGGATTTGGATTTCTGATGGCATCGCTTACGTTGGCAGAAAATGGAGTATAATTCCCAAACCTCCTCCAACCGCATCTGCATGCCTTTCCTGCCCCTATTTGCTGGAGCTTTTGATTGCCACTGTATACGTGTGTAGGAGTTGGAGTTTTAGTTGGATGGCTTAAGTACAGGGCGTCGTTTCCCTGCGACGCTGTAAAAGGCTAACGCTGCTGCATCCAAAAGCATGACAACACAGTCCTTATCAAATGCCTACTCTCTCTCTCTCTCTCCCTCTCTGTGGTGAGGGAAAATTCCTACCTCATCCAAATAAAACAGCTATTAGACTTTCAGTTCACTTTGAAGCAAGATGCAGCTTTGCGACTAGTTACAGGGCCTGAGAGACTAACCTTTTATCACTGCTGCTAGTAATTTAGCATTGAATTGATAGGTATGGAATCTCCCGGAGGATCTGAGAGGAGGATTCAAATCTCTCGCACACACATACGCACACAGAAAACCATCCTGCAGGCAATTAAACTGGAAAAAACAAGTCTCTCACCTTGAGAGCACCGGCCATAAGGGTATTAACATACAGCCCCATTAAACCCTGAACCGCTCTGTGTGTAAAAGTCAGCCGTGCATGCACTAAACAAATGCTTGTGCCTGCACGCACACACACAGGGTTACAACTTCGTGCTGTGTGGCTGCACAACATGGACATGAATGGTGATACCTGACGGAAAATGCTGAATACCACAACGACAATAAAAGCACAGTAAAATACATAAACACTGAAACACTAACAGCTCCTTACATCACTCCTGCAACTTAAAGGCAAAGACAGCATGCCTTGAACAGCTTTTGCTACGCAGGCCTACAAATACAAATAGATGAACTGGCATAGGTATTTAACTCACCACAATGCTCCTCTTGGTGATGCAAGTTTGTTGTAAGAGCAGCCATGACTGCTTCATACACTTCATACACATACGGGAATACACATCACATCTTAAGTGTTAATGACAGATAATAGCAGTCGGTTAACGATAGACGAGTTTTTGCATGCATGTGTGCTTTATGACTGCAATTATAACAGAGTGGTTAGGTTACTGGCTGTACTAGCGTGGAAGCCTGGCGTACAGGAGGTGACCGCTGCTCTGACTACAGACACACAGTCTTAGACATGCGTATGCTTATACCAGAGAGAAACCCTCAGGGCATTCGAAGAAGGGCTAATGATATCTGGGCACCAGTTTATTTGTAATTAATAGAATGATTATGCTTCATTGTTATATTTTGACTGGGGAATTGTTCCATCAAGGTTTCCCCCATGGCATATACAGGGGTTGGACAATGAAACTGAAACACCTGGTTTTAGACCACAATCATTTATTAGTATGGTGTAGGGCCTCCTTGTGCGGCCAATACAGCGTCAGTTCGTCTTGGGCATGACCTTTTTCCATTCCTGCACAGTGGTCAGAGGGATTGTAAGCCATTCTTCTTGCAGGATAGTGGCCAGGTCACTACGTGATGCTGGTGGAGGTTCGTCCTTCTTGGTGGTATGCTGACATTACCCTGGATACCGTGGCTCTTGATACATCACAAAGACTTGCTGTCTTGGTCACAGATGCGCCAGCAAGACGTGCACCAACAGTTTGTCCTCTTTTGAACTCTGGTATGTCACCCATAATGTTGTGTGCATTGCAGTATTTTGAGCAGAACTGTGCTCTTACCTGCTAACTGAACCTTCACACTCTGCTCTTACTGGTGCAATGTGCAGTTAATGAAGATTGGCCACCAGGCTAGTCCAATTTAGCCATGAGACCTCCCATACTAAACTGACAGGTGTTTCAGTTTCATTGTCCAACCCCTGTAGGCGAATATAGCCACTAGTTACTGACCCAGGAGCTGAAGGCTCGTTGTGTAGTTAGTTAGTTAGTGTCAGAGGAATCAACCAGTCGCATTTTGAGACACAAAGACAGGGAGCTGTTGTGTGTATAAAAGCATTACTCAAGGCCTTGTGGTAGTATTGATATGTCATTAGAGATGGATGAATTGATTGGTCAATATTTATTTAACCTGTCGATCCTGGGAGCTGTTCAGTGACGCAAAACATATGAACCATGTTTCATAAGAAGATAAGGACTGCCCAGCAGCCTCTTGTTCAAACATCAGATGAACGGTTCTTGCGAAACAAAGCTCTTTAAAGTCGTCCATCTTCAGTCCAATCACTAGCTTAGTCTTTTGTGAAATTCACACAGCCGCAACACAGCAAGTGAGGTCGCTGCCCAATGTCTGATTGTTCGCTTTCTCTGCAGTTATATCAAATTGTAGAACTGGGCGTTGTTTTTATCAGTCCAGCTCTGGCGACTACTCGGCTGATTGTTCTGAAAGATGATTGGTGATTGGTATTGGCCCCCAAAACACTGTTCGGTCCAACTCTAAATTTCACTGACCATGAATATGAGCCATTGTTGAACTCCTTTTAGTACGTTGCTATTAATGGAAAACAGATTTATTCCAGGACTAATACAGTTTAAATAACCTTTAAATGAAGAATAACACGTATCTAAAGCATCCAAAGAAAAACAAGTATCTCCAAAATGGCAACTTTTCAGGAGAGGTGGAAACCTAACCTAATTTTAATTCACATCAGTGGAACCAGAAGTTTTTCCATGTGATTATGGGCCATTTCTGTTGGACCATTCATGATAACATTTTCACACAATGTAAACAACAGCTGGTGTGCTCAAATGATGCATAAAAGTAAAAAACAAAAATATTTTTTTTGCACTGGACTGTGAGGATACAGTCTTTAACATGTTTTCCATGTTGCCCATGTGCAAGGCAGTCAAGCAAAAAAAATGTTAACCAGTTCAACCAGCGTCACTGTTTGCCAACGACATTCGCCCTTTGACACACATGTGCATGAGTACACACATGCATCTGTAGATGATCCACAGGCATATGTTGATATGAGAGTCTCTGCGTGTTTCGCCCTGTTCCAGGTGGGACGTCCTGGCAGAGATAAATGCTCCAATTTCCATTTATTTATCTATCTGCAGAGAGAGAGGCAGGGCTGAGGCAGGAATAAATCTTCATCCAGTTAACTCACACACTGCCCATAAACAAATACATCAGCTCTCACCTCCTGCACACACACAGCACCAGCAACAAGAGGGAGGCCCACCATCTCCATTCATCTTCATCTGATTCACATCGCCATACACACACACTGTGAATCAACAGGGAAACCCACCCAGTCTTACACACATGACCAGAGGCATATATGTGCTATAGCATGCACATACACACACCCACCCACACACACACGTGCACCTTAGGCACTTTTCATTGCATGAATAAACATAGTGAGCAGAAAAAGCGAGTAGGCAAGGTTAGAGCCTTCGTAATAAGATAATTTGTTTGGGCTGTCATGCCGGAAAAAGTGTAAAGACTGTAAGGCAGATAGGACAGGGGGCCGGGGGGCGGACACATACATGTACACACACACACAAGTTTATGTTTGGGTCAAGCTGAGAAGTAGAAAAGAAACTGGTCCAAATAAGTGGCCCAGTTCTATACCAGCAGCAATGCCTCCCTCTGTTTCCATTATTTTGGCCTGGCTTTTTGTTAACTGATGCAAGAAGGCCAAAAAAGAAAGATCCTTCAGAACAGCACCTCCCTTGACTCTGTTTTCATGACAAGCATCAATGCATGATGTCTTACACATTGTTTTGTTCACGATTTTGACTCTCCTTTGACGCTCTCTATGGCCCAACAAGTAAAGGTCAGGTGGTACCTGGTCTCTGCGCTGAATGAACAACAGCAGGAGGAGAACATCGGTCGGGAGAGAGGACTGAAAAGCAATGACAGTCAAAAGTGGCACGAGGATGAAGCCCGAACCCTGCCCGCCAGAGTCTCCAGATCCATGTCCAACAGCAAAGTTACCAGACCATGCCTGTTCCAGTGGTCAAACTGTTTAGCATTTTCAGATTCCCTCAAAACATAACATGTAATGTACAACAGTGAGAGGCTACACTCCTGGAGGAGCTGGAGCATGCAGCCGTTGCCCTAAATGGACACAAGAATTTGTTATTTTCATATTCATAATGCACTCACATTCATGTTAAAGTGACTATGGTCATAAATATGTTCTGACGATGCTTATATTCTTTAGGGACACAACTGGACAAAGAAGAATCTGACTAATCAGAGTTCATTATTTTAAACATTTGTCAACCCATGTAGCTCCATGATCACTAAGGATTCACTATATAGGATATATCATTCTTTCATTAACACTGGATTTATACTCTGCATCAACAGGCTTTCAAAGCTTTCTGCAAAACAGGCCTGTACACACGGCACAATGACTCTTTATTAATTCAAGTTCTAATAAAAGATCTCTTTCAGCACCTACAAGCACAATATTATTATATGATTTTGTTGGAACTGCAACTTCTAAGGGTTCTAAGCTCATCCTCACAAGGTACCAGTGGCTATTCCTCTGATTTGCACCCCCATAGATTCCTTCAGTTGAAGCCCTGCATACAGATTGCACCCACTGACCCACTCATACATGCATTCCGACCTGCTCGCTGACACGCTGCCAAGCAATCAGTGGGATAAAAGTACATGCCTTATTAATTAGCCCAGTGCTGATATGCAAATGCACTCCTGCAGTGTCCCTCCCAGCACAGGCTGGGACCATCATGCACAGAGTGCACCTGCAGTGTGCCGAATCAAACAGCCTGAGCATTGGGATCAAACAATAATAGTGGTGTACAAATGCATCGAAGGTAATGATTCAACTCCATTAATTTTAATGTCATAATAATCTTTATTCAGTAATGTGTTTGCTCTTTCCTTCGCCAAATGTTGAAATCTAAAAGTGTACCTGTATTGGTAATGTCTATTTAGTGTCTGTTTACAGCTTACTTTATTACTTACTTCACTAATTACTGAAATAGTTCTAGTCACATGTGTGTATTCAGTGTTGTTCTGATTCTAAATCACGCCAACAGATGTTAGGCTGGATCACATCATGCAGAAATCTGAGATTTCATGATGCACTGAAGAATTTCCTAAACAATCATGATGTAATTAAATTTTTGGGAGATTTACACCCCCACACATTCATACAGCCCCTCCCTGCTTACTGTTCTGGGCCGTTCAGTGATTTGTCCATCGCTGCAGTAATTGGTTTTTGAAAGCGGGTTGGAATGAAAGGCACGCTTGGTTGGGTACAGCGAGAGGTAGCAGGTCCCAGCTGTGGGGATGGCACACCCACACACACACACACATAAACACACACAGGTTGGGGGCTCCGTGATCAATAGCCCTGCAGATTGAAAGTGAGCAGTGCTCTGGCGTTTCTCCTCTCCGGGACCATCGACCCTCCTTCCCCAAAAACGAGGACTTGTCACAAAGCCATTTCCGCCAAACAGGTCTGTCGTTCATCTTCATTAGAGCAGGCCGAAGGGGGCGGGGGAGGTGTGATTTCACCCCCAATATACGGTAAAGACCTCTGAATTAGTATTAAACAGGACTATAAAACAGTGCCTATCATCTAGCCATACGGCTCCTGAACCAAACAATAGCCAATACTATATTACGGGCCCCTCTTCCAGACACACATTCCAGACACACAACAGAAACCTAGACTGTAAGGGCGTGAGATGTTAGTGGGGAATCGCCAGTGACACTACTGTATAGTCCAAGCCTTGTGGCCTTATAGACTAAGCACATATACTTAAGCCACTGTTTCTCCTTTAGAATTCTTTGATGACTGGACCAATAATCCATAATTATATATTATACATAAGAATGTTCTCCTTCCACTGGCAGGATTTATTATGATGGTAAGGATTTACATTCATGAATTTTATAAACTATTTTCAGTCTTTTAACCATCATATTTTCTCTTAAATATTAAACTCTATGCATTTTTGCATGTTGTGGATGTGAGTAGTATCTTTATTGTTGCGCGCTGCAATAAATTAATATCAGCCTTACTGATACGCCACTTAAGCATTATGAAATGACTCAATCCACCTCCTCCCTACCTACCACACAGCATATCTTCAACTTGTCGTTCATTTAGACAACTTAATTGCTTTCTCAGTGAGAGCTAAGCGACAGCGCTAGCTGTGCTAGCAGCCCAGGCCTTTAGGAGGTGCCTTAACCTGAACCACTTCATTTTACTTCCAGAAATATAGGTATTAAATAATGTATAAGTATGTAAGCCTTGTAATCGCTGACAGAGAGCGAGGCTAAGCCGGACACATAATGGAGTGAGCCTATGTAAATGAGCTATAGGTAATGTAAATTAGCTTAGCTTCCTGCTTCAGGCCGTTCAGGGGAATAGAAGGAGATGACAGGGTGATATTTTTCAGGACTTTGTTGCTGGGAATGTTGAAGAGGATTGCAAAAAATAAGATTAACCAACAAGTGAATGAAACAAGTTAATAATGAGATTTATTGTTTATATTCAGCGGAGATTGTTTTGGTTGTTTGGTTGGCTGATTAGCATTGAGTGTTGCGTTAGCATGCGACTCACTCTGTGTAATTTCTGCTGATTGAGAAGAGAAGAAACTTTAGAATGAGCCCGCTGAGAAAATGCTCGATGGCGACTGATTACTAAATCTTTCTTAATGTTTGGGAGTTGGTGAAATAGGATGAAAGGAAGATGGAGATGTGTGAGAGAGGTGAGATAAGATAAGGAATGGTTAACAGCATGATAAGCTACAGCCATCATGGCGTACTCCCATTACTCAGCTAATAGAGGTTGCTCTTTTTCTAGGTGATGACAGCCTGACACCCTCCGCCCCACAACCCCCCCAAAGAAAAACGGGCCATTTAGCAAACTGTCACAAAAGAGAGAGCGAGAGAGAAAGATAGCGAGAGAAAAAGCGAGAGAGAGAGAGAGCGAGAGCAAGAGAGAGAGAGCGCGAGAGGTAACTGTCTGATCTTGTGAAGTGAAAGCATGAGCAGCCTAGCCTAGCGCTCAGCTTTCAACATGTATGATCCCTTCAGAAGGTGTTTAGCCCTTCCTGGCCTGCTCAACCATGTGGTACCACACACTTTTGGCTTTAGTATCTTGTGGAAACCCTGCTGCACCAGTCCTCATGGTGAGTTTGGTAACCTGATGGATATTAATAATACAGATTGATAAACAGAGACATCTCAAATGGGCTTCTCTGCAGTGCTCCTCCTACGGCAGTGGGTGTGTATGGAGACTGTGGTACCTCAGCAGCACTGGAGTGTGTCGGACACACAGTTACGGATGCCGTGTCACTAACGTAGTCGCTGATGAACAGCGCTTGCTGGGTTTTGATGAGCATGTGAGCTTGAGTGACAGGACATGAGATGTGGACAATAGATCTGTGGGTGATCTAAATTGTGAGTGCCAGTCATGTACGTGCCTGCTACCTGCAGTGTGCCCAGCCAGCTGGAAAACACGAATGTCATTCAAAGGTACAATCTGTGATACAGACAGCAGGGATAAAATGACATCAAATAGCTAGGACGGTAGTAGCACCCTTTATGTTCAGGCCTGAATTATGTCCATACTTTTTTAAACATTGTTATAGAACGCAATGTCATACAGTCTCAGATACCGCACGAGCAAGCCGCTTTGAAATAAATGAAGTCGAGTGCATAATGAATAAGGCAAGCAGTTGTGATATTATTAGGGGTATGCGCCGACTTTTCTTATTAGCGACAGTAGCCTCTAGTGCTAAAACAAGTAAACCTTGGACACCACATACGTCTTACAAAACTCTTTCTTAAACAAACTGAAATCAGGCAGCTTTTGATCTTGTATTCAGGTCCCTTTGCCTGAAGGGCTTTTGCTGAAGCTGATAAAAGTGCAAATCACATTCTGTTTGTAGCACTATAAACGTATAGCTGGGCTTTATTTGGAGGGTACCTACCATTGGGACTTCATATCACATGCATAAGCAATGACTAGCATCTACATGAATATATATGAAAAGCTTAAGTCAGCATTTGTTAGATGTCTTATGAAGTAAATGCCGTTCACTGACCATTCTTAAGATGAAAAACGTCGTATCAAAACCGACTTACACAGTTTTCACAAAGATTTCAATGTTCACTGCCATTTGTTCATTACCATTGTTTCCTTATTTGGGATTTCCACAGATAAGAGGAGAATCTAGTTATTCTTGCTAATAACACAATATGTCAGATCTTAAAAGATTCTGGGTGATACAATTAGGTGATATAAGAACTGATATATAGTGTTCTTAACTAGGTGGATGCCTTATCTGATTTATCAATTGTCAATTCAACATTTGTTTCATATAACAGTATGAATCATCTTAAGAACATTGATATAAGTCATTCATGTATTCATGAATATGGTTGGTGTAGCTCAGCAGATAACACCACTACACGTTAGGGAGCCACCACCACACGTGGGAGACTAGTGTTCGAATCCCGGTCTGGGTGACTATGCTGTGCTACACCAATAAGAGTTCTTGGGCAAGACTCCTAACACTACACTGGCCTACCTGTAATATGATTAACCTTGTAAGTCGCTCTGGATAAGAGCGTCATGCCTTAAATGAATGTTAATTCTTTCTGCATTATTCTGTGCTGATGCATGTGTCCATCTGTAGGTAGCTTTCAAATAATGTGTTTGGGTGAAATCTACTGAATGTGAAAAATGGTTCCAGTCTCCTTCGATAACTGTGGCGAACTAAGGTGTCCATGGATCACTGCAACTCTTGCTTGTGACCGCTAATACTGTCGTTAGCACTAAACTCAGACCAAGGAGTGTGGCCACCACCTCTGTTGACAGTTAAACAGAGGTTTCAGGATAAAAAGGTCATCAGAATCGCATTAAATACATGTTAATATGTCTCATTATCGTTAGACCGAATCAGACGCCCTGTGTAATTAAATGAAAAAATGGCTCTTGGAGCTCAGATGTGTATTTGTTCCTGAAGCGCAGGAGGCTGAAGGGAAGGGCTTTTTTTTTTTTTTGGTGAAGAAGTCAATTATTTATCCACAGCTTTGATGGGGCTGGGCAAACCGCCTGCTCTGTATGATCAGCCCGCCGTTTCTCCTGACTCTTTTATTCATTAAGCGCGTTGCCCTTGGCTATGGAATATGCAAAAAAATCCATACTTTTTCAGCATCAACGCTGGTGGAATATTCATCGGCAGAGCCGCTGTGTGTTCTTTTAGGCCCCGGTCCCGGAGACACTGCGTAGGGAAAGGAGCGTTTTGCAATTTAAACACAGAAATTCGCTAAAATGTGATTGTGCGCCGGAGCTTTTTTGTTGGCAGAGCAAGCAGACTGCAGGGCTGGGGGGCTAATCAAACAGATAGAGTTTCACTGCTGTATGGTGCCTGCTGAAGAAGAGGTTGTTGTTGGGAGGGGTTAGGGGGGGGGGGGGGGGGGGGGGGGGGGGGGGGGGGGGGGGGGGGGGGGGGGGGGGGGGGGGGGGGGATTGGGGACTGGGAAAGGGCGGTGGGGGGGGGGGGAGGGGGGGGGGGGGGGGGGGGGGGGGTGTGAGGGGGTGGGGAGGGCGGGTGGGGGGGTGGTGCATTTGCAGCAATCCTGAACCTCAGGAGGAATTTTGCCAGGAGTTCTGCCTTAGACAATCAATAAGCCAGCGCAAGATGGAGGAGACGAGCGCATAGAACCAGGGGCGGAGAGAAAGAGGCAGAAGAAGACAAAGGAATAAGCAGAGAAGGAAGCCAGGGGGGTGGGGGGAAGCTCCTAACAAAAGCATTTGATTTCTTTTCGCTGTTGAGCGTTAGCGACGCTGGTGAGCTGAAAGCTGGCGCTCTGAACAAAAGGATTAAGGCTTTGGAGTGGACTCATAGGACAGAGCTCATCCTCAGGTAACAACTAGCTTCAGAATGGCTCACATGGTCTGGAGCACACAGTGGAGAATACAGCTGTGTATGCAATCTATGACCTTTGCCTTCCTGTCATGCATACAGTCTAGGTTCAAAGCCATGCCCGAATCACCACATGTGCTTTGTTTTGGGTGCCCAGAACCATACTGGAGGACATCAGTCAGTGTTTTTTAAGTACTGCTGATTTCCAGACTATAGAAAAGCAGATTTATCACCATAACGATAAATATCATCATGCTGCCCAACAGTGCTCTCCATGTCGGGAATAGTGAATAGTGACACACACACATAAAGGTGCATGCGGAAGAGGGGGGTCCCGTGTGCGGTGAGCACAGTGTCTGAGTGTAATGTGCTGCTGTCAACAGGAAGTGAGGAGGAGAGCACCCCACAGGGCCCGACACACTATCCCTGATGCCAGATTCATATTACGGCCCCCAGGCTGACACAAAAGATTCCCTTTCTGTCCTGTTATGGCCGTGTGACCTAGCAGACGCATTCATGAACGTACACTTTTGCACACGTAGAGCTGGTCAAATACAAACACTCACAAACCCACAAATGTAGCACCTATGAAAATGGAATGTATTGCTGTATGTTGTCAGTATATATGAAATCTAAATATATTTTATATAACGTATATATAAATCTATATATTATATGTAAGCTATATATATAGCTTTGTTGGATTTTAAGTTAATAATGTTGATTAGATTATGAAAAATTGTATATGTGTAATGATGGATAAGGTTCAGATGTGATTGATCTGGCATGTAGCAGGAAAGGTTGCTGCACAGTTACCAAAGTAAATCGTTTTTTGGCCAAATGGAATTAGTGGTTTGAAGGAAGCGAGGAAACTGCAGTAGCTGTTTAAAAATGAATGTACTTCGATCACTAGGCTAATTAATTAGAAACAACTGTTAGCTGAGGCACAAATAGGCCATACAGGTCGTGCCATTTCTTTAAAGCAACTAGACAAAGAGACATCCACAAGCTAGCCAGCTCCCTGTCACACACCCTCTCTATACAGTTCATCTTTGGCAAACAGAAAGAAGAAAATGTAAGATTCAGATTTTCTCTCATTCCCGCTCTCCGCCCAGATCGCCCTTCAAAGCCCACATGGGACACATTCATAGCTCCATATGCTGGATATCTGTCAGCCACCCCTGTCTGGAAGAAGATGGGGATCTTTCTAGTCTGGTATCATCAGAGGATAACTAAGGACATCTCAAACTAAGCACCATACACCAGACAATCTCTTTCTTTGTCTTTCTCCCTCTCCGCTCCCTCCCTCTCTGTGTGTTGGAGAACGCTTTCTGACAGGAAGGAGAGCATGGAGCGAGTGTGAGGTGCTGGAATGAGAGGATTTCAGCAGAGTGCAGGCATCGGAGAGGACCGTCCTGCAGAGAGATGTGATTTGTGTGAGGAGATGGTGCTAATTGGACCAGGAGAAATTTGATAGAGGGGCTCTTTTAAAATTCTGATACAAGACTCTTTCTGAAGAATTCCAACTGCAGAAGTGGACAAGTGGAAAAAAGGGGAAATCTACACTTAAAGCCTTGCCCAAAAACTTTTCCTTTATCTAAGTAGATGTTTGCTTCCATAGTTTTGCTTGGAACTACAAAAATAATGGAGCCCCCAACATGAAGAGATGCAACAACTGACTTGTGACTCAACTGGAACTCAGCCCAGACTCCAGGCTTAAAACTTGCAACCAGAGAAGTTCCACAAAACTGATGGATAAATGAGTACAACTTTTCTTCTTCTGTGATTTTTTGGTCAGTTTTGCTACAGTCCTACACAGTCAGCATGGCGATGGTAGTATCCGACAACTCATAGCAGCTTTGGGTTCTGTACGGCTTGGGATTACGTGCCTTTCATTAAGAACTCCATAGATTAGCCAGATATGTCAAGATGTTTATCCTCTTTCCTTTAAGCACAGCAGTCACTGTTTATAGTGCTGGTATCTGCTGGTTTATGCTGGTTTATGATGGGTTTATTCTGATCTCATGCTTGTTTAGCTCGTCAGCCAACAAGGTCATACTGCTTGACCAGCATACCCACATCCAAGACCAATATACTGTATGCTCGCTGCTGAAACAAAATCGTACCCTTACAGGCTTTCAGGTAGTCAATGTAACAATACATTGTATTGATCCTATTGGGTGGAATGGATGGAGACACTCATCAGTCAGATGGAAGCTTACTAAATAACAAGCCTGTAGAGAGCTGAGCTGCGGTTAGCCGGTAGGCGAGTCATGACATACATGACCTTGGTAAACCAATGAAATGCAAGGCATGTCTTGACACGGAAGTGAGCCAATGAAACACATAATTTTGTTCGCGAGTGAAAATGTAAAATAGTTCATCCCGAAAAGCGGACTGATAGGTGTCTGTCCATGTATTGAGCCGGACGGAGGACTGAGAGTTGAAAATCTGGACTGTCTGGCCAAAAACTGGACATGTACACACATTCACACACAAGTACACACACAAGTACACACATTCACACACAAGTACACACATTCACACACAAGTACACACACTCACACACAAGTACACACACACAAGTACACATATTCACACACAAGTACACACATTCACACACATTCACACACAAGTACACACATTCACACACAAGCACACACATTCACACACAAGTACACACATTCACACACATTCACACACAAGTACACACATTCACACACAAGTACACACATTCACACACAAGTACACACATTCACACACAAGTACACACATTCACACACATTCACACACAAGTACACACATTCACACACAAGTACACACATTCACACACATTCACACACAAGTACACACATTCACACACAAGTACACACATTCACACACAAGCACACACATTCACACACAAGTACACACATTCACACACAAGTACACACATTCACACACAAGTACACACATTCACACACAAGTACACACATTCACACACAAGCACACACATTCACACACAAGTACATACATTCACACACATTCATACAGAAGTACACACACTCACACACAAGGACACACATTCACACACATTCACACACAAGTACACACATTCACACACAAGCACACACATTCACACACAAGTACATACATTCACACACATTCACACACAAGTACACACATTCACACACAAGTACACACATTCATACAAAGCAGGATGTGTTTATAATTCAGACCGAGTGCAGGGTTGCGGCCTGCGTGAGTTAATGAGGGGATTACTGTACAGGCCTGTAGCTCAGGGAGCTACAACCCCCCGCACTCCTCTTTCTCTCCCTCTCTCCCCCTGGACCTGCTCCAACAGCCAGGAGCACACTGAGACCCCCTCCACTCCACCCCCACCTCCTCCTCTTTTATATGGAAAACGGAGCCCCGGCTGCTGAGGTGCAGGAATATTCCGGACCGCAGCACCCCCCACTCAGCAAAACCCACCACGCCACATGCGCTGTACCTGTTGGGCTTTTAAAAGAAAATGCACAAGAGAAAAGAAAATCTAATTAAAGGCTCTTTTACAGTAATCAGCATGTCTATGCAGCTGGCTCGGGTGAATGGATTCCCCCAGAAAACGGACTGCTTTTGTCTGAACAGGGAAACATTATAAATGGAGCTTATAGCTTCCGAACTATGGTGCTGGTTGACTGCATCAGTGGGCAGGAGAAGCTGGTTTGCATACAAATCAGAGAAAAAAATGCAAGGCGCTTGTAAAAACGCATCATCCTCATCAGTCACTGAATATAAACATTTACTAGTACACTATTAAAAATAAAGCTGCCAGAGAGGTTCAGTTGGGGTGACCCTATTGAAGAATCACTTATGGTACTCTGAAGGTGCTTTCAATGGAAGGTTCTTTACAGATTAGAAGCCTAAATTATATATTTTCCACTTTTATGCAGGTTTATCAACCAAAAACAGATGGAGTTCATTCTCCAGCCACATCCTAGATTCAATCAGGCCCTACCCTTAAACCTGATATATGTAAAGGAGCTCTGTTCTGTTTCATGCCTTAATTAGTGCAGCCCAGCCCAAAACACTCCTTACAACTTCAGCACAAATGGGAGGGGCTAAACCACATAGACTAAATATATGCAAATGTTCTGGTTATAGTCACATCACAAGAACAGGGTAGACCCATACATCCAAGCCATAGAATAATGTTCCTGTGTTTCTGAGCCAAATCTGGGCTGTAATCTGAACGATTTTAGATCAAACAGGCTGGGTGGGGGTCAGAAGGGGTTTCCCCTGCATATCTTCGGTTTCGCTGCATACAAGCCAGTCTCATGTTCAAAGAGACACTTGAAGATAAGAAATGAACTCTAAAGCAAAGCCTCTGCAACACTGCGGCTCGGCTACCCTCACATACATCAACCTAAACCAAATAACACAATCATGCTGCTATTGTCCTTCTCTGTGTACAGATCCACCCCCCCAGCCCAGCTTACAGCCACAGAGCAAACACAGTGAAGGAGAGAAGACCACCAAGATGACAGATAGAGAGCTTATCCCAAATTAGCTGGACCAAAACCCAAGCTATACATGCACACACAAAGCAAACACAGAGTGCCCTTTACCCTTCTCTCACAGACTAGGGTTGCCCAATATTGCGATTATATTGCAAGATCTTGCCCTTTAAATATATCTTGCAATATATTGAGGATTAGACTGCAGAATTTATTAGATTTATTAGACCAACAATGATTATGTGTGATAATGCCTGTGTTGGTTTATTTTGCCTTTGTTTATTAAAACACTAAATACTAATACTGAACGGAATTAGAATAAAGAATTAAGAATGAATAATAAACCATAAAGAATAAAACATAAAGAATAAAGAATAATGAAAAAAGAATAAAGAATCTTTTAATCTCTCTCTCCCTTTTGGACTGATTTGACTCAATATTGTGTATTACTATTACCATCCTGAGGTATAAGCTGGAGGGCTAGCTTGCTAGCATGCTAACTTCAGTAGAAATTTCTGGAAAAGCATACATACACATCTTTGTCATGCTGTCAAAACTGTTATTTCGTAATGTTCTAAACTAAATGTCATACATACTGCACCTTTAAAGCTCAGCCATGTAACATTGTTACACACCCCCACTAATGTTTGTTAAAAAAAACAAACTGGCAAGTAACATTACTACACATTTATACATACAACTACATTGGCAATAAGCAAGCTATAGGTCTTCAAACCCTAAGACCTGAGCCTCAGTTTCCAGTCTTGAATTTCAAAGCTAACTGAGCTGTTGTTGTAACTGGTTGGACACCAAGTGGCAATTACTGTCAGTGACCACAAAATCCTAAACCAGGAACTGGACACAGCGTGACTGAATTTGTATCACGTTATCATTTATCTCGCTAACTTTACAGACAACGACTGTGTACCTAGAAGCTGATTCATACCTCTGCAAATTTACCAACAGCAGGTATCAGGTGCCGACGTTCACATAGGTGTCTACCAGCATTCTTGCATGTAATGTGAACATGTAGTGCCCAAACCAGGAAGCCAAGAGGAAATTCTCTCTGCTCACGAATGAATGTGCTCTGTTTGAATTAGTTCTGGTTCAGGTCGAGTCAGTCAGAACTCTTGACACACAGCTCTGAGTCATCAGGCTATTGAACAGCCAGTAGTGCTGATGCACCGGTACATGGACCTGGTTCAGCACATCTCACCAAAACCATCTAAACGATGATCTCCATGGACAATCATCACTCTGCACTTTACATTAGCATATTTACACTTGCACATAGACTGACCTACTGTTATCTTCCATCCACACTGTATATCTGTAGTGTATGTATATACATATATAATATAATATTCAATGCCCTGTATATACCCTGCATCTACCTCAGCCTTACCATAGTGCTATATGGGAATGTGTACATCTGCATATATCATAGTTTTTATTCATAACTTTTATTGTGAATTAGTGTAAACAGAGATTTTATTGCTTAGTACTGTATATATTTATTGTCTAATGTATATGTTTGTATTGAAGTACTGTAAGGGACTACGCACCTAAGTTTTCACTCACCTTCACACCTGTGAAAATGTGATGTGACAATAAAAATGATTTGATGTGATTTTGATTTGAGACCATGAAGCACACACAACATGTAGTTTTGGAGGTGTGCATGTTGTAGACCCTGGGAGCCTCTATGTGTATCTGTAAGGTCCTTCTTTTCATAGTAACGCAGATACATTTCTGTGCATCTTGGAAGGAATTTAAATCAAACCATTAAAGCCTGGCTGTATCTACTCTGTGAGGAGATTATAATGAGCTCAAATGGATAAAGCCAAAGCCACCAGCGATACTAAGGTAAGATATGGCTAAGAAATGATATGCTGTGGCCCTAACACAGGCACAGAACCAGACACACACACACACACGTCTCCCTACTATGTCCGGCTACTCCAGAATAAGCCTTATTTCTGCAATACTCAGCCACCTTGAGCAGGCTGCATTGTACCTGTCAGACAATGCAGTGCAGATTGTGCTGGTGACAGAAAAATAGGCCAGTAGAGCGCTGGGTGATGAGAGCTCACAGAGAGTGGTGACAGGCATGCCAGACGTTACACACACAGTGCTCTGTGGAGGCCCTCAGTTTGGGCAGACTGAGTGAGACAGAGGGAGATTAGGACACTGGTGTGTGTGGAACAGCAGCAGTGTGTGTGGGGCTGCTCTCTCCACTCACCCAAAATTAACTCAATTAACCTGTGATTACGGGGCGCCATGGCGAGGGCACCCAACGTCAGCCCTGAAACAGTAGGATGGACACAGAATACTCCTGACCACCGGGGGTTCTGTCCCAGCCTATTATCGCCTGCTATTGTGCGGATACAGACATTCAGACACCAGCCTTTCCACCATTCAGCCTTACAGACAGACATGACTGCCATTTACACATCAGTGAGGAAGAAAAACAAGCAGGAGAGAGACAGAAGGTTATATGGGGAGAGAGAGAGAGAGAAAGAGAGAGAAAGAGAGAGAGAGAGAGAGAGAGAGAGAGAGAGAGAGAGAGGAAACAAAGAAGGAAAGAGCCCCCCAAGAATCCAACCTAGTCCTGAAGGCTGTTTCTTGTGTATGGTTATAACTGTAATCCTGATTTTCCACAGACTGTATAAACGTAGAGACCTTGATTACAGTATTAGTGCTCTGATTAGGTTACAGTATTGGGGGTGCTCGGTAGCTAATGGTTCTGTTGGTTGTGCTTTAGCGTTTAAGACTACCAGCTGATTTATAGAATGAAAACTAGTTCTAGAAATTTCCCTGATGCTCAAACTTTGTACAAACATGTCCCTGTTTCCATGTGTAGCTCAGGTTACATGTGCCATGTTGCTTAAAGCTTTAAGCGAAGTTTCATCTGTCTTGGTTTGTAGCTGTACAGCAAATGTTCTGTCACTACAATATTATCATTTTTATTTGAAACCATGTGCGCCTTCTATAATCCGATCAGGTGCAAAGTACAGCTCTCTAAAACACAGAGGGACACCTGTACATTCAAATAGTCATCCCTGTTAATGAAAGAGAGACTGACAGAGAGAGAGGATGATCTAGTACTCTAAGAGGATGATGCAGTGAGACATTATAGAGACACTTGTCATCCACTGTAGACGCTTGTCCGATGGGAGAAACTTGTGGTGTAAACAATGAAGATTAATGTACAAACAGAGGCAGCTTAGGCAGAGCTGCGCCTGGACCCGGATACAATTAAAATGTGTGAAAATAAATTAATACAGAGCCGCCGAGGGGGACCGGGCTCTTTAAGGGATCTGACCAGAGGAGTCTTACTGTTTAATTATACCTTTGCTAATTAACAGCGGATGAGCGGTAGGGGCTTAATTGAGAGGGTGGGGAATGCAGAGTGTGTCCGCTGATGGCGGGTACTGGGATGAGGGCCATGTGCATGTTCTTACATTATTTGTGATATCAGATATAATGAGATAAACTGGGATGTTTTCATTAGTGGTGTCAAAGTTTGTACGTCGTTAACATATTTTCCTAGTTGGACCCCACAAACCACCAGTCGCTCCAGCCTGAAGCCCAGCTGCTATGACAGTTGTAGTCATCTTGTTCAACCACGGCTTCAAATGGCAGGATTCATTGATGCAGCATCCACTGATGGCTCTCTCTGATTAAAGACCAGTTATTTCCAGCTACTGACAGGGTGAAGCAGTTATTACTGACACCGCCAGGTACGACTGATGCCAGCAATATCAGTAATCTCAGTGAAGTTAGCAAGAGAGAATGCCTTTAGCAGATGGGTAAATCAATCAATGAGCACTGAACTAATAAAAGCAGCTCTCCAAACTGTAGCATAACAGGAGCTACAGCCTTGCAGCCACATTTTGCTCTCACCAGGTGACCACATGATCCTCATGTTCAGGTTTAACCACTATCATACAATGAAGATCATGTTACTGGAAATAATAAATGCATTCCGATGAAGCTTGTGACCCAGAATGAATCATTCGGTAACAATACCTGACACGAATGCTCTATTTGCTGAATGCAATCAAATCCATCTAATACCTAGTGTAAAGCCAATGACATTATGGCAGCAAAGGGGAACAAACTTTCTCATGATACCATCGATTTTAGACAGATGCTGGATGAGGATCAGAGAATGAGGTCTAGTTTTGTTCTTTGTTTAGAAGGGCGGTAGTTCAGCAAGATATCCACAGATGATTAGCAAAGACATAACCAGCAAAATCTGATTTAGTTTTCCCCTGGTGCTGTAAGGCTAATATAGCTAACAAGCACATGGACAATAGGCCTCATTCATCTCATTCAACATCTTCCAAGTTTTTTTCCTAAATCTGGGATGTCCCAATGTCCCAAGCAGATTCATGACTTGTCCTTAAACCTTAGAATTGCTTGTACCTTGTGCTCCTGAGCGTGCGCAAATTGTTCTTAAGAAAAGAAACTCAAACAGGGAAAGGCTGGTGAATGTCAGAATCTTCATGAAAACTGCAGAAGTTGGTTCTAAGCAGACATTTCTTCTGGATGGTGGTCCTTTACTCTTATACAGACACATACACCTGCTAACCAGAACTTAAAGTACACCTACCTTGTATCTACACTCATCCATTTTGTCAGCTCCACCAACCCTATAGGAGCACTTTATACTATTACAGACTATAGTCATCCTGTTTTTCGGTGTACTTTGTTAATCCCCTCTTCAACAGGCAGGACCACCACAGAGTCAACACAAAGTAACTGCTTAAAATAAGAAATACATTCTGATAAAGCTTATTTCGTCTCCTCGTGTAGCAAATCGTTAACTCTTTCAAGTCGTCATTTCATTAAAAACTACAACCTACAACCACAAATGTAAAATACCCCCCACCCCGGCGGACCATTTAAACATTTAAATATATGAGTTTTAAATGTACTTTCTTTAAAGAAAATGAGTTAATTATGTTTTGTCTGGTTCTGGCTAAAAACATCTGTATCGCAAATACACCATATCATGGTCCAAATGGCACAATAAACATGTGTGTGTAATCGTGTGTAATTACACCCCTTGTATGTATGCATGTGTGTGTGTGTGTGTGCGTGTGTGTGCATGTGTGTGTGAGGCAAGGCAGAATAACCTCAGTGAAATGAAAACTGGCTTTAATGCTAATCTCACGCCTGTCTGGCTCAACGACCAGCCACAAATATTCACCTGAAAAATGTCAAGCACACAAAGATGTGGTGGATGGGGGGCAAATCAAGAGAATAGAAAGAGAAGGAGAGTGAGAAAGAATGGAAAGAGAAAAAAGATAAGAAAAAAGAAAAGAAAGAGAAGGGGAGAGAGAGAGAATGTAGACAGAGAGGAAGATAAAGAAAAAGTAGAGAGAGAGATTGAGGGTAGATAGATACAGAGTGAGGGCGAGTGGGAATGCAAGAAGGAGTGAGATGGATAGAAAGAGAGAAGGTACAGTAGAAGAGAGAGAAAGGAGAAGGGGGGGGAAGAAAGAGAGGAAAGAAAGGTAAAGGATAGAAGAGTTGGGGAAAGAGAGATAGAGAAAGAAAGAGAGCGAGAAAAAGTGAGAGGGAATGTAGAGAGAGAATGAGAGAAAGATAGAGAGGAGAATAGTGAGAGAAAGGAAAGAGAGGGATAAAAGAACATTTATATAGAGTGAGAGAGTAAGAGAGAGAGAGAGAGAAAGAGAGAGAGAGAGAGAGAGAGAGAGAGAGAGAGAGAGAGAGAGAGAGAGAGAGAGAGAGAGAGAGAGAGAGAGAGAGAAAGAGAGGAAGCAGTGAATGGTAATATGAAAACAGAAATTGGATTTAAATTGGTGTGTGATAGACCCTCCTGTACCCCCCACCCCTTGTTCGCCCTCTCTGCCTCTCTTTAGTGAAAGCATGCCTGCTGTGTGTCCAAGGACTGTCTGCCGACTCCCCTGGAAACCCAATAAATACAAATAATCCACCGTCTCTTATCCTTTTCTTTCTTTCCCCACTCTCTTATTCACCCCCTCCTCTCATTCTATTCCATACACACACTCAGAACCGCTGGCCTTTGTCCTGCGTGCTCGAATAGATCATCTCCTCGCAGAGCGAGGTCAACCTCAGGGCCCCCCGGCAGAGAGACAGCACTGTCACAGAGCCACCGCAGTGTGAATGCTACATATCAATCCAGACGCTAACAGCTAACTACTAACCGCTAACCCGCCTTCAGCACTGCCAGCCAACACCGTGACGGCACCGTGGGGTGCCCTTCCCCCAAGGGACCAAGCTGTCAGGCGTCGTCATGGCGATGGCAGTGTGGGGTGTCAAGGCGACTGAAGCGAGGCGACGGGAGACTGCTGTGTGTACCTGCTGGAGGTTAGGGGTGATGGGATTAGTGTCAGGAAGGAGGCTGGACTCACTTTGACACCTCTGAGCACTTCCAGTCAGCTACAAGAAATGAGGAAAGACCTGATGAGGCTCCAACATGGGTGAGAAAAGAAGGGCATATGGAAAACCCACACTGAAGCTTCACTGTGTGTCCAAAAGTATCCAGACAACCCTCCTAATTCAGCTTCTTTAGGGGGGACCCACTGCTGACATGGGTGTTCAATTAAACACAAGCAGCTAGTATACAATGAGACACTCTGGAGCATGAGCTAGCTCATCATACACCCGAGCTCACTTTCACCCAGTTCTTCAAAGGCCAGGACCCTCACAGGGACCACCATGAAGAAAGTATTATTTGTGGTGGTGGTGTGCTGCACGAGTGGATCAGTGTCCACTTACTATACACTCTGTTAGACACTCCTGCCTTGTAGGTCCACTTTGTATATGGGAAGCCAGAGACAGAAGCTATCTGTTCTACACAGTTGTGTTGGTCATCCTCTAGTCCTTCATTAGTGGTCACAGGACGCTGCCCACAGGACACTGTTGGCTGGATATGTTTGGTTGGTGGTCTATTCCCGGTCCAGGAGTGACACTGTGTATTACTAATAGTATCAGAAACCACATAAACAAGTCTATATGAGACCACTTACCAACATTTCAGGTGAATGTGTGGTGCATGTGGTTTGCACAACACTGCCTTGTAGCTCCAGAGCAAAATTATAAAAGTTAACATTTTAGACACTTGGCTCGTCCTGGCTAATCCACTTGGCTAAATGAGGGAGAAAACAAAAAAGGGGATCCGTTGTTTACTAAGGACACCATTAAAATATCTCCTGTGCTGGTTAATTTTATTGAATCAATATCTGCTGCACTTTGGTAAACAGCCTCTTAAACAAAAGAGTCACATGGGAACCGGAGGGCTATGCAAGAAAACAACATGGCGGCATACGCCCACACATTCACGTGCTCTATTCTTCCCTCGGATAACTCTCTTACTTCCCTCAGCTCTCCCAAGGCTACTGCACGGACAAATTGCTTAACAACAACAACAACAACAACAAAAAGCCTGAATTAAAACGGTGTTGCTGGAAGCCTCTGAGGGATGCAGGAGCCACTAATTACCACAGCAAAAGCCTGTGAGCCAATCCTACAGCGTCACAGAATCTCCCAGCAAGTAGCCCTCCCTCTAGTCCAAACACTAGCAGGGACTGATTCCACGCTGTAGTGACCGATATTATATCTACATAAGCAACGTAGCTGTGAACATCAAAGTCACAAAGGAATTCTAAACATCCAAACGGCTGTTTGCCAATTTGTGCTGACTAAGAAAAAATCATTTGAAAAACCAAGAGAAGAATTGCTTTAGAAGACAAATTGGTCCCAAAAGGCGCTGATGTAGATACGGTTGAAACTGATTCATTTAGCTGGTGTTGATGAAAATGTAAAAAAGGATGAAAATGTGCTGAGAATGAGCTGAAATGATGGTACTGTTATTTAACCTAACCTTGCACTGGCTAAGCCAGTCTGGTGGTTTTGCTGTAGTAGATTAGCATGCTAAGACAGCAGGAAATCACAAGTCATGCACAACCATAGCTGACTCAGTTCAGCTGTTAAGGACCTGTTAGTAGATCCAAACTTGAAAGGGTCCATATTCTGGAAAAGCCAGATTCCCGCACTTTTTTTAGAATTATAATATGAAGAGGGACCAATATCAAAACATACCAATTATTCGCCAGTCCACATGGTGTATACAGGGCATCTATGCTGCAAAAACGATAACCAAGAACCAACTAATTTCTGTATAGCCACCTATTTACCTATAGCTGTTAGCTCTACCCATTCACACTGAAGTTCTAAGCAGTGCTTCAGCATGCAGTACAGAACAGCCAATCAGAACAGAGCTCATTTAACTTTTGTCAGCCTTAAAAGCTTGTTCCATTGTAAAGAAATAAATAGAGGTGGGAAAGTGGTCATGTAAACAGGAATTTTGAACATCTCTGGTATACAAACCCAGCACCACCACAAATGTTAGAAGTGGACCTCAAGGGGAAACAGGATGTGAGCCTATTAACTCCTGGTTCTCACACATACACATTTTACATGTTGGCCTGACTGCAGGTCCTGAGGAATTTACAGCACTTACTGGACAACAAGGATTCGCTAAACAATGTTCAGCTTCAGCTAATATTAGCAAATAGAGGATTCTCAGTGCTAATACAGCAGCTCTACCTGCTATATATATTATAATATATATATTGACGTTACATCCTCAGACACAACACAATTTTAATGTTATTGTCAATCTATTGTGTTTCAATTTAGGGTAATTGTTAACATAAACTGAGTTGGAATATCGGAATATCAGAATATTGGAATATCGGAATATCAGAATATTGGAATATCGGAATATCAGAATATTGGAATATCGGAATATCAACCTAGAAGTGTCTGGAAGCCCTTTGCTTCCAAACGTGAATTTAAAAACTACATAAAATATTCACTGTTTTACACATTCAAAGGTCAATAAGTCTAAAATCGCTTATGCCTTCCATTATTGGGGTGACGCCAAACCAGGAAAGGACAAGAAACCCGAAAAGATCCTTGGAAATGGCTGTTTGGCAATTTATTGTTTGTAACTTGCCGTTTTTCCAAACAGTATGGCTTCAGTTTGTTGTGTCTAGGCAGTAAACATCCTGAGATGTGCTCCAATGAGCACATTACCTCAAATTCCCATCACGGCGAAACCCATATAGGTCTTTTTCTGTCCATCCCCACCTCTTTTCTTCTTCTTTGTTTGTTTACCTCACTCAAATCAGCTGCGACGTTCCGAGCAGTCAGCCGACCGCAGATGAGACTCCAGGAAATCTGCTTAAAAGATGCAGTGTTTTCTGGAAAGCTAGCAAACCTGAATTAGTGTCTCTGGCCCTTGACTAAAAACAATTGACAACAAGAGACAGACTGACCATAGATGGAGAAAGGCCCAAGAGTGGGTGAAAAGGACAGCAGAAGGACACCAACTAAGCCCATGAAAAAAAAATCTTCATAAGCTGCAGTGCTAATAGTCTTCTCCATGCATCAAATTATCAAGTTATTGATCCCATGTTCACAATGCAATGAAGCATTTGGCAGGCATTAACAGAGGGAGCTGAGCTGATAGTAATCTGAAATCAATAACAATGTAAAGAAAGCCATTACGGAGAGAGGGAATCAGTGAACGTGAGAAATATAGTCTGATATGTGCAATGAGCCTTACGTGAGGTGAATAAATGTTTATCTGCACTTGCTGGGGAGGCAAAGTGTAGGTCTGCATTAGGACTGCATGGAATGAACAGAATACCATTGAGTACTATCCCAGTGTAGACTGGGCAGAAACACTCTGGAGAGGTCACCAGTCCATCACAGGGCAGAAACATACACACACCTTCATGCCTAGAGGCATCACTGTATCTCCAACCAGGGTTTCTGTATCTCCAACTGTAGTTTCTAAAAGTGCAATTTTAATCAGAATGCATTTGATCACCTTTTTTGTTTTAAGTGGGAGGGACACCCGGTATCAGAGCTGGTAAACTGCCTGTATCTCCAACTCGCCTGACTGAATGTCTTTAAGCTGTGGGAGGAAACTGGAACACCCAGAGAATACCCACGCAGACACGAGGAGAACAGGCGAACTCCACCCATAAAGGACCCTGCATGCCCAGTCCGGTTGCCGCCACGCCGCCCTGCTGTAGGTGTAGATATATTGTGTATATCGTTTAGTAAGATATGTCTATTGTGAGGTTATTGACATTAGCATTGTGATATACACTACTTGTTGTGATGTCCTTTATTATGGTAACTACAGTTATCTCATTTACTGTATTAAGCATTCTGTGACGTCATTCATTGTGGTAATGTTGACACTCACTGGAATGTGTTTATTGTGATGTCATTTACTGTAATAAGCCTTTTGTGATGTTATATGTATTAATTACTCATAACCGAAGATGAACATTTTATGATTTATTAACAGGCTCAATTACATGTCATGGGCTTTTTTAATACTATCAGAGACGATACTGTGATAACGCCTAATGAACATTTTGTGGCCTCAGCCTGCATTATAACCAGCACTTACAATGAGTCTACATCCCGTGTGTCACTTTTCCATCTCTCCATCAGAGAGACAGAGAGAGAGAGAGAGAGAGAGAGAGAGAGAGAGAGAGAGAGAGAGAGAGAGAGAGAGAAAGAGAGAGAGAAAGAGAGAGAAAGATATTACATCAAAATTACACTAATGGCCATTCAACCCGAAACCCTGTCCCCCTGCTATTCACTCCTGCATTCAGCCACTTTCCTGCTTCACTAGACGAGCTCCGCTTCACAGCTTCACACACGCCTGCACTCGTTCACGTAAACAGACAACACACACCAGCACACACACACCCCTTTAATCCCCACACCCCCACCATATACACACCCACACACTCCGAAAAATCAAGACCTTGAGGTTACTCCAGCTAGCAGATATTCCATTCATTGCCATTATCCATAGTGGGTCAGCTCTGAGGCACCACAGCCCGGGGGAGGAGGGAGTCTATGCGTAAGTGTGCGTTGTGCGTGTGTGCGTAGGGGAGGGGCCTTGTCAACCTTTCTACTAAGGGGAAACCAGTAAAGCTGCTAGGCTAACAAAAAAGGGACTGTGAATATGAATTATCAATGCTTGCACACCCAATAAATGCACACACACAGAAGCCCCTCAGTCTCTCCTCACATTACCCACAGGGGAGCTTCAGAGTCTATATCCGCGGGCCTCCGCATCACAACACACCTCAGGGACTCATTGGCCAGCCAGAGGAGGGCAAACGAGCAGTGCATGTATGCGTGTGTGTGGGTGTGTGGGTGTGTGTGTGTGTGTGTTTGTGTGTGTGTGTGTGTGTTTGTGTGTGTGTCTGTCTGTTGTTTTCTCTTTTGCATTTTTTGGACAAACCAGAGAAAAACCTACAAACCTAACAAAACAAAATACTGTTAAAGTAGGGATGCTTCACTGCTCAAACCTAAAGGGAACCTCACCTGGCTTTGGTTAAGTTTAAAGATAATAGAGGTCAGGCTTTGTAAATTCCCATTATATACAGGTACCTTAGTACACACAGGTAATAATAAAACTTCATTTTCTAAATGAATACACAAATAAAACTATTTGAACCCCATCTACAATCTTTCAATGATTGCCTCAATTTAAACCATGACCAAGAATAATGCAGATTTCACATATATTCTGTATTTTAATTGTCATTACTTGATATGATACTTGAATGATAATATATATAATATGACTTTATGTCATTATTATTGCATATAGGTACATAAATATACATGTATGCTGTCCAAAGAAAAAACAGTATCTCCAAGACAGTAACTTTACAGAAGGGGACAACACTTTCTTTACTCTATGGAAGTTTTCTTTTGTAATTTGGGAGGATTTCTATTGGTCCACTCATCTCCAGATGTGCATATAATGTAAAGTACCACCATAATGCTCAAATGACATAAAACAGTTAGGTGATGGATATGTTCCATAACACATATCGTCGCTGTCCAAAGAAAAACAGGTATCTCCAAAATCGCAACTTTACAGGAGAGGCCAAAAACCTCATTTAGTTTGAATGGAAGTCAATGGAACCAGACGTTCTTCCAAAGAGTTTTGGACCATTTCTGTTGGTCCATTCTTTATGAAAATTCCACATGGTATAAAGAGCAGCCCATTTGATCAAATAATGCATAAAAGTAAAAATCAACAAAAATGGAGATATATGTTTTTCTTTGGACAGTGACGATATACAACATGTATGACCTAACGCCCCGACTTTGTGGCTCTGCAGGCTCTGCAGGCTCTGCTTATAGGGAGAGGAAGTGGATTTGTGTTTGACGCTGATTTCTTTCAATATCATACTCTCTCTTAACGCTCGCCATTACCTGGTTGCCAAAGGCTTTCAATTAGCAGCCTTGGTGAGCCGTCAGGAGTGCTTCCAGCCAAACTCCACTAAAGCAGAACAAAGTGCTCCGCTGGGAGGGGGACGGGGAGACAGTGCACAAAGGCAGGAAAAGAGGAACCGGAGCTTCACTGGCAACTCGCACAGAGTTTGGCTAGGCACTATTCATCTCCCTTCACACACATACACACACACAGACATAGACACACTGCTTGGCATGAAAGAGATGCCTGGGAACAAAAGAACAGGGAAGGCAGTGCCACTAATTACCCAGCCGGTCTTTGACAAGCCTCTCCATCCTCCCCCATTTCATACACGTCCCAGTGCCTCTAACACCCCCTCTCTAAAGCACAGGAACATGGCAGAAAGCAGCTTCACTGTGTTCTTCAGGAGAAGGTGCTGGAATGTTCCATCTCCATCCAGCATTTTGTACTGAAATCTTCATCGCTGGCATCACATGCTACCAAAACACTGTCTACCGGAACGTCTCTATCCAATCTGAAATATCGATATGGTACCCAATCGAGGCATATTTTAATAAGGACTTATATTAATATTTGATGTTATATAGGTAATTACAGAGAACTCCACCATCTCAGATTTCTTTTACAGTGATGCTGAAAGTAACATGTGCTCACAGTGTCTACACAGCAAATATATTTGCTATCCTAAATCAACAGTGAACCATGAAACATGTCTTGTGGGTCTGTATAGGTAATGGTAATAATGCTAGAACAGCGGTGAATCCAGAAAAGTATTATTGCTTTTGGGTGATATGTTGCTCCACTTCACCCTGCATCAACATTTTTGGAGACTTTGCAAAGTCTTTTTGGAGACTTTGCAAAATTAACTCCATAATTCTGATTATTTATCCATTTCTTTATGTTTCAAATAGTTATTGCTGTTGTTAGCATGACTGGTAATCGTCCACGGACTCCTTTGGTTGAGTCTGTCAATTAATCAGAGGCTGTGTTCCTGACTTGTTGACCAAACCTAGGCTGTCTTTCTGAATTGCTGACCAATCCTAGGCTGTGCTCCTGATTTGCCGACCAATCCTAGGCAATCACAGGCTATGTTCCAGACTTACTGATCAATCATAAGCTGGGCTCTTGACTAGCCAACCAACCACAGACTGTGTTTCTGACTTACCAGCCAAACTTAGGCTGTGGTCCTGACTTGACGACCCGTTGATCTATCAACCATTGAGAGGGCTGGGTTTTTGACATATTTGACAGAACAATGCTACTCTTCTGGGCAAAATCAGGGCTAGTCTCTAACATGCATCGGCCTTAAGATATTTATTGTGTCATTTACAATGTCCTTACCATATATGATATGGCGGATCTTTTTGCTGATTAAGCAAAAATCATCCATCAAAACGTTTTTTTAGTTCACGTAGGGAAGGGATGAACATTATGGCCCTGTAAATGACTTTTGTGTAGACACCCGTCATATAAACTGTAATATAAAGTGTTATACAGTGTTATGATGGTTTTTGAGGTAGCTTGTAAAGGCATCTGCTTTCTAACACCAGCCCATGTGAGAATGGTGCATTTCACACCAAAGCACTATTTCGACTATAACCATTTAAATGAGCAGACGAACCAGTGAAATTACCTTTAATGAATTTGTTATCTGGAGCTTGATTCATTTCTGATCCATTCCCAGTGGTACTCTTTTTATGACACTGTCACAGAGGCTGTGTTCTTAAAACACTATTACCTATTAGGGATAACCACGTTTAGTCTGTTCAAGAATCAGTACTGAAAACAAGGTATTAGTGTTTCAGAAGGGTAGCAATTTACAAATAAACAGAAAGTTCAAATGTGCCCTACATTTATATATTAATGGTTCAATTATAAAATCATTATATTTAAAAAAAACGTATATCTAACCTAGCCACAAGTTAATATCTAGTGTGATGTTTCAATTCAATGATACAATATGACACAATGCAGTATAGCTCAATACAGTTTGATACATTCATGCACTGCATTGCTACACCCCTGTAGTACTGGTATCACTATCCATAGCCTTAATCGTCTGGATATCTCTACAATCTATGAATAAAGACAAACTCAAACGCTTGCTCTCGCTCTTCAAACCCTGTTTACCATTGCCACATTTGTAACACATGCTAAAGCCTCGCCTCTAAGGGATTTGCCTGCTTCAGCAAATACTGTGCGTCAAACTTGTGCTAACTCAGAGTCAGGAAAGAGAAGATTGAAATGACGTGTGTTTAGATTCTACAAGCACAAACACCAAGTCGTAAACTAAAACCCACTTCCCAATTCATGGTTTACTGTAATGCATCTGGCGGAGTTTACTGAAGGCACTTCACAAAGCAAAAGTACAGTGAATCACACATTCACCATGCAGTTGGGGAAAATAGGCTTGTTAAAAATGTGACACTGTGCACTTTCAAAGAGTGAACTAAAACCATTAAAACCATAAGAAATAGAGCCTTTTTAACATGAACACGCAAAGGAAAATGTGACATTTTCAAACCTGTAATTGACTTGCATGTTTTTTTTGCAGATAAGAGCACTTGAGAGCTGGATAAATTCCAAGCCATTTATCTGTACTGTAGTTTTAACAGTACCTCAGAGAATAGGTCCAGAATATTAAAATTTGGTCAGAGTAATTAAGAGACCTATTGTTATCTTCTGGTATTGGTTGCTGAAGACCACTGAAACATGCGGCTTTCCAAAAAAAAAAAAGACTAGGACTAAACACATACGTCAAATTTGTTAACTTCAGACTCTTCACATGTCCACTTTGACTGCACGTGTAAACCCCCGTGAGACATTTCATATCAGCCTTTCAACGGAAATTCACCAAAAATCCTAGGGCTACTTTGCAAAAGGTGTTTCACATGACAAGCGGTAAAGCTGCAGATTGTATACCGTGGAACAGCATCATCCCTGAGCCATTTTTATCGGAATATGCCAAATAAAGCAAACCTAGAAAAGTCACTTCTATAAGAATCACAGAGAAATGGGTCAAGTCGTAAATGACTAAACTACAGACATATTAGGGTCATCTAATTTTCCAGTCATTTTAAAGAAGCCAGTTTAAAAAAAAAGTTTTTTTTTCTTTCCACTCGTCTCAAATGCAAATAGAAACAATTACGCCCAAATACATGCATGCACATGCATGTGTACACACATACACTGTGCTGACATCTTATCCTAATGCAGTTTCTCTTTCTCCCTCAGGCTGGGGTAAACTGAGCACTGCCTGGGCTGACGTAGCTGCTGTCACTCTGAGAGTTATCAAGGCCCTGTTCAACAACTCCAACTGACGATGTGTATCAGGGCCTACTGAGGTGTAAGCTGATTCCCTCACCCCTTCCCCACAAACAAACACACGCACGCACACACACCTACACCTTGACACTGAATCTGTGTCAAGCTTGCCTTAGACACTTGCTGGAGTGTGAGAGCATATCCGGCACCATAACCTGTAGAGTCTGGCACGGTCACGCCTGCCATTACTCTGTCTTTGTCCTCCTTCATGTCAGAAACAGTGCTTCGTTTGATTGAAACTCTTCTAGATCTTTTGTAAAGCCAAAGAAATCAAGGAAAACATCACCGCTCTAAAAACGCATGCAGCTCTCTGCCCAGCTCTGTCTGGAAACAGAGGAAATCACGCAGCTGCCAAGAAGGCCAAAGAGCAAAGCAATCTCAATTACAAGTGGAGCCCCTGAGTGAAACAGTCAGTGATTCCAATAACGTCTTAGACATCTCTCTCTCCCTCCCTCTTTCTCTTTCTCTCTCTCTCTCTCTCTCTCTCTCAACTCTCAGATTCATCCACATGGTCTGTATTGTTCGGCTCCACACTGTGTACAAGGTACAGAGCCGAGAGGTGCAGTGATGTTTAATTATCTCTCACTCTTCACTCCAATTTCAGCTAGGGGCTCAGAGAAACCCGCCAGGAAGAGGCAGAGATTAAAAAAGAGCAGAGGAGGAAATAAAGAGTAGATAAAGAAAGAAAGAAAGGTTGGTGTAGCTCAGTGGACAACACCACTACCCACCAGGGAGCCATCACCATCTTTGAGAACAGGGTTCGAATCCTGGGTGACTATGCTGAGCTACAGCAATAAGAGCCCTTGGGCAAGACTCCTAACACTACACTGACCTACCAGTCACTCTGGAGAAGAGCGTCAGCTGAATGCCGTAAATGTAAAGAAAGAGGAGATGAAGGAAGGAATGAAGGACGATATAAAGGAAGGAAGAAGGAAGGAAAGGAGAAAGCAAGGAAGTGGGAAAAAGAAGGAGGCATTCATGTAGAATGAAAGACAGAAGTATTAAAAGATAAGAAAGAAACAACAAATGGAGCCAAGAAAGAAACAAAGAAAGATATGAAATGGAAAAAGAAAACACAGAAAAAGGTAGGAAGGAAAAATAGAAATAGGTATCTATCTAAAAGAAATATAATAGAGAAATATGAAAAAGAAAGACAGAAGGAGAAAGAAGGTAGGAGAAAAGAAGAGATGTGTTGATATTTCCTCAGTCCCCTCCTCACAGGTGAGCGTTATTTGCTGCTCTCCCTGAATTCCGCACTAATCCCTCTCCTCCACTAATGTGTTGACTCTGCAGTGACAGCTCCTTTCATCCACACTGAAAGCCGGTTCCTAATGTTTGCCAATAGAGCGGCGTATGATCACTGATTTCTCCATACGCTGGCTAGTGGCCTGAAGCACATCAGAGCGCTCCACACAGGCGCGCTGGCTTTTAATAAGAGTGTGAGTCGCCGCGTCCAAAAAGCCCTTCTTCACTCATTACGCCGATGCGCCCGAGCCAGAGCGTTCTGAGCCCTGCCCATCAGCCGCTTGAGTGTCATAATGTGGCTGTATTAGAGCCTGTTGAGGGTCTGCGTCCCACTTTCCAAAGCTAACAATGCGCACATAAATGAATGTCAAGTTGAGAAGGGAAGCACTCTCACTGAGACACTTTTTATTTTTTTCTACCAGCCACAAATGCTAAAACACTCGTTTGCATTCCTCTGTAATTTAAGCGTCTGGGCCGCGTCCATTGAGAATGCTGAAAAGCCACTTGCTGTGGCATGGTAAGTATTTAATTGGCTGTCTGCTGGATCATACAAGCAGATTTGATTACCTTAATGACAGGCTGTTCGACCTGAACACACACTGCTATCTGCAAAAAGCAGTTTGCACCAAACGGCACGGACAATATCACTGCAGGGGGCTTACAAATGTGTCTGTATGCCAGCGCGGGGATGGTGCGCATGCATCCCTGCCTGTTTGTGTGCCCTTTGGCTCACTGGTGAACAAAAGCACCATCATTGCTATGCTTTCCATATCAACCCCATGAGCCAATTTGGACTCTATCAGCTTGGGGTGGAAAGACACAGATTTTCAGAGGTCAAGATTTGATTTCAGTAATTGTAGCTCCTGGAATTCATAAGCGAGAGGAGTCGTTTGAATGTGGGTACGTGTCACATACGTACATTCTGCCTCAAAGCTCAGTACCGTCCGCTTTCTGTTGGATAAGAGATGAAAGCAAAATCAACATGCAGAGCCTATCTGACCACAAACAGCCTTCGCTTTATGCTTCACTAGCGATGACCATGACAGAGGTACGCTCTGATGTCCTTTGACCTCAGTAATTGATAAGGCACTGATAACTCATGACCCTCTGAGCCAGAGCATTGGTTACTATTGGAAAGAAAGCAAGAGAGAAGAAAGAGAGATTAAAAGAGATTTTGAAAAGTGAGAGTTAAAGGGCAAGGGAGAGGAAAAGAGTAAAAAGAGATGCAGTGGTATGGTGAGAAAAGCAAAGAGGAAGAAAAAGAGAGGAAGAAATTGGGGTAGAGAAGCAGTAGAAGAGAGGGCGAGGCAGAGACAAAGAGAAGGAGTGAGAAAAACAGGAAAAGAAAGGGAAAGGTGGAGAGAGATGTGGGAAGAGATAGAGAGGGAGGGTAGAAGGATAGAACAAGAACAGGATAAGTAGGGACAGAATGAAAAAAATGAAAGAATGAAAGAGACAGAGAGAAAGAAACAGAGAACGATAGAAAGAAATTGAGGGCTAGAGAGACAGAAACAGAGGGAAAGGTAAAGACAAGGAACGAAAGATAAAAGGATAGGCAGAAAGAGATAAAAAGAAAAGTGGGAGAGGTAGAGACAAAAAAAGAACAGAAAGAAATGTTGAAAAGATAAAGAAAGAAAGGGAACGGCAGAGAGAGATTAATAGAAAGAGCAAAGGGGTAAAAAGACAGAAAGGGAAAAAACAGAAAAGAAAATGAGAGGAAGATAGAGGGAGAACAAATAGGTGGTGACAGAAAGAAAGGAAAATGGGAGAAAAGGAGGAATGGAGAATATGAAAAACAAAAACAGAAGAAAAGGCAGGTAAAAAAGAGAGAAAGAATTTCTTAGAGAGAGAGAGAGAGAAAGAGAGAGAGAGAGAGAGAAAGAGAGAGAGAGAGAGAGAGAGAGAGGAGGGTGAGAGAGACAGCAGTGACAGGTAGAGCATGGATATGTCTAACCCTTCAGCAAATACACAAGTGTCGCTGGAGGCCTGTCGGGGGGATTAGGCCGCAGCACTGTGGAGGGCATTTTCTCACCTCTCAGCACATCAATCAACCACAAACATAAACACCTGCTTACACACAGACACACCTCACCCTGCCAGCCCACTACAGAACACGTACACCCCCCCAAACCCACACATATCAGCCAGCATTGGTCACAGGACGCTGCCCAAAGGACGCGGCCCACAGGACGCTGCCCACAGGACGCTACCCACAGGACGCTGCCCACAGGACGCTGCCCACACGACACTGTCTGGATAGTTTTGGTTGGTGGACTAGTCCAGCAGCACTGCTGTCTCTGATCCACTCACACCAGCACAACAAACACTAACACCACCACCACGTGTCACTATGTGGGAGTGATCAACCACCCACATAATACCTGCTCTGTGGTGGTCATGGCCAGAGAAACCAAGCATGCAGAGAAAGAGACGGACCACAGCCTGTATTTGTATCTACAAAGTGCCTCTGTACAGTAAGTGGAGCTGATGAAACAGACAGTAAGTTTAAATCCAAACCAGTGTACCTAATGAAATGGCCAGTGAGTGTAAATTCTGTACTGCTTTTTTAAAATGCCAGCACCTCCACCTTCCACTGTCCCTGTAAGACACACCAGGTAGGAGAAAAGTAACCAGGTTAAATTAGGAATGCTTACAGGCTAGCATCTGTGTGACCCCAAGCAACAGTAACATAAAGGCAATCTCAACAAAGCACTGTGGCCTGAGCAGCAGAAGCACTCCCTCTTACTCAAAATCAGCCCACATCCACCATTAAAGCAGACAGAGTGGGTAAACATGCAGCTTCGAGACAAAAACGTGCCAGGTGAGTGCGGAGACACACATATGCACACGCACACACAATGCCTCACTGCTCCTCTGCGCTGTCAGACAGCTGTGCAGACAGGAGAACACGAGCAGATTGGCGTCTGGCTGCTGTTTGATGCCACAACTCTGCTGGAGGATTGATAGCAGAACGGAGCCAAAGGCTGTAAATAAATGAAAGAAAAACGAAGTCTTGGTGCAGTGGGACGGCATGCGTTTGGATAAGGGCTCCGTGGGTGAAGGAAGCTGACCTTTTACTGACTGAGAGGGGGGTCACTCGGAGCTGATTACAAACACAAGGGTCCACTATTCCCTCTGAGCGCTAATCAGCACTGCAACACAGTACAGTATAGGGAGGAGACGAACACTGGTGTTGCTATCAGGAACGTGGTACAGTACCTCTTTGTGCCCGCAATTCTTCCCACACTTGGACCTACGGGACAGAACCAGGAGGAGGCTCCAGATTTCTGCCTGACCTGATAGTACTGACCCGAGAGTCAGTCAAACACACACTCCCTTTCTCTCTCACACACATACATCACTGTAGGGTTGCATGGGATGGGAAAACACCCATATTGTAATATGGCTACCCATTGTTACTGCGATATTCCATAGTCACTAGAGATTCATTAAATGGCATTCCAGCCTGAAACTACACTTGTATATATGATTTGTTGTGTCATACAATATTCTATAGCACATGTTGTATTCCTCACCCTCACTGATTTGACAGGATTCATAGATCATTTTTATTTTATGCATTAGACAAATACATCCTACAATCAAGGTGTAAAATAACCTCCTAGACTCCGTAAATATTCCCAAAAATCTGGGAGGTCTCTGAAAATGTTGCTATGTTGTCCATTATAGGAAAATTCATTCAAAGACGAAACCAGGAAAAGCTCATTGTTTAGCCTGCTAGGGAGAGAACGGCTACTCGTTTCTCAAATCGAAAAAAGAGAAGTGTAAGAGCTCAATTCATTTGTGGATGTTGGTGAGCTGGGTAACAACACTGGAAGCTAACATGCTGGTCACCAGCAAGCCCAGCATATGTTGTGTTGTGAGGCTGGTGTGATGGTGACCAGGTAAGCCAGCACCAGTCCAGCACTCAACCGGCACACACCGGCTTACCTTGGCATGGAATGCATGCTGGTCTCTACTGTTTTTTTCAGCAGGGACTATAGCAGTCCTGGAATAACCATTTACCATAGGCCCCCCGAATTCCAGGCAGTATTTCCCATTGCCTACAACCTTTGGGAATACCTGTGTTGTCAACCAATCCTGACAGCTAGCTTGTGGTGTCAACCAATCCTGCCTGCTAACCATTGATCTACGGGCTAATAAATATGACTTATTGTAACTTAGTTGTCGAGAAAAATCACATAGAAAACATTGACTCTGTCTTTAATCAGCATAAAGTCGAGTTAGTTGCTTCAGCCAGAGAGAAGAGGCCTTAACCAGTCAGTCACCTTGCTAATATAGCTCCAACAGGCCAGTTCTGCTATTCAAGTAATTAGTTACCAACAAGAAACACGCATGTCCACCCCCAAAAGTTCATCTGAAGGCTGTTGTAGTTTTGGAGAAGTTCATCCTAAATGCACTGTGAGCCTTTAAACTGGAAAATCACAGTTTAGAAACAAGTATAGGATTCAAGAGACGTAGACGTGACTTCCATGATCATTTACACGCGTAGACATGATTTACATTATCATGACTAAATATTATTTATGTTTACTGCACTATATTGTCATAAAGTCACATAATGCAGCTGAAATACACTGGCCATCTATTAATCTGACACAGCTTTCATAATTTTGAGCACAATTATTTCCATTTGTTGGATTTTTTTGTGAATGCCTTGATATCCCTCTAGCAGCAGCACAAATACTATATTGTGCAATCCTAGTCCACTCTAAACCTCCCGTACTTCCTCTCTGTCATACAAGCCTGTCATCCTATCTTCGAGCGACAGCCTGGAGTGTACATTCCTTCGAGAGAGACTAAGAGAGAGCGAGAGAGAGAAAGAGAGAGAGAGAGAGAGAGAGAGAGAGAGGGAGTGTGTGTGCAGGACTGAGAGATGAGGTGGGGGAGGAGATGGAGGAGCGAAGGAAGACAGCCAGAATAAAAAACAGGAGGCAGGTATGAGGGTATAAATAAGGTTTGGTGACAGCAGAAGCAGTCCAGGATTAAGAGAGTCTCACACACAACAATTAGAGCTGCATACGCTCTCGCTGGTGATGGATCGCAGGCCAGAAGCCCTGGCCCACTCCGGGGATTTTTCACCCTTGCTCTCATTACATTCGGCTTGCGAACTCTTCTGGGGTTTGGTAGCATACGGGGGAGCGAATGGGCCACTGCACGCATTCAATAAATTCAGGAGCAACAAAGCCAGGCCATATTAAAGAGCCGGTATGATGGAAAAAATTTGAAAAAACTTTGGAGAAGAGTTTGACACCAGATAAACATTGTTAACATTTCAAAACACCCTGCTCACACAGGCCACCTCTATTTTGTATTCATCATGTTTGTGATGTCACAGCAGTAAGCACATTTCCATTTTTATGCCCATTCAGTCTGCAGCGGTTTAGCCCATTTGCACTGAAGTGTTGAGTGATGAGATTTTGGATTGGAAGATCTGCAGAAAATGATTAAATGCCATGCCAGTTCCTGGCTGCTGGACAGTAAAGGGATTACTACAGAATTCCAAAGCATCCCGCCAGAGCAGAGGTCATTTATACACATCAGTGTTAAAGAGCCGATAATATGGAAAACTAAATTTCACTTGCTTTTTTAAAGGAGAGTTCGATGTAATATATAAACATCATTTCAGCTTCAGAATGTACATGTCACAGCCCATATAGTCCACATATGCTAATAGTCTAAGCTTTCAGAAGGGCCCTTTTTGTAATGTCATATATATTTATATATATATATATATATATATATATATATATATATATATATATATATATAAACACATATACACACACAAAAATATAGATACATGTGTAGCCCTGCTAAGACATACTGAAGGACTGCATCCACTAGGACTGCTTTTTGAATGAGGCAAAAAACAGAACAGCCAATCAGAACAAAGCTAATTTACATATGTAAACATTTTTTTTGCCAGTGCATAAAATCACATTAACATCACAACTGTAGCATAAAAGTAATAAAATAATAAAATAATATACCAGAACCATTTAAGATATGAGCCCTGTAAAAGCACAATAACAAGCACAGCTGATAAAACCGAGGAGGTAACACAGAAAGCGATTATGCCACTTTCAAGTGGAAAATATGGAACATGAAATGTGAAAAATGTAAAATATGCACTCTTTGTCTGCACTAGATGATAAGAGGAGGAGATAGAGCTGTCGGCTGCTGGCGAGATGTTTGCTGGACTAATATTGCCATAGTGGGACAATGCTCTACTGAGCAGGAACGTTGAATTAAGGCAGGCTTTCCTCTTCCTGCTGTCCACTTTCGCTCTTTCTGCTTCTCCTCCAACTCACATCCAACCACCACCCCCATTAGATTTTAATTGGCAAGGCATGAGTCCTCTCTTTTTGCCGACACCACTATCCATTCCCCAGTGGCTTGCTGTTCCCCGCTTGTCAGCAATTTACTCTCCAAAGATAGGCACAGGTTACGAAAAAAAAGCCTTGGAAAACAGAAAGAGAGAGGGAGAGAAGAGAAGGCATCTTGCCACATGCTTTAATGTACATTCTACCCTACCCCTAATGTGGAAGAACCCCCACAGTGCTGATAACTCACTATTCACAATGGCACCACATTCATCTTCAGAAGGGAATTGGGGAGGAGGGTGCGTGAATAGCGAAAGCTCCAACGCTCATTACGCCTTCTCTCCTTTCTTTTGTGCTCGGGGGCTGATAACAGAGCCCCTCCGTTTTGGGAAAGGGTGACCACCGCATACACACACAAGTATGTGGACTGCTGTTCCATCCTGCTAATGACTTTATCGGCCTCCCATATTAAGCCCCGTTCAATACAATAGCTTAATAAGCCACACATCGTTTGGCGAAGTGGGACCGAAAACCGAATCGAGAGGAAACGCGCAGACGCATGCATCCTCGTTCAAACGCGCCATCCCCAGTGATGCCCAGCTGTGTGATGCACTGCTTTCATTAGGAGGAGTTCCAGTCGAGGCCATTGCTGCGTTATATAAAGCTAATAAGCTAATGCTTCACTCTTCTGTTGACTAATGAAAGCTTCCGAGACACATTGACTAGCGAAATTATGAAGGGATCCTGGCTCTTTAGGACACTTAATGAGTTTTCTCTCCACAGGCACAGTATGTGTGTGAGGTAGGGAAGGGGCTGTTAAAAAAAGGAACTGACAAAGAACGGATGGAGAAAGCTAATGTCACCCTATGAGATACCTGCACGCTAGCTAGCTAAGTTAATGAAACTGGAGGGCGAAAGAAAGAAGGGATGAGGTAAGCACACCGCCCCTCACGCCACACAGAGACAGACACACAGGTAAGGATAGGGATGTAAAAATTTGGAGGGTTAGTGTCAATATCTAAAAAGACACCTGCAGACTAGCTAGCTTAGCGAGCTTAACAGTAGCTGGATGCATGCTAATCTATGCTTGCTTAACCTGGTATAGTGCTGGTCTGGTGCCGGCTTAGCTGGTTATCCAGCTTCGGTATCAAGCATACCGGCATCCAAAACAACAAATGCTGCTTTAGATGATGACCAGCAATGCTACACACAAACGATGAACTTTCTTAATACAAGAGTGACAGCCAGAATGGCCATCAATGGGTCTGCTATGCGCCTGCCAGTTTAGCATTTTAGCACTCCAGCCACATGTTCCCTCTGGCTAACACACAAATCTGATGATTTTGTATGGATGGTGGGCATTATTGTGCCAAATATCCACATGACCACGCCTAAACATAAAAAATGGGTGCTAGGCGACAACCTATAATGTCTATAATAAAGTGTCACAAAAAAATGAATTCAAAACTGATAGAAACATGAGATTATTTCCAATGCATGACTAAATGATTCGTGATTTTATGCCATGATTTTATGACCTGTGATTTAACGACCTGTAATTTAATGACATGTGTTTTAACGACATGTGATTTCAAGGCTATTATATACATTATATTATATACAGGTGTGTGACATTGTTAAAGCTCGGCCCACAGAAACACTCATCTGAAGCTGTGATTAGAAAGGATGCTCATAGCACACAGTAAAAACAGTATTTGATGAGAGACCTAATTTGCATATAACAGTTATCGGTACAGCAAAGGCTAATATCGCTATAACAATGAACAAACCACATGTTGTGCAGTCATAAACACCAACATATCAGATATGCCTCGGATATAGGCCCGGACATTGAAGTCTTACACGAAAGGCTCAGATTGGGTCTTCACATAGCCCTGACAAAATGTCATCACATGTCATATTTGGGCAATAAATAAATAAATAACCAGAGGACTGTCTCCTTGTCACTCGGTGCTCCACGCCTCTTTCCTGCTCTTTTTCTTTGTCTGAGTAAACGCTGATAAACCTCCGGAAACTACAGCCAAATTCTATGCCTCCAGCCTGGCCCTCGCAGCCACACGGCTAATGTGGCAGCTGTTGTATGATCAAAAACACATCGTCCACCCTGGCTGTGATGATGAAGGAGGGAGAGGGAATGTGGAAGTGGTTCCAGAAACGTCCAGTCTCATACAAGCGAATGTAAGCAAACAGTCCCATGCACACGACGGGAAACATGAGGAAAGAATCCTTATACCGTGAGCGTGTAGCCCAGAGAGGAAATATGCTGTCAGAAATCAGGCAACTTAAAAATATACACAGCCGTGTCAGAGGAGCAAACGCAGGAGTGCCGGAGAGACCCAGAGAAAACACTCCATAATAAGCCCTTATTCTGTGGGTCTGCGTGTGTAAGAGGTGGTACGTATGTGAGCAGGACTGTAGAGGCTGTGACAGACACTTAAAGGTCCGTGTCCTACATTTCTTTCCAGGAGGTAGACTTAAGCATAGTTGAGTATACACTGTACCGTTTCCCAATCTCTTAAATCCTTTAGAACTTAGAATTCTGTGTCTTTCAGGCTAATGGACGGAAGTGAGCTCTATTCTGATTGGCTGCCCTGCATTGGGCCTCACTCAAAAAGCAATATGGGCCAACACACGTCTTATATCATTACCGTGAGTGTGCAGGTGAAACTGCTCTGAAGTGAACAGGTTTCCATACCTGGCTGAATGGGGTTGTACATTTTGAAACTGTAACGAGTGACTTTATCATATTCATCATATACATCATTATAAAACAGAGGACACTTCCGTGATATGGGCCCTTTAAAGCGTCTAAATCTAGTGATCTAAAGGCACAGAAAGTGGAAAGTGGCTCCTGAGAGCCATGCTTTCTGCTGAACTTCACTCTACTCACCTACTATATGATATTACTAGCGAGAAGCAAAGGGCTGGAATGCCAGACTGGGATCACACCCTGACCTATAACAAAAATACCAGGACTAATAGAGGAAACCCAGGGCTGTCAGGCTTGTATACATTCTCTCTCACACATTCCAGCCATTGGTAGGTAGGGATGGGGGGCTGATTCCAAAAGAGTCGAAGAATTAACCAGCAGGTCTGGAAGTCAACTCTTGGCAAATGACTTTGAGAGTCTAAATACTTGGACTCTTAATGTTTTGTCCCCACCGTATTCGGCTCCAGGGACCTTCTAACGGAGTTAAGTGTAAAGCAGTTAAGAGTCTGGAGTTGAGAAGCGAGAGTTTGTTTAGCGGCTTCAAGCAAAGCCGGCCCCTGTGAACACAAACTCTACAGAATCGAATTCTGTAGATCTCGAACCGCAACTGACAGCTCATTATTTTCCTCATGACTTGGGTCATAATAAACGATTGCTTGCACCGCTGCAAGGATGGGAACAAGACTGTGGAAAAGAGGATGCAGCTGGAATTGATTTCTTTTCAGCTTCTTATTCAAACTTCCGTTCCACCTTAAATACTACTGCAGTGATGAAAAGGGAAGCTGGCGAATACAACATGAACTTCAACCTTTTAATAAGAGCTACAAATTACATCCAACTTTCAAATAAAAAACTTAAACCCAAAGACGTGCATCACTACTGGTGGTCATTTCCCCATTCCCTTCCTTTTATGTTTTATAGTTTTTGTAATCTTTTCCTGTTCTGGTGGGCTACACCCAGACTGTCAGGCTTATAGTAGCAACATGACATGACAGACAGGTTGAGGGACAGCAGCACGGCTTCCTGCTAGGTCATACAAATCGCCTTGCTTCAGTCTAACTCTGCAGTATTTCTCCTCCATAGATTTGGACCCAATGGATTCCCCAGAATATGGAACAAATCGCGTCCCAAGGCGGCTGGCAACCCTAAACACATAGTCAAGCCTACAGAACCATAAAAAGCTGACAAAAAATGTTAGCTGTAAATCTGTATTGGAAACCCCCCTAGAAATCCATGGTCTGGGTATCCCTGGAGAACGGCATGGGCTAACACACAAATGGCACTGATGGATGAGCATTGCAAAATGATATCATTTCCATGCATCTTTATCAGATAAACAGAATATGGACATGTGTTTGATAATCACATTTAGAAAACAAGCAATGAAATGATGACACGGCTGATTCCTAGCAGGCATTAGTCATCCACCATGTGAGGTCACTAAAATGTAGCTGTTTCTTTCAGAAAAACTGAGCGTAACGTTGATAAGGCCACATTAAGCCCTGCTTTCACTGCCACACCAAAGCAGGGAGAAAAGACTGATTCAGTCTATATACACTTGCTTCATTGAATTGAATTGAATTGATTTAAGCTTTAGCCAGCCCTGCAAGGCCTGCAAGAATGACACTGCAGATATTCATCAGGTTCGGTCACGTTTAGTGCTGCAGAGGTCCACAACAACTGATCATGTGCCATGGATAAGTGCTCTCTCGTGTAGGACAGGTAGGCAAACTGTGACTATTCATTGGGACTTTTATAAATTCTATTACGATAGCCAACCGTCCAATGAACGAAAAACCCAGAATGTGATCAAGTAGATGAGTAACATTAACTGCTGCTGTCTAAGCATGTGTTTCCAATGACTCATGACTTCCTAAGCACAGAACTGCACAATAAATTCTGGTTAAACTTCAATCCGGACCACCAGCCCCACCATCTCTGGCGTGTGCCCCATTTAATGAACACACTCATTCGTTTGGCCAGTCTAGTGTGCCTACGAAAGACTACACTGGCCAGTAACCTTTAGTGCAGGCCGGCCGTGACTTTCCCCTCACCTCAATAAAGAGGCTAGTGATTGAATCAACTGGGTAAGGTCAATAGGACATGTGTTCATTTCCCCCGGGTTTGGCCCTCGCCCCGCGGCCACTGAGAAACGCTGACTGTCCCCACTGACATTTATTGGATGAGAACCACGTTATATTTCTCTCCGTCTCCCTCTCTTTTTTTCCACCCTCTCTCCCCGAGGAGCGGATCCCGCAGTGTGTCGCTGTGAACTCCCGCTGTAGTTCCAGCTCTCGGCTATGCTTCAAGCTCTGCTGCCCGCACCATCGGTCATCCTGCGCCAGTGTCACCCCCGCTCACTTCCACTGATGCTTTCAGCCCCAATCATGCTGAAGGACAGATACCAGTGGCTCCGCTTCACTCTCTCCATCTCTATCTCAAGCTCTCGCTCTCTCACTCTCTTCCTGTCTTGCTCTCTCACTTTATCTTTTCTTTATGTTGCTCTCTCACTCCTTCTTCCTCCCATTCTCCACTAACTCTTTTCTCTTGTTCTATCTCTCTTACCTTATCTTTCCACTCTCTCACGCTCTTTCACTCCCTTGCTTTCTCTTATGCTCTATCTTCTGCTCCCTCACTTTCTCTTTATTCTCTTCTAATCTTTTCCTCTGTCTCTCCTTCTTTTCCTTCCATTCTCTCCTCCCTTACACTTTCTATTTCTCTTCTTCTTCTCATTCTAAATTTCTTGTTCTCTTTTTTCCTTTTTCATGTTTCTCCTTTGTCCTTTTCTTGCTTTCTTTCTTTTATTCTCTTTCTGTCTCTTGTTTCTTCATCTCCTCTCTCTCTTGGTTCCTCATTTTCTTTTGTCTCTGACTCCTGCTCTCTTTCTTTTTACTGCCTCTGTAATTTCTTGTTAGTTTCTCTCACATTCTTTCCTCTAATCTCTTTCTGTCTCTCTCGCTCTCTTTTGCTCCCTCATGTTTTTCTTCCTCTCTCTCACATTCCCTTTTTCTTTCCTTTCCCTTTTTCTCCCTCTTCCATTTTCTTCATTTGCTCTATATTTCATGCTTTGACTCTCACTTTTCTTTTTCTCTGTCCTTCACTTTCTCCCTTTTCCCTCCTCATTTTCCCTTCCTACCCTTCCTCTCTTCTATCGTGCTTCACCCATGTCTGCTTCTCTCTCATTCATCAACCTCCTTCTATCTCTCCCCATGCTCTTCAGGACTATCCTTCACTCTCCTCGCTCTGTCTCTTTTCCATCGCTGCTCTGTGACACAATCATATGCGTTTTCTGCATAAATACATATCAATGCAAGCCCTTCCTCACTGCTGCTTCGCTGCTGGAGAACTATTTCATTCTTGTGATGTGGTGCTGTCTTCAAGAAGATGCGGAAGGTATGGAACCCCCCTGAGAGCTTGAGGCATGCTTACATATGCACACACACACACATACACCCAGACACGCGCACATAAGCCGTCCCCCAACAATCCACTAAGCTGCCATCAGTGAGTTTGATTAGGAGATGCGTTTGAGTCCATCTCGCCATCGAAAGAACGTTTCTCTTTTAACTCTCTCTTAGGAATCTCCACAAAGGAGAACGGGGCTTTTTCCCTTCCATCAGGAGACTGGAGATGAATCTTAATGACTCTTAAGCGCTCCGGATGCTCCCCCTCACTTGGTTTCATCTTCAAGGACATGTGGGACATTCTCGAAGCTCACTTGCGACGCTAAAAAACAAATGGTCGGCCATTACGGCCAAGAGGTGGAGAGAAAGAGCAAGCTTATGGGCTCAAACTTTTCACCATTAGCTCTCTCAGACACTGGAGATCCGTGGTGTCCAAACAGTCTTAATCCTTAGCCCCCTGGCCCGCTGCTGAGCTAGTGTCCAGGTGGAGCCTGAATCAGCCGGAGAGCCTGGTTTATCCCCGGGTTTATTACACAGCTGCGCTCCTCAGGAAAACACGAGAAACCCAGAGCTCCTCCGATGGAGACAGACAGCACACTCCTGTACAATCAGAGAGGGATTACCTACATGGAGCCACTACTTTAGGAACGAGTGCTCTTAAGGAACACTCCGGAATCTCCATGCACTCTAAGGCTCTAAAGCTCCTGCTAATATCAGTGAGGGCTTTGACACGCAAGCAAGTCAATTCACAATGGATGAAGCAGGGCTTCTCCTAAACTCACATTAAAATGAGCTATGTGTGGAGAAAATAGGGCAGTGTGAGTGGACTTGAGGATAGTCATAAGTGATTTGGAAGCTTAAACCGGACGTTCCTGCCAGCATTGTGCAAACTCAGAGACATGAGAAGGTGTTTCATGTGCTGCAGTGCTGCGTCCCGTGTTGTTTGAATAAATCCAAGCCCAAAAAAAGTACTTTGTCATGCTACCACTTTACTTTTGATGAGAAAGAGAAGATAAAATGGGTGGTAAATGAATGAAAAAAGTAAAAATCTGATATTAGCTAGCATCCACTGCCAAAAGATAACTAGCTCTTTGTGGATACCTTTGATACAGGCTATGGATTCTGAAGGCTATGGGTTTTATAGGAACCCACATCTTTACGCTTCAGTTGTCAGGCTTGTTGGTCGGTCTACGGCTGATGAAGATGCTTAGTTAGCCAAGGTGAAGATAGCTGGCTTCACCTTAGCTGGGCAGCAGAGAAAAAGGACTAGCAACTAGAACAAGTGGGCTTATAGATAGACACGCCCTTTAAAACCCTTAGCCTATATCAGTGGTATCTAGGGTCAGGCAGGTTAGTTAGAGCCCACTGGTGTCAAACTTCGTTTCTTTCTTTTAGGAACTGTAATGAACGAGGCAGAATGACCATTAAGTCCTTTTTTTAAATCTGTGCAAACAACAAGGAACAAAGCAGAGAGACATGCTGAAAAGACGAGAGTCTTAGTCAACGTAGTAAAGGCTTGGACACAGACTTAATGTTTTAACAAGCGGATTAGAGCTCAATTTTAACCCTCAGCGGTGCCTCGCTAAAGGAGGAAGCGTAAAAAGGTTCACAGGTTGTTGTTTGCGTCTAGGATCTGGAGTATTGTCTGGACTTGAGATTGATGGAATGATGAGAATGGATGTAAGTTAACGTGTGGTGTCAGAATTAACAAGTGGATTTAAATGTGTTCTCTGTAGAGGTGATAACTTACTCTACCCTGAAAACCAACAGAACAGGTCATAGAACCAGGGGCTCCCAAACCTTTGCATACAACTATTCCTGATCCTATAGAACAGCTTGTGTGTGGAGGTGGAGAAAATCAGAGAATGTGAGTGGACTTTATGTTTAACAGAAGTATGAAAAATGCATCAAGTGTGGTCAGGATGTGGCCAGTCAAACAAGCACATTCTAGGCGGGAGCAGGGCCAATACAGGATTTCCTGAAGAGGTGTGAAAATGGCTCTGCAGGCGCCACTGCAGGGGTCAGGGCCAGTACAGGGCAGCAAGCGGACACACTGAATGCTCTGTGGACAGGAGAAAATGACATCTAACTAGGCCCGGCCACAGATGACCACTATTAACCCTAAAGTCTACAGTTGATATTTTGTGATGAATTCAATATACATGACATAAATAATAAACATATTAATGTTTTGGTAAATGCATGTATTAATGTGTTCATAATTGCATACATTTAAATTTATATATCCTAATAAAACATTTTCTCTGCTACTTACAAATACAAATGCAATATGAAAGTGGAACTGTTAGAATCTGCAGGTTCACCAGAATTTCTCCACTTCACTGAGCTCCAACTAATACCAAATTTCAGCATGCTGGTGATAACCATGACTTCTGGGGTTAAGTTGGGATATCCAATCAGACAGTCTCTGGTCAAATGTGTGTGAGTAGCTGCAATCAGAGCACTGCCCAAGGCCCCCTCCTCGGCACTGAGACAGAGAGGGTTCTGTTCCCTCACTACATGACCGAGTACTCCATCAATCAGCCAGTCAGCTGACCCTGTGTTCAACCTGAAAGTGGGCGAACGCGAGATGCGTTCGTGCCGGTGATATCTGAAGGCTGCTGCTGCGTGCTGCCATGGGGAGTGGAGAAATGAAGAACAGATAATGGAGTGATAGATGAAAACATGCAGTCATCCAGACAAATGTCTCTGTATGTGGACCCTTCTTTCTTTTTTGGACTCCCTATACTGTCTGTTTACTTTCCACTCTTTCCAAGGCAGCTGCCGCTGGATTCCACTTAGTGAGAGACAGATGATAGCTTTATGTAAGGTTTGCACGAAATCTACAAGACTACATATTATGATTATACTGGTACATACTGCCATTGTAATATTGCCATATAAATTTAAGGGCATTCCTTGAACTAGTTGGTTCCTCTAAATAACACCAATCTGGAACGTCACTGGTTGTTCACAACAGCCAATTAAAAACAATTATAGTGAGGGCCAACACCAGCAACACAAAGGCCAATACAGTGAAAGTGAATAACAAATGATGCAGCCCTTCATTTCGGGGGACAAAAAAGTGACCACATGCCCTAGTGTCCACTCTTGCCTAACCTTTGACATTTGGCCTCTGTTAATACCTGCTTGCACCTGCTGTGCTGGCCGAAAACCCAGTTGGCGTTTGATGTATTCTTAGAACATTGGGAGTCTCTAGCCATCCTGGGGAAAGCCTGACTACCAGAGTGGCGCCCTGACCTCACAGTGGACACAGTGTCGGAGAACACATCCACACCTGTTCGTGACAAAACAACACGGTTATCCAAACCTGCGAATGGGCAACAGCTAAGTCCCCACAGCTCCGAAATACACTCACACAAAAACATCCTAACACTCACGCTCTCGCAAACATCCTGACACATTCACTCACAAACACCACAGCACATTCAGCTGTTGCGTATACAGCCACAAAGTTTTCAACAGGTGGGCTATGAAGCACAAACCCTGCAGAATAAACAGCCTACACCAGCATGGCTGCTCACCAGCTAAATTAGGATATGTTGTGTTTTGGAGGCTGGTTTACTGGGCAAATAGCACGACCCATGCTGAGTGTGGGTGAACTGAAAAAGTGTTCACGACACTGGGAGTTGACTCAGACTTGACTCAGTCTCGCGAAATGACAAAAAGCCAGCTTACTGAGAAAATCATTACCTTAATCAGAATTCTTTGGAAAAGTTGGGATGCAATCATGTTCCACTTCTAAGAGGCTAAAGTGGGTCAGCTTCTTGTTAGAGTTTTCCGATCCACCTTAAATGATGCAGCAGTGACCTCAAAAGTGCGGCGGTGCCAGACTATAACTGCCACACTATTTGAATAACAATAAAAATTTAATAAAAAACAAAAAATAATTGAGTAACAGCTTCAACAACTCTGTTTTAGCATTAGCATTTTTGAGTCATTGGGCAAGAACTGACCCAGAGTTGAAGAATCGGCTCGTTTGGAACTGACTTGACCAACATGGAAAGCTATCTGGTCGTAGAAGTAAATCCTTGGCTCTCTCCCTGCTGCAGCATTCTGAGGGGAAGGATTTGTTGACAAAATTAGCAAGCTGGCTAACTGACTATCTGACTATCTTCTTATTTTGGTCACCATGTTTAAGGAGAGTACTATGTGGAAAATTAGCTATCTAGCAAGCTGAGTGGAACAGCTTTTGGTTCTCTCCTTGTACAGTGTTTAGATAATTCTGCTTTGTTGAGAAGCTAGCCAGCTTTAGTTAGCCTAACTAAAATAAATCATGTTAGCATTCCGATATCTCTTTGCCACAGTTTTCTGTGGAGACTTCTTTATTGAAAACTAGCCGTCTAGGTAGTGAACGAGAATGGCTCGCACTAGCTTTTGGCTCTGTCCTTGTCATAGGGTTGTGCAGAGCCCAATTTGTGGCCCTAAATTTAATCTAAATCCAACCTCTGTGATCCAGATTACAATTAATAACGTCACAGAATTTGGAAAGGGGAAAAAGAGAGCGGGAGAGGAAGAGAGCCTCGGAAAGAGACTGGGAGAGATACGCAGAGAGAAAACAAACCTCTCCGGAGAGCCGTCACATTTTCCTCAAGACTGAGAGAAAGACCACACAGCGAGCGCCGGCTATATTGGGGGACGGGACAGCCCATGTAATAAAGTTAATGAAAGGCAAATAGTCTGGCAAGTAAACATTGATTATCTCTGGAACTTGGCTGAGGGTTTTGAGAAAGGGCAAATTCTCCTCGGTGGGTTTAGCATGGGGGCGAGGGGGGTTCGTAATAACAGAAATGGAGGGAGGAAAGGGGAAGAGGGTGGCATATATCAGATGGGACAGGTGTCCAACTGGGGCAGAGATATTGCAGTCGAGTCTAAAGGCGTTTCAGAGTAGTAAGGCTGCACAATATGGACAAAATATCCTGTTCCGATTACACTATGTGTATATATATATATATATATTGGATAAATGATCAACAAATTCTATACTGTGTTATGCTGTATAGCCTTGCAAAGTACATCATAGAAATACGCCTCAAACAACTTCCGATGTCAATTCGTCCAATAACATTGAGGTAGCAGCAAAAAAGATAATTTGTCGGCAAGAAAGCCAGTGGCAGTGAGAGGTGAAGAGAGAAATAAGGACAGCTTAAGTGACTTTTCTATGGATGAAAAGAGCTACAGCAGGTCACCTGACTGTTCGAGTGGGGATCAAACGGCCGCATCAATCTCTAATTAGATCTGCTGACGTTTCGTTCGAGACCTGGTTCCAGTAAATTTGCTTTTTTGATGAAAAACACATTCCTCACACTCAGCCTGGGAGGCAGACGATGCTGGCTCTCAGTGGTACAGTGTGTGGGACAGTGTGAGCGTGCATGAGCCAGAGAGAACACAAGGGCAAAGTATCCCCCTTTAATAAAGCATGTCAGGAGAAAACAGCAGTCTTATCAGACATCCTCAGGGTGGAGAAGCTTTAGTGCTCATGTTTGTCATTACATGGCTGGGGAAGATTTTTAGTCAATTTTGTTTTTCCAGCTGGATGAAAGACTCCCTAAGTTGCTGGACTCAAGGGAGCAAGACAAAAAAATCGTATTCATCTCCTAAGCAGCCCAAGAGAAAGCAGAAGGAGGCTTATACAGCCTCGAATTATTGTCTAATGTATTCAGTTAATCAAATTAAATACCGCTTGCTTTCTAAAAGAACTGGATACAGCTATTGGGAAAAAATGGAATAGGTTTGTAGGTAATTCAATAAATAGTTCTCCAGGCCTTGCAAAACCCTCAGGAAGTCAGTTGCTGTTTTCGGCTCCTCCTTTGCATGCACAGCCATGGAGAATGGCCATGGAGAATGCAATGAAGGAGGGATAAAAGTCGTAAATAAGACTCCCTAGGGATTAGGTGAAACATTACCATGGAAAAAGCACATTAGAGGATCACCTTCAGTGGAGGGTGAGGTAGCGAGTGTCAGGGTTTGAAGGGGTTCACGTTGGTAGCAGTGGATAAGCCCCTATAATACCCCTTTGCTTCCCTCCATTGGCTCTGTAATGCACCCGCCGCTTGTTGAAACAAGGCTTAATCTCAGGCCTTTAAAGCGTAAGCTAATAGATGGAGGAATCAAGTGGACCCCTAACAGCAAGGGTGCTGAAACCGTCAGTGTTATTTCAGTTTTGGGGAAGGTGTGGCTAAGTTGCGTGCAAGTCTAACAAATACACTATCCAGGATTTATATGCACGTCAGGGGAGAAGTCTGAAGTGTTTTGAAAAGCTAGCTAGAGGATAAACATGGATATAACAGCATTATGGAGTCAACACTCTGACTGACACTCGTTCTACTGTTAGCATTGCTGCCTGTTGAGCATTGAAGTGCACAACTCCTGGAAAGCCAGTTTTGGGATTTGAACCCACAACCTTCTGATTGCTTGCGGCCCTCCACTAACACTAGGCTACTGGCCAGCCCTAGGCTGCTGGGGTCCTGAAACCCTAATCCACCTAAATGGCCCAACTTTTGTCTTGCTTGGTTCACTTTTCCACCTTTTGGTTGCCTTTCCTGCTTGCTTGGCCAGCATTCACAACAACTTGCCTGCTTGTCAGCTAAGAGCCTGCACTAAATTCAGCACTTAGGGACCATTTATGGCTCAATGCAAAAGTGCCTAAACATGGTCAGAGCTGTGCTCTGACGCGGACTATTCAACTTAAAGTCCGTCTGTTATATGTTATATTAATGTATGCTCCACTTAAGAAATCACAAATCAAAGAGGTTGCACAAGCTTGCGGGTGGCTTCTGCAACAGCTGCCTATGTGACGCGTTCATAAACACTACTTCAGAAACCTCTCTCTAAAGAGATGTGGTGAATGCTGGAACATCTCAACTCCAATCAGTGTTTTAGCGGCGGACGACAAGGACACAATCCAGAAACCAAGAGCCACACTTACTGGCTACTTCCAGCGAGGCATTGTGGCTGACCGCTTCTCCCAGGTAGTTCCTGGCCACACACACGTAGCTGCCGTCGTCTGGCTTGCTGCGGCGACCGTGCACGATGCGCAGGAAGAAGAGAGAACCGCTCGGAAGGAGCATTCGGTGCGAACGTGGGTTGTCCCTGTCCGTCTCCACGCGCTCGCCATCCTTATACCACTCCACGGTGGGGGACGGCCGGCCTTCCGCCTTACAGTTCAGAGTAGCCGGCTCACCCTTTGACACGATCAGGTCTGAGGGGTGCTCCACAATCCGAGGGGGGTAGTCCTCCTGACGTAGGCGTGATCCTGGAAATTAGAAGGAGAAGCAGATGATTAAGACATGAGTAAGACATATGACATTACTATAATTCAGTATATGATATTCCTACTAGTACTAGCTGCTCAAACTGAAGATGAATTCTTAATTCTAAACCTGACCTCTGTCCTGATACTAACCCTGACACAATTATAAACCCTAACTAACTTTAACTACCCCCACCTTAATTCTAAACCTGACCCTGACTAACTGACAATTATAAACCCTAACTAACTTTAACTACCCCCACCTTAATTCTAAACCTGACCTCTGTCCTAAAACTAACCCTGACACAATTATAAACCCTAACTAACTTTAACTACCCCCACCTTAATTCTAAACCTGACCTCTGTCCTAAAACTAACCCTGACACAATTATAAACCCTAACTAACTTTAACTAACCCCACCTTAATTCTAAACCTGACCTCTGTCCTAATACTAACCCTGACACAATTATCTAACTAACTTTAACTAACACCTTGACTACACACTGACCTCTATAAACCCTGGACACAATTATAACCCTTTAACTTTAACTAACCCCACCTTAATTCTAAACCTGACCTCTGTTCTTATACTAACCCTGACACAATTATAAACCCTAACTAACTTTAACTAACCCCACCTTAATTCTAAACCTGACCTCTGTCCTAATACTAACCCTGACACAATTATAAACCCTAACTAACTTTAACTACCCCCACCTTAATTCTAAACCTGACCTCTGTCCTAATACTAACCCTGACACAATTATAAACCCTAACTAACTTTAACCTACCCCACCTTAATTCTAAACCTGACCTCTGTCCTGATACTAACACTGACACAATTTTAAACACCTAACAAACTTCAACGAACCACAACTAACTCCACCTCAACCTAAAACCTGACCTCTGTCCTGGTGCTAAGCCCAACCAGATTCTAATCCCTAACTAACCCCCAAAAATGCCAACTTAATTTTAAACCTGACCTCTGTCCTAATACTAACCCTAATCAAATTCTAAACCCTAACTAACCCCAACTAACCCCACATAAACTCTAAACCTGATCTCTTTCCTAATACTTACCCTAACCAAACTCTAAACCTCATCTTAATTCTATTCTTAGCCTTGAATTAAATCTCAGTCCTAGTCCTGAGATTAAAAGCCTCAACAAAAACCTAAACCTAATCTCAGTCTTAAATTAAACCAAACCATAAAAATCGTAATCTCAGTCCTAATCCTAACTGAACCTTAAACCTCACCTCAGTTCAATGCCAACCCTAAATAAGCCTTGGGCCTAACCTCAGTCCTAATCCTAACCGTAACACTGACTGCTAACTGAGACTATGTGTGTAACTGGTGTTAAAGTCATGTGTTAAACATGCAACATCGCAAATATGACTTTTCTACACATGTGAAAACATAACACATCACTTGGCTGACCATAATCTGTTGCTCATCATATTCGCCATGTTACTTATGATTCCAGACACTAACATTCCGAGTTAGACAGACATCTGTAACTCACTTTCCCCAAGTTTAAAAGAAGGAGAAAGAAAAATAGACCAGTATTGTCTGCGACGTCTCTACTGTCATTCAGCGGCTCGGCGGCCAGACGAGCAGCACTATCAAAAAGCTGCGCCTAATTGGCAGCACGTCTCAAAAACTCATTTACCCAGCCTCCCACTGTAGGGCGCTTGCTCCCCCCCTCCGCCTGCTGAGGGAGCATGTTTCTGACACGCTCTCTCACTGAAGCAGCCCAGAGGTGCTTGGAGGAGCCACTAAATTAATCATGTCAACTCAAAGCCATCGCCTCCTCACAGTTTAAGATTAGATTAATTAAGTTACGTCTCCCTCACGCTTTCTCTCTCTCTCCCACACACTCTTGACCGCACGCTCATCCTGACAGTCATGGTACAGCCCGAGTTTAATGCCACCCATGCACACCCTGCTGAAACGCGTGATAAGCCTAGCAAAGTACAAAAATTGTGCCGAGCTCATCCCTTTCCCCCTTAATTAGATTTATTAGTCGGATTTTGAATGGAAATCTTTATTTTATCATCCGCAATCGTGTCAAACATCTTAATTAACTGCAGTCGTGAATTTGAAATTCGAAGGCCCCAGAGACGCCTCTCTCGGAGCCAAGAACAATGTAAAGTGATTAGCCGGGACCACAGAGTGTTGGAGAACGTTGTGTGGAGAGGTTTAAGAGGATATTTCTTTTGTCCTATGCCAATCACTGAACACGTAAACATCTCTCACTGTCCGGGGACTGAGGGAATCCAAGCTGCATTACTTTCATAGCACAGAATTCCCTGCACTCTCAGCGTAACCTATCATCTTTCTACTGGACAAAAAGACGGTGAAGTTGGCTGTGCTCTAGGCCAAGCTTAAAAAACAAAACAAAACAAAACAAAAAAAACCCAGCCCATTTCATAAAATCACAGGCTGGTGAGTAACATCTGGAACTTTAAAATCTCTATGTTGCTCTTCTATTTAATCAGCTCTAAAGATCTGTCAGAATTCTGTTTCGTGATCTGACAACTACACACTCGGGCCACATAATATATGAGTTTTTAATAGACCTCTAAAGACCATTCTCTGGTCAGTGACACGCTCAAGCCCAGGTTAAAGCTGCTTCTGTCTATAGGGGAACAAAACGAATACCATCCTCCAAAGTAAAACTGTGGTAAACAGTAATGATGAGCAAAACGGCAAAAATACAGTACTGCAATACATTTTACCATACATGATACGTCGGATCATTTCTTTAGGCGTCTGCTCAGTTGAAAAGAAGAAAACAGAACCAGTAGTGTTACATAAAAATGTTAGCAAAGCTGTTAACAACAATAATTGAATTTAATATTTGTACATATGCGTTACAAGTTGCATTAAGTCCAGTTCAATGGGCTGATTTTGCTCTCCTTATTAACCACTGCAGTTAGTCACTGTTCTACATGTACTGATGACATACACAGTTCAAAAATTCATACTGTAGTGTACTATGGCATTATAGACCTAGGCCTATACAATATTCCCTTTTTTTTTCCTTTTTCTTTTCCTTACCAGAATATCACCGGATCTGGATAAGTAGTAGAAACAGGGCCAAGGATTAACTGTTCTTTAGAATAGAATAGGGCTGTGCAGTAATACACTGACTTTCAGGTGATGTCATTTCAATGAGCAGGAGTGTCAGCTTCCTTGTGGTACAGACTCAGCAATGTTTAGATTTCAGTAACTTAACTAATTCCTAAAATGTATCTGATTGGGAATATTCTGGAAGGTGTTTGTTTACCCTAGACTCCAAAAGAAAAGCTATAATCATATACCCTACAAAACACCTGGTTCAAAGCTGAGTTAGGCTCTGCTATAAACTGCATTTGAAATCAGTACAGACTCAGCTTAATATCATTTCTTCCCCGATAAGCCGATTTAGGCTATTAACATCTTAATTATTCATTTAATGCTGGTAATCTTTTCTGACATGGACTTTTAGACTATCAAACTATCCTCCCCGTAGTTTTAATAAGAATCTGAGGTTGGCTTCTTATCAGTCACCGTCTTGTATAAAATCTCATGTTCCCCCTTGAGAGTGCAGCAGATGTGTAATGTAACTTAATGTAGGATATTATTACAATACAATGCTTGAGGCCCCAACATGTATCTACTGCACCCTTTAAGGTGGAGCTGGAAAATTTAAACAAGAAGCTGACGAGTAAGAAGCGTCATACTTTCAATGGCGATTCAAGCTATTAAAATATCCTACCCAGAGTTTTATGTAGGTAACTACAAATACACTCTGGAAGCATAATTTAACAGTGGGGCAGAGTTCATCACAAATTGGCCATTTTCACCTGCTCACCGATTTGGTTTGCCCTAACCTTAAGACATAAATTGCTGTAAATGAATGGAAATCCATAGAAATAGGAATTCACAGCCAATGGTCACCACAATCACACAAACTATTTCTTTTTCCACTGAACATATAATATTTACTGACATGGTCATTCAAACAGTGATTTTATAGTTTACCTATCTAATATAAAACTAACACCACCTCATATATATATATATATATATTTAAAAATTATTATCTGAGGTTGTGTTTTTTTCCAATAAGTGGAGAGCTGGTCTTCTGTTTCCCTCAGGCAGGAGTTAGCTGGGCTGTTTTCTCCAGAACGAGGCATGATGGCGCCTGGGCCCGTCCCGTTAATCAGCCCCCATTTGCGAAGAGCTTCCATTAAAGCCTTTGATCCTGCGGTTGGCAGGGCAACGGCGCAATGGCCTCCGCTCTCCACAGCGTGTTGGACTATGTGGAAATAGCTCCGTGTTTCCAAAGTGAGAGAACAGTGATATATAAAAAACCCTACACACACCGTATGTTTTATTAAAGTTCGCCTTTGAAGTTCCACCGTGTTCTCCTATCAGCTCCCCCCGTCCTTGCTAAATTATTTCCCTTTTCAGAAATATCTATCATGCGCTGGGCCGCAGGGCCATTCCTTTAAGGAACTACACATTTGTATTCTGCGAAGTAAGTGGAGGAAAAGCTGCAGAGGGTAGCACATTTTTTTTTCACTGGGCTCATCTCTGAAGATTAATTATGACACTGGAGTGGTAGTGGGTATGGCGGCCCACATGGGCCAAGCTCCATGCGCACACCCAGCCTCCGGGTCCCACTACTGCGCATCATCCATCACTATCTAGCCAACTGCCGACTCTGCTGCCCAGTCCCGTGTGTGCGTGAGTAAGTGTGTGTTACAACCCATTACTATCTTTCAGTAGAAGTGTGAGCGCACGCCTAGCCTGGAAGCTTCACCCATAATTGGGTCACTGAGTGTTTTGCCAGCTATTACCCTCAAAATGGTGTGAACTGCTACATTCAAATCAGCTTCACACAATTTTCCCCTTATCCCAACAGGCAAATATCAAAATAGACAAACCCACAGACAAAATTCAGGAATCAAGATAGCTGCTACTACTGCATATAGTCATACGGTGCCAGTAAAGAAATCTGAATCCTCCTTGCCAGTTCACATATACGGTTCTTGCTATTGTATCTACCAGCCAAAAAATCGTGAAATACGAAGTCTCTAGCATCTTACCATGTTCCATTTTTATAGAGAACTGAAAGCTGTTAGGACTCGCTACGCAGTCTTGCTCCCCTATGGGTAACCATGCCCACTTCATACTACCATTGTCACCTCTGCTGTTTCACATGTTGAGAATGTCTGATGGTCAGGACAGACCACTACACTGATGAAATATTAAATATTGCTTTAAAAAAGCCTTTGTTTGGTGATGTTAATAGACCCTATGTGGGCAAACAGGACCATATTTCGTCCTCAACAGAGCAAGCTGGGAATATAGCTATGCTAAGCTAAAAGGCTCAGTACATATTCGATATTTACAGGATGATTCTATGTAAGCAGCAATAAATAGAGGGGTTGGACAATTAAACAGAAACACCTGGTTTTAGACCACAATCATTTATTAGTATGGTGTAGGGCCTCCTTTTGCGTCCAATACAGCGCCAGTTGGTCTTGGGAATGACATATACTGCGTCCTGCACAGTGGTCAGAGGGATTTCAAGCCATTCTTCTTGCAGGATAGTGGCCAGGTCACTACGTGATGCTGGTGGAGGTTCGTCCTTCTTGGTGGTATGCTGACATTACCCTGGATACCGTGGCTCTTGATACATCACAAAGACTTGCTGTCTTGGTCACAGATGCGCCAGCAAGACGTGCACCAACAGTTTGTCCTCTTTTGAACTCTGGTATGTCACCCATAATGTTGTGTGCATTGCAGTATTTTGAGCAGAACTGTGCTCTTACCTGCTAACTGAACCCTC